>OV884011.1:7341756-7941756 GCA_930367205.1 Acanthosoma haemorrhoidale
GCCAGGACTCCCACTGTTACGCATTTATAGCAGGTCATGAGGCCACAGTCGTTTTAATCTCCGAGGAGAATTATAGGGATGAGTGGCCTAGTGTAATGACTGTGTCCTAGATTAGGACGGTTGGATAGGTTACTATGGAATTTTATGAACTTGGAAGGAATGAGTTCGATAATGCAGGGTATATTCAGATCATTATGAAGGGTTTTGTTGCTGACATAATAAGGGGCATTTACTATTGTTCTCAAGACTTTTGATTGAAAGGAAATTTTGCCCGCAAAACCGTCCTTTATTTCCTATTATTTATGAACAAACACCTTGTTTTTGAGTCAACGCTGTTGGGACCAAGTGTGTCGACTCAAAAACAAGGTGCTTGTTCATAAATAATAGGAAATATAGATAGTTCAAATTGTTAAAGAACTAATCTACGAGCGTTGGAGTTCTGCTTTCATTCAAATCAGGTCAAACGTTCTACAATAGTGCTAGGAAAAACTCATTCAATCATTCCGAAAGGTATTTTCTGACCACACTATGAAATATGCTGAGTAGCTTTTCGCTATAATGCAATATCTGAAAGTATGGAAGAAAAAAAAAATTAAACAGGAAAAAATTTTGTCCGATTTCTCGCCGACTTTAAAAATATTCTCACTTCTTATCTCGGAAGATACTTAATTTTTTTTTCCATCGTCATTAAGAACACACATAGTTGTCAAGATAGGTCAATCAGAAGATTTGAAAGGATGTCTTCAATGTTCTCATTCATACCAAATTTACAATTTTTCATTCACTCGGTCGTTCATAAAGTATTTACAAACAGCACAGAGACCTCCCGAATCCACATGGTTGTAACCTCCCTCGCATGTCTTGGGAAGTCCCCCACGCTCCTCCGTCAGCCGCGTCACAGGATACGATCCAGCGGAGGCTGACCAAGAGCGCGTGATCCACAGACGCTCAGAACACGATTAGATAAACTGGCCATTGCCAGGACTCCCACTGTCACGCATTTATAGCAGGTCACGACACCACTGCCGCTTTAGTCTCCGAGGAGGATTAGAGGGATGAGTGGTGCAGTGCAATGACTGTGCTGGGGGATTAGGGTGGTTGGATAGGTTGCTATGGGATTTCATGAGCTTTGAAGGGATGAGTTAGAGAATGTAAGGTATATTAAGATTGCTATGAAGGGTTTTGTTTCTGACATAATAAGGGTTTTTTTTGCTGTCCCCTCATAGATCTATTCCGTATGTCCAGATTGGCTTGCTCGAAGAAACGGTTTTTAAAGGTAGTACTGTAGGATTAGGAAAAGTGGTAAATATCTTTTGAAACAGTAGTGAAATGCTTTACCACGTGGCTACCGCTGACATAAATAAGTATTTTTGGGCATATGGAGTATATACCTGGACATATACCTACGGGACAAATAAAAAAGATTTCGATGAAAACTACTTCGGCTTATCATTGGTGCACCTCAGAATATCAAAAATACGAACTTACAGCCAGACTTTCGAATTTTACCATACTTGTACGAACTCTGGACAAACTGGATAAGGCAGCTATTAATTTAAATTAACATAATAATTCATATGAAGAGTCTCTTCCTGTATTATTTACAGTTGTGAATAAATAAAAAATGACAAAAAGTAAATAAATTACTCATAATAATAATAAATTACTCATTTGTGAATAATTAATAACTGTACAACCGGTTGAATCGTGTACCCGTACAACAGATTAAATTGACATAAAAAAACAACAACAAATAAATATGGTATATTAGTTACAATACAAGTACAACGTTCCCAGCCATTGTAGCAGAGCTGTGTTGTATTATAACGTGACTTAGAGCAACAAACCCGCTACTCGGCGGACCACCGTGTCTGTCCGTTTTGTCTAGCCATTCTTTACACTCTATTTCTTCTGCCTTTGCTTCTTGGCTATTTTATTATAGCTTAAACGGTTTATTGCGGTAGTTGCAGCTATAGGAAAAGAACACGAAACAGTTCAACAACTGTTAAACTTAAAATAATTAAAAGTTTTTTTATTACTTGTTTTTTACGATGGATTTTTTTTTTTTGTTTTTATGATGGATGAGCTCATTAGATATATTGGCAAGAAGGTAATTTCGGTTTTTTAGTGTGAAATAAAACTCAATTTTTTCTATACAAAAAAAATGAACTTTAATCAGTCGAATATCCTCCATTCTGTTCGATGGCCTTTTGCCATCTTTCTGGTAACTTCATGATCCCACGCTCATATAACTTCTGGTCCTTATCAGCAAAAAACTCAACCAAGTGCGATTTGAAGTCATCGTCATTACTGAAATTTTGACCATTTAAGAAGTTTTGTAAACATCGAAATAAATGATAATCCGATGGTGCACGGTCGGGGCTGTATGGGGGATGCGACATCACTTCCTAACCAAGCTCCAATAGTTGTTTTGCAATCTCTCGCACAATTACATATAACTGTCGTTGTATGTTATGACAATTGGCATAACGACTCGATTCAATTATGGCTTTCATCTGGTCATCATAGACTTCAGAAGGTTGACCAGAACGTTGGTCATCTTTCAGTGAAAAATCTCCAGAACGAAATTTTTCAAACCAATTCTAACACGTGCGTTCTGTTAAACAACCAATACCATTAACTTATATAAATGCTTATTTTTGCACTCCATGTTAAAACTGACAGTTGTAAACAAAATTACACTGAATTTCTGTCTGTAGCAACCTAAAGACTAATAACGAAACAAAGATATCTCTATCTACTTGTGCAAACCGAAATAACTTTCTTGCCAACCAATAGTTGCCATAGGCCAAAGTGCTAAACTAAATCAAATCTAAAATACTATTAATGCCTAAAGCTTATTTATATGTGAGAAAACAAAAAAAAATAAAAAAAGAATTGTCATAATATAACATATTAATTTTTAGCTACTTTTAAAAACACACACAAATATATATTGGGTTTATACAAATATTTAAAATAAATTTATACTTAAATATATAATATAGCAAACATTTAGGAGGCTGTGGTAATGAATGACGAAAGCATATTGTAGACTGTTCTACATTCAGTTGTTACCAAGATGTACTTTCGGTCAGACGGCCTGGGGACCTAGGCTTAGCTAGTTACCAATTATGAAAAATATATTTATAAATCAGCTGTGGTTCCTTACGCAATAGACCTCATCCAGTCCTACTTTTGTAATAGATCTTTTTAACATTCCAATCGAGAATATGACCTCAACAACTCATCAGGAGTTTCAACTTAACACAACTTCCTCAAGGCACTTGTCTGTCTCCTGGCCTTTTAAATCTATACACATCTCCGACTTCCCATCACTTCCTAAGTCGGGAGACGACACAGAAGTCTACACAGTTCAGAATAGACACCATAACGAATATATTACAGGCTCAAATGGAAAATTAAAACTTAACCCAACAAAGGGACTTGTATTTACCAAAACATAGACCAATTAACTCACCATTTATCCTGTAATAATTACCCTGGACCCGTTCCGTTCACTACCTAGGAGTAACCTTAGGCCGTTAACAAAACTAAAAACTTTTTAATGTAAATGTCACCCTACTTCTATAAAAAGTGAAAAACGACTCATGAATACAAATTACTGCTACATAAAACATTAATCCACCCCGTGGTGACATATGGTGCATCGGTGTGTTACGCTTGTACCCTCAGGAAATGCTAATACAGAAAGTCGTACAAACATCCGTATGTCCATAATTATAAGTATGTCATTCAACATTCAAAATAATGAATTAGTCATATATTAAACCTAATATAATATAATATAATAATATAATAAAAACCTAACTGCGGCATAAAATAAGTATAATAGTAAAACATATTTACGTACTAACTTTGAAATTAGTTTTTACTACGTACCCATACGTAGATACCAAATTGTAAATGGATACCACACCAAAAAGTGGTATGTCCATAATTATAATTATGTCATTCAACATTCAAAATAACGAATTTGTCATATATTAAAATTCAAAATCCGTTAAATAGTTTCGAGTTTAGAATAAAATTTTTTTTGTAGCTTTTTTATAGTCATTAATAAATAAAAACCTAACTGCTTCATAAAATAAGTATAATAATAAAACAAATAATAATATTTACGTACTAAGTTTGAAATTAGTTTTTACTGCGTACCCTTATTTGGTATAGATACCACACCAAAAAATGATTCATGTGCAAATCCCAAAAATATCTGCGTGAATTATTATGTATTCAAAACGCACACACCATTGTGGCAATTTTTGGTCGAAAATTGCCTGTGACGCCTTCTTAACCATTTAAGAACCACCAATATCAGAATTTAATCGTAGCTAAGTTTTAATGAAGCCAATTTTTTTTACTAAATTGTTTTTCATGCTTCCTAGGTATTACAGTATAACCGAAAATCATTCTGCACAATTCGAATTGCTTAGCAATGCACCTTTAAAATTTCAGATATATTCAATCATTTACAAAGATAATATATCATTTATACAGTTATTTAAATCATCTTACGGGTACTGCATTCATTTATTGAAATCAAGGTCAGTAGCGTAGAATTTCTTGATTGCTCACTTAAAGTTTTCCAAGTGAAATGTCCAATAATTAATTAAAATAGTATTACTGTATAGATATTTTTTTAATTGTGTCAATATTTTTTCCATTAATGAAATATTAATCATGAATGTGTTATTGTAGACAAGGTTTAATGACTATTTGTCATTATAACGGTTCAGAGAACTAATAGGAGTTATGAATTAATGCTGTGGGTGTTTAATCATGTGATCATGACCTCTGTGACCAGGAGTCTAACGAAGTGACTGGAATTAGTGAACTTGGGTGATATTGAGTTTGGGTGATATTGATTGTAGACAAAAATTAAGCGTACTTAATATTCTCAAAGAGTATACTGTCTTCGAAAAGGAAAGGTTGCTTTAAGACCGAAGGAAAAATAGTTTTCTTTTTTCTTTTTCTGTAATTTTCATTTTGAAGGAGATCTCGAAGGTCCTTCTCCGACGATTCATACAACTCAGTAAGTACGTTCTTCTCTCGACACTCATGACCGTGAGTTGGCACTCTAATGTAGAAGAACAATAGCAGAAAGTTTGGAACATCTTGATGACTGTTCACTCTTCTTGATGGAATATGAATTCAGTTAATTCACTCAGTAATGAATGGGTAAGAATTTGTCGTGGTCACGAATCACGAACTCCGCCGAATAGGGAAATTTCCCCTGCCAACGAGCAGCCATAACAGACAAATTAGATCAGGCATAATCTAAACAGTTTGGATTTCAAATGAAAATAATTTTATTATTATTTAGAAGAATTTAACGACTAAATTTACTATATGATATTGATAAAAAAACGTATTTATAAAGGAATATTAGCAGGCAACGTGGTTTTTACCAACATATTTCCGGCCAGTTCTCATATCCTTAAAAAAGAAATCATGTCTTGAGGCTTTGGTCTCGCTATCGAACTGACCGTGAGATATGTCTTCAATTAAACGCCCTAAAAAAACTTAAACAAATTTCTTTCCAGTTAGTGTAAAAAATTTATAAAAGTTAAAATACTTAACAAATCCTTGTTTTAGTACAAATATTGACTTGATTTATTTAAATGAAATAAAGTTTGTGTACACAAGAGAGAGATAGAGAGACAGAGTTGAAGTTCTGAAGAAACCTGAAACATGGTGAGAACCAATGCTTTTATCGGATATCTTCTTCAATACCTTAATTATTGTTTCTGTTTTGTTTTGTTTTTTTGTTGTTTTTTTAGTATTAGTCATACACGATATTAAAGAACGTAATAGAGTTTTCTCGAATAATTGTTAAATGCTTGTTTAAAAAACAAAAACCGAATATCTTTGGTCAAAAATGGTTGACCTGACTTATATATGTTTCGATATCGTTAACTGATATTTTCAACTATTTGAACCATTTCGGAAATTAGCGAGACCATTTTCATAATATAAGTCCCAAAAACAAATTTATACTCTATAAAAACTGATCGAAAACTTCGAAAATAACTAACTAGCCTCGGTTTGAGAGTGAATAAAACAAGTCGAGTTTTTTTTTACTCGTTTCAGCAACCTCACAGACCCAGTGTTTAACGCTATGGTCACGCAACCCTTCCCACATCGATAGCAACAGACCGTCGGGGAAAACTAGGTTAAGATTTTGTTGTTACATGTAAGTTAGTTTTACGTCTATGGTCCATAAGGTGAGCCCCATCACTTTTAAACATGTTTAGACAATGAATGTATAATGTGCATTTTACTTTTGTAACAATCACAAATCGCATTGTAAAATTATTAAAAATTGTATAAAATGTAGCCAAGCTACAGGACATATAATGACCTTCTGTAAATAGATTCATCTATGTAGAATATATACTGATTTCAATCATTTATAATAATAAGGATATATCGGAAAATAAATAAATTTATTTTTTAATTTTTAGAAATTTAATCATAAAAGTCTTTTGGCGTTAAAGTTTCTTAATACATCTTCCTTTTATTGTATCATATCCAAGAGCTTATATTTCAGGGCGTTGTGGTACTGTCCTTAAGAATGATCGTCTGAAATTCAGATTGTCAGATCGTTTTAATACCGAAATCGTAGAGCTCATATACGGGCATACAGTCAGCCAGATAAATCATCTTAGCTGATTGAAAGTACAGCCTCTCCCTTGAGGCTAATGCAACCCTGACCCACCAGTATCACTGCTCAGTTACGTGTCATATCTCAAGACACGTTCGCTTGTCCATACAGAGTGACTGTTCCAAGTCGTATACTGAGGACGTTGACTCCCCCCTCAGAGTATGTCCTTGACGAATATTAACCAGTGGAAACCCACAGTTGGAAAGTGGTCTCCTATCACTCACGTAAGGAGGAAGAAAGTGGTGAATAATGCATTCTGTTATATTTCATCATAGCGTCCCTTACCAACGGCAAGTGTCCTGTCTTCCTTCCTCGAGAAGAAAAACTAGCCGGTTGGTTCGATTGTATCCATCGATTGTGTCGAATCGATTTAAAATCCATTTGCTATACAACTTCCTAAATATATCGACTCCTCAGAAATAGATTCCTCAAACAATAATAAAAATAAACTTTGCGAAATTCATCATAAGCGACTGTTTTGCAAAAAAGTCTTTTCCAAGTGCGTTTTTTTCAGTAATCCGTTTTTCCGGCAGAGTTTAAACTCTCTAAGGGATCAACAGTACAACTGGCACTTTAATAACAGTTTTGGCCTGATGGTAAACAGCGATAAACAAAGTGCATTATTCTTGAAAAAATTAATTAATTTGAGCGATACTTCTGACAGGAAGTTTGAAATAAATAAAACGAAAATCTCGTACTTTCATCTTTCTTTGATTTGAAAACGCCACAACTTTTTTGGGCCAGCAATGGATCAAAAGACTATACACAAAGGCCCTGGATTGAAATATATAATTAAAAATTTATTCCTAGCTGCTTCGAAATGAACAAATAGAATGATAGTGGTGGATTACTGTTAGACACCGAAGCGTGGGTTTCCTGACAAAAAGAATAATATAAAACATTGAAACTTCTTTATTATGATCAAATTACAATCTGCCTTATTAGGCAATAAGTAATTGTGATAAATGTTTTAATTCATACCATATTTACAGTTTTCATTCACTCGCTGAATTCATACAGTATTTACAAACAGCCCAGAGGCCTCCAAAGTCCACATGGTTGTCACCTCCCTCGATTGCGAAAGAGGAAGTGGAGTCTTGGGAAGTGAACTCTTCTTCTTAGAAACATTCCTAAATGGCGGATGATATGGATGTCTTGAAATAAATGATAATTTATCACAATTAATGGAAGATCCCCTACTAGCTGGAAAAATAATTTAAACCAAATCTGGAATAGTACCTTTTCGCGTCATTACTTGGATGAAGCTCAAAAGATTTTTACCATAGACCCTTTTCCAAATCCTGCAGTCCTACTTTTTAAACCGCTTTTTTCAAGTCCGCTGTGGTTTAGAATATTCTAACTACTATCCTATAAAAGCAGGATTTCCACAGGGCAGTGTCCTGGGCCCCATTCTCTATAAAATATACACCGCTGTTGTCCCCTCTACCACCAATACTTTCTTCGCAACATTTGCATATGAATAATATAAAAGGAGATGAAACTAAACTCTGACAAAGCATTTATCTTTTCTTTAAATTCCATTAAGTATTAAACAGAAGTAATATGAATAAGTATATTTCATTAAAATAAAACAAATAACAAACATTTTTCAAAAAAAAATTTTTCTATTTAACTCCATTTATTTTAAAAAATATCCTGTGTCCGGGAGGATTTTTTCCTATTTCAGAATCGGTTAAACTTTTACATACAGGATTCATGCAATATTTATTTTAAAAAAAATTAGGTTTTGACTACCGTGAAAAATATGCCTCATGGGTTGATGATGAAATAGTATGAAACAAAGTTGTTAAATTTGTAGGTCCTGACAACGAGAAGAGAAACATGGGGCGACATGTGTTGATTCTTTTTTTGTTTGCATGTGCGTTCGTGAACGAGCCAACAGACCTCTTTTTTCGTTGTATCTCATCTGTATTTATATACTCGTACATTTCTATCATCTATTTCATATTTATATAATCATCAGTATTATCGGTACCTGAAACGTCGCCCATTATTAAATTTTGTCGAAAGTCTAACCTCTCTATTTTACCTGACCTTGCCCTTTGTATATTTTGTATTTCTCAAATCGTGTTTGCATCTTTTTCGCAACCCCAGTCTATTAAAGTGATGTTCTATTTTGCACTTGATGCCCCAGTGTTGATGAAAATAAGAGAAAGCTGCAGGACAGTCGAAAGAACAAACTCATTTTCTCTTATAGCGTTAGCGAATTGGCACCCAGAAGAGTCCTCGACTTCGGCGACTGTGACTCACAGGAGGACTTCCTGTCCTTTCTAACTACGGTACCGCGGAGGCGTGCACAAAGAACTCCAGTGGAGGGGGAGGAGGGTCCTATTGAAAAGAAGAAATGGGTTATATGACGTCATTGGATACAAGGAGTGGCTTACGGTTTCCCTCTATGACGTCACAGGGTGACCGTTTGTCCGTCTGTCTGTCTATGAGGAAGTAGGGATGCCCCTTTTTTCATCCCTTACTTCTAGTGCCTCCCTCGCAGGAGGAGAAAAACCCATCGCCAGGAATTCACACTTACTGTGTAGTGTTGCGATCACTGTGGGAAGTTTCACTGCTGTGGTGGTTTAGTTCACACATATTGGCCAAGCCCACAGTATGTCGAAATGTGGAAAAACGTACGGTTACTTAAAATATATTTATTTGAGTGTTACCGTCTTTAATATTTACTTAACCATGTGAAGTAAATAAGAAGTGTAAATGAGATTTTTTATGCTCTCAAGGGTAAACCCAGGGTGCAGAGACCCTAGTTATTTACTGATCATAAAAAGACTACGCTTGCGTGCTATTTTTACTCTACTTTAATACAAATGTGAAATTCTAATAGCACTATTATTAAATTGGGATAAATTCTGAAAATAATGATACCAAAGACAGATATATGTAGAATTTAAAACAAACATGGTATATTGTAATAAAAGGGGAAAGACTTTAGTTTATAATCTAGAACGCAATAAAAATGTGAAATTCTAATAGCAGTATTATTAATACTCAGGGTCGTAAGTATTGACTGTGTACCCATTCGAACAATGAAGTACCAAATCAGGTTTAGGAAAGCGAAATCAATGTTGAGAGATTCAATTGATTAAACAAACAACTTTATTATGATAAGATTACAATCTGCCTCATTAGGCAATAAGTAATTGTTATAAATGTTTTCATTCATGTCATGTCATTGACTCGCTCATTCATACAGTATTTACAAACGGCCCAGAGAGTCTATATGGTTGTCACCTCCTTTGCATGCGAAAGAGGAAGCGGAGTCTTGGGAAGTCCCCCACGCTCCTCCATCAGCCGCGCCAATGGACAAGAGCCAGCGGAAAATGACCCGGAGCGCGAGAGCCACAGACGCTCAGGACATGATTGGAGAGACTGACCATTGCCAGGACACCCACTGTCACGTATTTACATCAGGTCACGAGTCCGCTGCCGTTTTAGTCTCCGAGAAGGATTATAGGGATGAGTGGTGACTGTGCTAGGAGATTAGTGCGGTTGGATAGGCTACTATGGAATTTCATGAACTTGGAAGGGATGAGTTGAAGAATGTATGATATATTAAGATCATTATGAAGGGCTTTGTTGCTGACGTAATAAGGGGTATTTACTATTGTTCTCAGGACTTTTGATTGAAAGGATTGGATGCGCTTGAGGTTGAGAGGTTCAATAGTGACACAAATCAACCTCGGATAGTTGGAGCGCAAAAATACTTTTTTTTTTCAAATTGACCTTCACGAGAGTCATCGATTAATAGAAGGGCAAGGGAATGATAATGATGATGATGAATGGGTAATTAGATAGATACAAATATGAGGAAGCTAAATATATAAAAAATAAATTGCTATATCTTACATTCTTCCATTCCATGTATCATTAACTCTACATTTTTTCTTTGTAATAAATCTTGTCTAAGCTCTTCAATCGTTCAGGAATAAATGTATTTAAATAATTTATATATTGAATAAATGCATTTTATGCATCATTTATCAACTGCCTATACGGTTTTGTCATTCCGTCTCCTCCGCCAGTTCGTATCCATCATCCCAGAAGTCTAGGAAGCGTTTTTATGCGGTCGCGTGGATTTCGTCACAGCTGTTTTTCCCATGACTACAACAGAGATGTCATAGAATATTTTCTCTTTCTATTTCCATAGCGGTTATTTTCTATATAATCCTTTTCCTAGACAAAAATAACACAGGAATATGATCATTCTTTGCTTTCTTTATGAATTATGATTGATTATATGATCGTTAACTGTCATCGAAATCTTCAACCATCAGATTGTAAGTAATGTGCAAATTACCATCTTAACTTTATTCGCTTAATTATTAGCTCAGGTTTATTTTATTTTTTTATTTTGAGATTTGGTAGTCGATACCTTTAGTTTGCTATAGAAAGAAATTCCGTGTAATTTTGTTTACAACTGTCACTTTTAACATGAAGTGCAAAAATAACCATTTTCGACGCATTTCACTTTTTTATTTTCATAAAGGCAAGAAAGCGGCTGAGGCTCATAAAGAGATAAGTGAGGTTTATGGCGATCATGAGAAAATGAAAGCCATAATTGAATCGAATCGTCATATAACTATGCGAGAGATTGCAAAACAGTTAAATGTATCACACTCAACAATTGAAAATCATATAAGACGTCTTGGACTTGTTAAGAAGCTCGATATTTGGGTTCCGTCACGACAGGTTCTACGGGATCATGAAGTTACCAGAAAGATGGCAAAAGGTCATCGAACAAACTGGAAAAAATTTGACTTTGACAATTTACAATTGAGTGCTTTCTTTTACTACGTTATAAATAAAGTCAATGTACGCCTAGTTAAATTTGTTATTTTTCTGTATTTTCTGTATTTCTGTATAGAATTATGAAAAGCATTTTGTCAATTATTGCTCTGTGTTTCAACAAAAATTTAGATGTTTTGCAGAGGGATCGTTAAAGGGATAAAGTGGTAAATAGTAAGTATAACTACAAAAAACATTATATTCTACTGATATAAAAATAAAATTCCTTCAAAAAACTTGAAATTGTTGTGTCTTTGAAAACTAGCTGGATCATCTTTCTCCGCTTACAGATCTAAGACTTAGGTTCAGATCAGATAGGCTTGGGTTCGACACCGGCTGAGAGAGAGAGAAAGGTGGTCGGTTTGCTGTCTCGTTTCTCTCCTCCCTTATAAATAGTCGTTTTTCATCGAGCTTTCTCTCACTCGCTTACTCTTTCAAGAACGCTCATGCGCCAATATTCCCACAGCTATCATAAAAATAACGTTAAACCATGTTTAATGTCTGGATTCAAAGACACTGAATAGCATTTGTATTTTATACATTGTAGCGACCGCTAACTACATAAGATAAATCACTCTATACTCAATTGTAAATTAATTTAATTAATAACATTACCAAACCATAAATCATTGTAAATGTTGTAAACAATAAAGACGCAGCTGCAAGCCAATTAGTCGTAGGAGCTGGTCCAGCCGCTGGCCGTAGCAGGTACTATAGCGAACCAAACCAGGGCTGGAGACCCTGAGCTGATTGGCTACTTACAAAGCCAGCTGGGTATATGAGACCCGCGGTTTGGGCAGCTAACTGATGACTTTGCGGTTGCACTGATGTTCGAAACTTGGCCTTCTCATTTATGAAAACCTATGGACCTCTCTTCCTAACCTCGCTATGTTTTAGTCCGACCTTGTCAGACCCCACACTCTCGTAGTGGGGTTCTTTGCCTCGCTAAATCTAGCACCTCCTTGGGAGAGACCTCTCCCTCGCGGACAACGGTTGTCTTGGCCCCTTACCTAGCAGTGTTCCCCACGGCGATCCAGTCTGTCTCTCTCCGGTTCACACTCGCCTTTGGGACCCAGACGGATTTCGCCTACCCTCAGATACTGAGTGTGAATTCGTGGTCATTCCAAGACCACACAAACTATCTACACTACCTACCCTATACCTCTTCTCCTGAACATAGTGCATTGTCGGGGCACATACCTATCAAAAATGGAGTCAGATAGTAAGACCGTCATGAAACGATTGTCCAGGTTATAAACCCCCACTTCGTCACCAGGGCTAGGGTAAGTAGGCACCCCCCTCGTGACGACCCGACATACATCTTAAGGGTTGTGTTAAACAAAAAAAAAGTACATCCTCTCTCTTATTCCTCTCGGCTATTACTTGCCCGTCCGCAGATCAAGAAAGCACTTGCCGCTCATTCTCGAAAATGAACTATGAACACACACCGTACAGCTATCGATCCGCGCACGTAAGGCCGTGATGAGGTGCGCTGATGGATATAATGACGGAACCCTTCTGCGCAAGGAGTCGATGATGAAATGGAACCATTAGTGTGTTCTTCGGGCATGCGAACCGGCTCTGAGGATGTTGGTACATGGCGTAACTACCAAACACTCTGCGGCTAATGAAGCGGCTCGTAACTCGTGCCCCATCATCTCACATCTTCTAATCATAATCATAATAATCCAATCATGATCTTGAGTTAAGCCCAGCGAGTTTAAATTACACGTTTAAATTCAATACAAACTATGATGCGGTACGAACTAATGCCGTCAATGATAGTTTATCTTCGTCTAGTCATTGGGGGGTGTGCACCACGTCGATTGCTACCATTGTTGCATATATCTAATGTATTGCTGAAAATAATATGGGGTTTAAAATATTTTCATTACTATCCCATGAAAGCAGGAGTCCCACGGCAGTGTCCAACCTATACACCACCGATGTCCCCTCTACTCCCAATACCTTTTTGGCAACATTTGCAGATGGCACTGTCGTCCTGTAATCTCACCCAGACCCCGATACAGCATCCCATAACCTGCCCATTGGTTTCCCCTCCATCAAGCCCAATTCCATCCCTCTTCCTGTATCCGAGACAGTATGGTATATTCATCTTCCATCTTCACAGACAGAAGACTGACATAGAACCCACACACGAGGCTAAAAATACAAGAACTAAACGCTTTGGACATCTGTACTGACTACTTCGAAGGACATCCCACCTCTCAATAGAAAGTAAATTACTAATCTACAAAGTTATACTTAAGCCAATCTAGACATACGGAATAGAGCTATGGGGGACAGCAAAAAAGTCAAACTTCAGCAAAAAGTCCTGAGAACAATAGTAAATGCCCCTTATTACGCCAGCAACAAAACCCTTCATAACCATCTTAATATACCCAACATTCTTGAATCCATCCCCTAGCACAGTCATTTCCTGAGTGGCTGTGGCTCTCACGCTCTTGGTACTCTCTACTGACTCATACCCGGTGAGGGGGACTTCTCAAGACCCCGCTTCCCTTTCACATGGGAGGGAGGTGACAACCATCTGGACTTTGAAGGTCTCTGGGCTTTTTTATAAATACTGTACGAATGAGCGAGTGAATGAAGATTGTGAGAACATTGATCACAGTCACTTATCGCCCAATACAAGGATTATTGTTGTCAGTATTCAAAACAAATATACTCATATAGAGGATTGTGAACACAGTCAACATGCATAACTTCAACCCGGTATCTGCAGAACTAGCTGGGTTCTTAAGGAAGTATTTTTCTTTGGTTAACAATAATTAATGTTATGAGTGGATGTATTTTTAGGAATATGGCTTATAGCCTGATGAAAGAAAGATGTTAGATGTACTCTTCATATCTATTCATATAATATATTCTGGACGTCTAATGAATTCACGATCAGGAACAAGCTTCCTGTCAACGACTGATCCAGGTGCGATTTCCACATGAGTCTTGTGACAACCCTGGTACCAGTTATTTGTACACGGGTTATCACAGATTATATATAATTAGTAATCATATTGATGCGATGGTATGTAAAAGAAATCGGAAGTAATTTGGCGAATCTTGACAATTACTAGTCAGTACACTTACATTCGGAAGTTTGCTTAACATATAAGATGTGAGGCTCAACTCACATTCAAAAGCCTGATGAAGCCTAGGTTCGCTACAAAACAACTTCCTCTTAAATTGATAGGAAAATGTTTGTTCTTGTAAGTGATGTTGCTAAGAAGTCTTGATCGCATTCCTAACAGTGGTCTAGGGAGAGCCGGTTGTGCTTAAGTCAGCATTAATATCATCAAGCTCGCATTGGTCTCTGCAGAGAAGAGAATGAAAAATAAACGAGATCGAAGAACCGGGTTTCGTTTTAAACTGACCGATAAGGATAGATAAACAAAAAAAACCCTCTGGACAAACCACAACTGATAATTACCCGCTAAGTGTGTTGAGATCTAATCTACCTCTTGATAACGAGGCACTGACCTCAACATCAGGATAGAAAAAAAACCAAAGCTTTCTCGTTATCTGTGATGCCATATATATTGTAACATACGACAAATAACTAATAATATTATAAATTATAATTGAATTGATAAAACACCTTTATTATGATAAAATTCCAATCTGCCTCATTGGGCAATAAGTAATTGTTTTCATTCATTCACTCACTCAATCATAGGGTATTTACAAACAGCCCAGAGACCTCCCAAATCCACATGGTTGTCACCTCCCTCGCATGCGAAAGAGGAAGCAGAGTCTTGGCAAGTCCCTGTTACTGTCACGCATTTATAGCAGGCCACGAGGCCACTGCCGGTTTAGTCTCCTAAGAGGATTATAGGGATGAGTAGTGCAGTGCAATGACTGTGCTTGGGGATTAGGGTGGTTGGATAGGTTACTATGGAATTGGCTATTGTTCTCAGGGCGTTTGATTGAAAGTATTGGATAAGCTTGATGTTCGACTTTATTGCTGTCCCCGTAGCTCTATTCCATATGTCCAGATTGGCATAAGTATAACTTTGCAGATTAGTAATTTATTTTCTATTGAGAGATGGGATGTCCTTTGAAGTTGTCTGTACAGTTGTCCTAATCGTCTGTTTAGTTTTTGTCTTTTTAGCTTCGTATGAGGGTTCCAGGTCAGCTGTTTGTCGCGACGGAACCCTAAGTACCGTACTGCCTCGGATACAGGAAGAGGAATGCTAAATAATAATTATTAGCCCAACTCGCACCCGGGCTCTCGTGATCTGCGATCAGGATCTTACAGAGCTACCAGTTATAGATCCGTGCATATTTCAACTATGTCACTAACCGCCTTGTTCAACCTTCAATTTATTTATTTCCAGTTATTGTAATTACACTGAAATAAGGAATATTTTTTTCTCTGGTGGAACTTTGGTGGCACCAACACACAATATAACGCGTTGTGTATAATGGTATTTACAATCTTAGTAGAAAGGAAAGAAAATAGTGGAAACTACAAGTAGGTTATAGGATAATTGTAATTAAATGAAGTTTTTTTTTTTTCATTTCACACTTAGAAAATCTCTTCAGAAAGACTCCGCTTCTTATAAATGCTGAATGAACGAGTGAATGAAAATTAAAAATATTGTATGAATGAGAACATTGATCATAGTTACTTATTGCCCAATAAGGCAGATTGTAATTTTTAACACAATAAAGAATTTGCTAGTTGTTGTAGTCAATGCTCGTAGAGTAATATACTGGTAGTCAAATATATTTCTGTTGCTCAAGACTTTTTAGTTGTAAACTAAAAGCAATCTAGTAGCCACATGAATACCTGATAGGACCAACACTCTGGCTTATGCCTAAGGGATATTTATGTGTGTAGGAAAATGATAATAGTACAGATATTACTGAAAGGTCGTGGGAGGCAGATATTCAGACTGGAGGTCTGGGAAAGGAAAATAAGTTATTGATAATTACAATAGAGCTGATTATAATTTACGAGATACAGTTCTTAGGATGTTATTGATAAACGTACCATTTGTTAATGATATATTACATAACTGTTGTAAGTAATTATTATCTTCGCTAGTGCTTCTGGGGGTTGTACCACTCTTTAAGTCATTATAATTGAGGATTTTGAGTTCCACTCTTTGTTATCTATGTCGGTCTTTCAAATAAGATGTCCAAAAGTCTGCCGATCTTGTTAGAAAATGTTCCATAGTCTTTTGTAGCAATGCCGTCATACTCCTTGTCCACGATGAGGAGTCTCGGATGCAGTAACGAGCCTTGTTGAATGGCTGAACTTGGAATCGAAAAGACTTCCGACGGGTGCAGTTGGCCTCCTGAGATCACGAACGAGTAAGCTAGGGTTTAGGGTACCTTAAGGATACGATTTTCCTATAATGCAGAAGGTAAAGGAATTCAAACAAAAACTTGCACGGGCTAGCGTAATAACATAAAGGAGATTTGATCTTTTAATGCTAATTTGGGTTTCCCTGATGGGTGCGTCATAGACTTCAACCCACCGACGGACATCCTTGAGGAGAAAGATGTGCGTCATGTGGCGTTCGCTTTCACTTCCTCCCGGTACCGTTAACCAATCCGGAACCTCCGAGGATCCATCTGTCACGGTCGGCATGGTAACTGTCGTAGCTTCATTAGCCTTCACGGGATACGGCGGTACTCAGGTGGAGAACAGGGAGAGAAGGTGGAGGACATCATGTCCTAATCAGACCTGGGGAAGTAACTTTAGTAAATACCAAGATCAGATTATTTTTTGAAATTTACACCCACAACTTTAAGACTTTATTTTCAGTCAATAGTAAGTTATGCCTTTAACATTACTAAATGAAACTATCAACAAAAATCCATAAATTACTCTCATCATATCAGTTTTCACTCTTCAATTGCACTACTGCCCATCATTCATTACTTATATTTATATTAATTTTTCTTTATAATTCGTCCAGAAATGATAGGGACAATTTACTTACAAACTAATAACATTGTACCCTGATTCGTTACCTATTTATTAAAACTCCTATTTTTGCACCATAACCATTATATCAGTGAATATACATATGTTTTGTTCATCCGCGCTATCATTTTACCATTCCTTTTATACCGTTTATAAATACACAGTCCACTACCTCATTCCATTACTTAACAGCGCAGCCCATATAACATTTATGGTGGTCATATCTTCACCAATTACCTACATTAGGTGGTAACAACGCAGATTGCACCATAATAAAAAAACTTCCGTAACTGGATATCTCGTCCTTCACACCTTTACTTTCCTTCCCATAGTCATTAATATACTTATGGTGTCATTATCGTCACATACCGATCCTGACTCGCACTCATGAGTAATTCATCATCGCCAACATCTGAAGGGCGGCGATCTGATTTCATCAGGATTAATGCGTTTGCACTGAAGCCTTATTTCCATGCTCTTCTATCGAAAACATTTATTTGTCTGCTGCCTTCTCACTTTTAGCCAGTTGGATCTTAAAAGACTACGAATAGCACTTTTTCTTCATATTAGGTTGGTGCGTATGAAATGTCGGATTTTTTTTTAAATGTGAACGTTTGTCTCCCTGTTTTTGTTATGCTTTTGTTTTTGACATGACCTGGTTTATAGTCGTACTGTCCATTGCCAGAGTCACATTTTAGCAAAGAAGATTTTCTCAAAAGTGTTCCCTTTTGTTATTTGCTTTGAATTTTGCACCGATATGAATTCAACCGATATTCGTGTAATTTTCTTATATGAGTATAAACTTGGTAATAATGCTGCAAACGCTGCACGCAATATAAACCAGGCGTTTGGGGAAAATACTGTGAACGATCGAAAAATTTCGGTCTGGTGATTTTTCCTTGCAAAATGAACCGCGTGGAAGACCCGAAACGTCTGTAAAATTATCCTCTGAAAGCATTGGTGGAAACGAATCCAACTGTTTCTTCAAGGGAACTTGCTGTCAGAATGGAAGTTGACTATACAACAATATTGCGACATCTTTCTGAAATTGGCAAGGTGAAAAAAATGGATATTTGGATACCGCACGAACTAACCGAGCGAAATAAGCTGGATCGCTTGAACGTATGCTCATCATTGCTAACCCGATTTAATCGATTTAACGCTCGGCCGCATACATCGTACAAAACTATTGCGAAATTAAATGAATTAAAATATGAAATTTTGCAGCACCCACCTATTCACCGGATCTTTCGCCAACCGACTTTCATTTATTTAAACATTTAGAACTGTTTTTACGGGCTAAACAGTACGAAAATGAAGACAGTGTGAAAAATGCGATATCAGAGTTCATTGATTCTAAAGATCAGAATTTCTTCAAGACAAGCATCTATGCATTACAATCTCGTTGGGAAAAGTGTATTGAAATAAATCGAGCATATTTTGATTAAATAAACAGCTTTTGGAAAAAGATATGCAGTTCAATATATTCACTTAAGAATCCAACCTTTCATTCGCATCAACCTATATATTAGTAAATTAAACGCAAAGACAGCTGTGATAGATGATAAAATAAATATTAGTCTATTTTATATACTAACTAGTCAAATAAGGTTATATGTTATTTTAAAATCGACAATGTTTTAACGACTCAGTCATCTCAGAAAACATTATATATAGGACGGAAGTCCGGAGCAGTCCAAGTACTGTTACTCCATACATCGCGGTTAGTTCGAAACCTCCGACGGCCTCCGAGAAGGTCCAATCATTGGCTCAAAGAACGATTAGATTCCGATCCGGAGGTACCGTTTGCTTAGCCGGCAGATTCGGGGCGTAGAGGATTCTAGTCCAAGCAGTTAATAGTCCATTACCAGCGAGTAATGGTAAAAGCTCTTCGGGTTTTCTTCATTAGCACCAATACCTCCGCAGAGTGGCGAATCCAGGTGACCGGAAACGCACTTAAAGGAAGAAAAATGATTATATATCTCAAGGTTGAATAAAGCACAAAAAATATCGTTGTGCATTTTAAATACCACAGCCAGTTTGATAGAGGAATACCTTGACTATTTTAAGTAAAGCATTGGAAAATTCGTCAGCTGATTTGAATTTGTGTTGCTCTTGTTATTTTGTGTAATTTTTGAGCTATTCAAGAAATTGTTTTTTAATTCATTCAAGACGTAAGTTGCGATCTCTGACTATGGCTTAATTCCAAATAATGGTCACCTTTATATATATGTACATGCCATAAAAAGACACTGTAGTGTGTGCTACATGCCAAAAAAAAAAAAACGTATAATAATGGGTGTCCCAGAATTAACGCAAGATTTGATTTAAATAGAAAACACAGTTTTTAGTATTTTTGTTGTTATTGTTTTTATTGAATTATAAAGTAAATAGGATAGGGTTATTTATGAAATAACACATCGGGCAAATGGCCTCCATGACTTTGCTGGGACATACGCACTCTTTTGTTGAAATTTTCCATGACCATTTGGCATAAATGTGGTTGAATTTCGTTGATGCAGTGTTGAATTTCCTCTTTTAATGCACGGGTGGATGTGGGCTTGTATACATACACCTTTGACTTCAAATAACCCCATAAAAAGAAATCTAAAGGTGTTAAATCACACGATCTCGGGGGCCAATTCTAATCACGGAAACGAGAGAGTACACGATCTAGAAATGTCTCATGCAGTATTTGAATTGTTTCATGGGCTGTATGGCATGTGGCACTGTCTTGTTGAAACCACATATTGGCCACATCAACATCATCCAATTTCGGCACAATGAACTGTGTTATGAATTTTCAACAACACTCTCACGCACTGCTTCGATATTGACATTTGAACGGCTTGTTTTTGGACGACCAGTGTGTTTAGTGTCTCCAACTGATCCAGTCTCCCTAAATTTTTCAATTAATCTCTTCCCAGTTGATGAAGTCAAAACACTATTCCGTTAATGTTCAACAATAAAGACACGTTGTTCTATCGTGTAGCGCTTCATTTTTACTAACTGCTAACTATTTAGGGTTTACTGCACAAATGGCGGCAAATTCAAATCTTGCGTCAATTCTAGGACACCCTTTATATTCAAGGTTCATTAAAACACAAAAATATCGTTGTGCGTTTTCCACTAGAGACCTGAAGCTTTTCTACCACACTAGCAAAAAATTCTATCTCTGTTCTTTATTTCCTGCTCCTTCATAAAGGATTCCTTTACAAGAAAACGACGAAAAGGTCAAGTTCATTAAGACGCGCTCACTCGACAGCAGGAAATAGTGTGGAGGGATGGTGAAAGGAGAAAGTGGTCTAACAAAAAAAAAAGTCTCAAGTCTCTTTTACTCTGTTTCGAAACTTTTATTTGCATTACTCCGACAGCTAACTCAACAAATATTTAGAAAAAAATCGTAGGTGATTTTAATTCATTTGGGAACATCATAACAGTGTCCTTATATAGCATGTACATATAGAACGGTGGCACTTATTGGGTACTAAGCCATAGTCAGAGGTCGCAACTTAAGTCTTGAATGAATTAAAAAACAATTTATTGAATAGCTCAAAAACAACACAATATAACAAATCAACCGTCTGTTTAGCTCTTGTCTTTTTAGCCTCGTGTCAGTCTTTTGTCGAGATGGAAGCCTAAATTACGTACTGTCTCGGATACAGGAAGAGGAATGGAATTAAAATAAACCAGTGGACAAGACTTGCGCCAGAGGGTAAACATTTTGCTTCATTAACTTTGAATCGCCATTGGTTGCACCAATGCTCGATCTCATCAAGGTGTTTTTGAAGATTATAAAGAAGATACCTAAAAAAAATGTGTCAAAGTTTACTATAAGTTTTTAAGAGTTAATGTACATATGTTATACGTTCGAGCGAATTTGTGTAGGTTTTTTTAGATACTAATTTTATAATATTATTTTCCGGAGTATTAATATTAATATTAAAAACAGATATTTATTGTTCTATTTTTTTATTTTAAGTAGTAAACTTAACAGTCTCTGCAATTGATTTTTTTTACTTACAAAACAATTTTAGTCTATTGAGGCATGATCAGAATTACATATATCTCCTAACTGTAAAGTTTGAGCTGCTTCAGTGGTTCCTAGATAATTATTTTTGAAATAAAAGTACTCTAGTCTTACAGGAAATGTGGTAAAAAGTTGAGTTAAAAATGAGAAAATCGGATGTTAATGCCAAAAACCGTTTAAAAAAAAAAAAACTTTTAAAAATCATATTCTTGACAACGGATGGAGTTGGGAAAGTGTGGTCGGTTTAGTTTAACACATAAAATATCCTCTACACTATATGAAAATATAACATTATTTTTCACGAGTATTTAATACTCGAAAAGAAACACGTAGGTATTTTTCAAAGTTATTTTGCATTTTAACACTGTACACAGTAACGGTTTGTTTACTCACAAATGTGCAAGATTTCCATTCTGAATTATTCCAAGATTCACCTTTTTATTGTTTTTCCAATATTTTTTTTATTGAATTAAATTTCAGTCATTTTTATTTTTGAACACATACAATTTTTGTTAAAATTCTTAATATTTTAAAATACATAAATATTCTTTTTGATTATTATAATACTCCTGAAAATAATATTAAAAAAATAATTTTTTTGATAGCCAATAATAGGTGTCCAGAAATTTTTCTAGATATTATTTTGTAGTTTTTTTTTTTTTGTTTAATGAAAAGGCGATTTTCAGAGAACGAGGCGGTTCAACAAAATTATTTTTTTATGATAAAAAAAAAGTATATGTATTTTTTATAATAATATTTATAATATAATATTATAAATATTATTAAAAAATAATTTTTTTTCGGTTTAGTTCTTAATACATAAGAACTATATATTAAAAAGGCAAGGCAATTATTCCACGAATTTATTCAATCAAATTCGAATATATTCTATTAAAAAAATTGAATAATTGATGGCGTACTCTTGTACTCGAAAATGTAAATGTTTGATTTAGAGTCGGACGATTTCTCTTCGAGGCGAAACTCTCAAGGTCATAAAGGTCATCATCGAGGAAAAGTAAAATACTCATCATCCTCGGTGAACTTTCCAAAAAATATTTAAAGATCATTTATTGATCAATTATTTAGAAATTTCATTTCCATAGTGTTCATTATTTGATGATGAGGTAATTATTGATAGATTGATCGTTAGCCGAGAAACTGTGTTTTTTTTTAAATAGTAAGAAGGTTCGAAGTTCAGTAGAAAATTCGATGAACTATCTCCAGCCAACAGCGAACTTTCATTTGTTTGCGGAGGAGTCTATCGATTTTCTGTCTGTCCGATTGTCGATATTTGTTGCTGATTAAAATTTATTCTTGAACATACATTTATTTATTTTTATTTTTCTTAATTAACTAAAGCTCAGAAGCCCTTGGACGTTTAAAGCTCTTATTTTATTTCAACATGGCTGACAACACATTAGAGGTGGTAACTGAAATATTTTCGAAGATATTCTAAAAAAAAATTAAGGTACTCTTGGCTTGAGCATCTGTTAGATAGAATGTCCTCAAATATTACTGCAGAGTCTCATAGTATCTCTTTGTAAACTATTTTATAGTAATTGCCAATGAGTAATTGTCAATTCTAAATGAATGTTTGTAATTCCTGACGAACCTTCCTGGTTAGGCTGCAGTCTTGTCTTGATGGACTTGATACCATTGAGGACAGGTCTTGTTTGGTGAACCTAGGGATGACCGACTGCCGTTATAGTTATAATATATTGATCGATTGATGTTACTATCGAATGCCTATCGATTATTTTCCAAACAATGGCTGGTTTATGCGCACAATTTTCATTTGTTCCCCTTCAGGTCTAATACATACAATCTGAGGGACCACCTCTTCAGGAGACACAAACATTACACTCCGCCATTCATCCCTACAATCCTTCTCGGAGACTAAAACGGCAGTGGGCTCGCGACCTGCTATAAATACTTGACAGTGGGAGTCCTGGCAATGGCCAGTTTCTCCAATCATGTCCTGAGCGCCTGTGGCTCTCGTGCTCTTGGTCAGCCTCCACTGGCTCGTATCCAGTGACGTGGCTGACGGAGGAGCGTGGGGGACTTCCCAAGACTTTTTCTTTCGCACGCGAGGGAAGTGACAACTATCTGGACTTTGAAGGTCTCTTGGCTGTTTGTAAATACTGTACGAATGAGCGAGTGGAAACACAATAACCCTAATGAAACTTCAGGTGAGCCAAAACATAATGAAATTCCACTATTTACGTGTCAAAATGTACTAATGTATGGCAGCTATTGACAATCGACTTGCCTCTTATGAAATGTGATCAATTCCCGCAAATTGCAACAATCTTGGATCCTCGTTAGAAAAAAGTGCCTTTTTCGTCGAATTAGCTCAAAAAAACGCCATTAACCAACCACTAGATAGAAAAAAATGGTTGACCGAAAAAATGACATGGTTAATATGTGACCAAAATCTTAATTTGAATTTGCCCGACTAGTACCAACTAACAAGTAGTAGTAATGTCCCAGACGAAAAAAAATGTTTTCTTCCACAAGCTACATCGGGAAAAAAGGATTGACAGAATACACACTAACATTGGAATAATGGAATAACAACGAACATAAATATGCACCCAAGTTCCATTGCCAAAAATATTTATGCGTTCCTAAAGCCTCGGGACCATCTGAGAGAATCTTTAAAGACACAGAGGCGTCTGAGTAAATTGTACTACTTTTTACTGCAATTTTTAATAGTCAACATTCTGTATCCTTTTTTACATCGGTGTATATTTATATGGTGCATAAGTATGTATTACATGGTTATATCATACATACGTCTATACACTTAATATATATGTAAGTTTCGAATTCAGAAACTCAAAGGAAATGGAGGTTGTCAGGTTATAAATCGAACACTTGCAGATGTAGTTTAGAACTGTAATATTAAACATATGTACACATTAGCTCGCGCTACAAATATTACATTAAACAAATAAAACTTAAAACTAACCTGAATCAATACAATTGTCGATAATAAGCGTTGATCATTGTCTTAACAAGAGTACAGCTATTCACGAGGTTAACAGCTCAGCTTGGAGCGTCCTTTGATACTAGCTCCCTCTGTAGAGACACCTAACATATGTGCCGAAGTTTGGCGGTAACGTTCAAACTTACATATATATATATATATAGCAGCATAATAGGTACTGTGCACAATATATGGACAAATAAAGGTTTAATTTTTTATCTAAAATTTGGAACATGTGATTGCAATTAAAAATTTTGAAATCTCCGAGTGGTTCGATTGTTAATTGATTAATCGAATGTAAGAAGTCGATAAAATGGGGACAATCGATTGTGAGGCAACATACTAGATTCTCTCTCTCTCTCTCTCTCTCTCTCTCTCTCTCTCTCTCTCTCTCTCTCTCTCTCTCTCTCTCTCTCTCTCTCTCTCTCTCTCTCTTGAATCTCTTATTCTTAGTGTTCCGATTGATTGGTATACCGTCATTTTTTATTCTTCTTAAGATGTCTTAATAAATCTGATCAGTATCAAAAGTTTTATTTTACGTTTGGAATTATGAAGCTAGAGCTTCCATCTTTTTAACCAGCGGGAAATTAATTACTGATTGACTCTTCCAAGGTCTGATGATGAAAGCTTCAATGGTCTGAATGTGGCACAGAATTTTAAGCTGTCATAGGCAAACATACAAAATCGCATCTTTAATACGATATAACCGTCTCAAAACATTTTTTGACAATAATAAGGTTACAATTAAGGTTCGATGAAATGGAGGTATCTCTCAAATTTTTGGACATATCAGTCACTTTAATCAATATACTATAATATCCTTTTGATCTTGGACCTAACTGGCTTCGAGTAAAAGAAGACAAGGACTACACCGAGAGGCGGCCCAGTTGGAGAAACAGAGCGGGTAGCAGAAACTGTTCTTAATGCCTGCCACATGGGGGTCACCCGGTCACATGCTAGCTACTCCAGCCAACTATCAAATCCCACTGAGACGTCAGCGACTGTATGACTGTATGTTTTATAGTGGTTTTTTAAAAATAAATTTGTATTAATTTACCAGAAATTTTAAAAGTACATTATAAAAAATAACAAAAGAACACAAAAGTCGACGTGAAATTCCACACGGCGGTCCCACATTTGATACACATGGCAGACATTGCAATCTAAAGGGTTTTTCATTAAGCGATATTTAAATTTAAATAAAACAAAGTGTGTGTGAGATATCATCGAAATTTTTTATTCGTTTGAAAGGCCAATCGATGCCATTATGTATGGAATATAACATCGTGCAAATGTCCGCCGCGGCTTCGCTTGGTGGCGCGCATCCGAAATGTCTAATTGTCCATGACTCTGGCGCATAAATCAGGCTGAATTTGACCGATGGCATGTGTTATGTTGGCTTTGGGGACCGCTGTGATTTGTAGCTTATTCGCATAGACCTTCGAGTTAAGAAAACTCAAGAAGAAAAAGTCTAACGGGGTCAAATCGCACGATCTCGGTGGCCAGTTCACATCACCTCGAGATGACCACACGTCGTTGTCTATGGTCGTTTACCTTCAGCTCCTGGGTCAGTTGAATTTTGACCCAAGTCACGACGCAACATTCGCCAAGTTGTTGTGGTCTGCGAAAGACCGAGTTCTTGTGAGCGACTTGAAATCGACTGCCTCGGATTCTCCTGCACACTCTCATGGACAGCGGCGATGTTTTCGGCAGATCTTGTGTTTCTTCGACGTACAGGTGTTTGTGTATTGTTTACTGAACCAGTGGACTCAAATGTATCCACCACACCGCGAATAGTCCTCTCTGTAGGACGGTTATGGCAACCGCGGAACGTTGCCCGAACAGAACACCCATATTGATAAAACAATTTTATCATTTGCACGTGTTGTTGAACGCTATATCCATCCATAGTGACTTGGCAAAACAGACTGAATAAATGACAGCCAATTTGACAGATGCAGCTTCAGCAATATGGCCGCTATCAACTGTCAAAGTTTGGAAGTCCCTATTGGAAGACGCTATACATAAAGCACATGTGTCATTAATTAATTATTATCTAATAAAAAAATTAAACATTTTTATGTTATATTGAGTAGGGAATAAAATATTTCGTCATCCTGATTAATTTATGGGATGTGTTTTATATATTGCTTTAGTGGACTGTAATTTTATAAAATCATCAGAAATGATACGAAATTTCTCCGCGCGATCCCATTTTCATGTAGTGGGATGACATTTTCCTTGATAGCCCGCCCGAAGTTTCAAAAATTGAAATCGAAACATACAACACTAATTATCATTCAAGCGAGATTTTCGTTTGATTTCATTTTAATTCGCTCGGGACGGGCCCCAAGCGCTTCAAACATTTTTCTTGTGGTAGATTTTAGCCTTGGAATGTTCTGGAATCTCAAAATTTACGGAAGTTCGGATATGCCTTATCACTTTTGTAGACATCTGGACAACTGGTTTGGAAATGACTTCTAGAATTCATAAATGCTAATGATATTAATTTCAATTTATACAGTTTAGAATAAGTGCATCGATTGTTATGGAACTTATTTAGGAAAAACTATTGTGCGAACCTCTTCCTAGTCTCTTTCGCATTGCTTGTCCGTTTTTCGTAAATGCTCTACCGTGGTGCATCACCGTACCTAAGCATACAGTATTATGCAACTGACGGTTTTCTCTCGTTTCCTCAAGGAATGACCGGACAAGACGCTGTTTAATCACCGTTTGCATCCGGTCTATTGGAACCTCCGGATGACTTCCTCCTGGCCGGCTTGTGGTCTGAGGGAAACCGATTCGTCTTGCCCTCTTGTCGGTTCCTCAGACCGTGCCGGCGGAAAAAAGATTTAAATTTCTTCTTTTTTTTGTATGTTAAACTTTCCCTTTGCCGATTGCGTGTTCATAAAACACTACGATTAATAGCTATTAATAACTATTGACTGACTAATTAATAGACTCTTAGGTAGAAGCTGACATAATCACATAACCCGTTCTATTTCTCGATTCTGTCGATTTAAACCGGAAACGCTCTTCGGTGAGTCTAAGTCAAGCCATTATCGATAACGTCTTAACGTATCGATAATCAGACCTCACAATAATAATTTACGGTTAACACTAGAGGTGACTGGGTGAGATGGACTTTAGGCGAGAGATTTTTTTAAAAATTTATGTTGCATTACCATGTTTTACCCATAAAACAACTTTATTATAAAAAAAATTACAATATGCCTTATTGGGCAATAAGTAATTGTGATAAATTATCTCATTCATACCATATTTACAATTCATCATTCACTCGCCATTCATACAGTATTTACAAATAGTCCGGAGACCTCCACATGTTTGTCACCTCCTTCGCATGCGAAAGAGGAAGCGGAGTTTTAGGAAGTCCCCCCGCTAAGATACGAGCCAGGGGATGCTGACGAAGAGCGCGGGAGCCACAGACGCTCAGGACATTATTGGAGAAACTGGACATTGTCAGGACTCGCTGTCACGTATTCATAGCAGGTGACGAGGCCACTTCCGGTTTAGTCTCCGAGGATGATGATAGGGATGAGTGATGCAGTGCAATGACTGTGATAGGGGATTAGGGTGGTTGGATAGGTTACTATGGAATTTCATGAACTTGGAAGGAATGAGTTGAAGAATGTAGGGTATATTAAGATCGTTATGAAGGGTTTTGTTGATGACGTAATAAGGGTTATTTACTATTGTTCTCAGGACCATGTTTTAAGTTGGGGAATCCAATCCTGTTTTTGTTATTCACGTATAATATTCTTTTCTCCACACTTCCGTTTTTGCAATTTATACAAAACATAATCAGCATATTATGAGGTGTTGCGGAATATACCTTAAAGGTTTAAGGTCGAATGAATTATTTTTACAATATTCAGACGGACAATATCACGGCCTGTACCCGAATGAAAGTACTCGGTAACTGCCTACTCAATTCACAAACAGTGATGATCCGAATGCACAAATGAATAATATCCATGCGTGCATGTGTTAATTTACTATGCCACTGTGAATTATTGCATGGGTTATTACACAAGGGTTCAGAGACTCTCTGGGTTGCGATATTCCTCTGATAGGCAACTATCTATATATTGTATTAACCAGCTGTGGGTCAATGCGGTTACTGCTCCAGAACCGAATCTATTTACCGTCTGTCGAAACTTCCGGTTTCTTCAACATCTAGTCTATTATTGCTGAGCTGAGAATAACGGAGAGGCTGTACTTTACTAATGTTCCAGTTTACAAAATGTAAACACTTCCATCTAAAAATAAGGCAATCCTAAACAAACAAACTGAAATCCTTTCTTCCATTTTGCAATGATTATAAATGCAACATTACATCAGCGAATATATAAACTTAAACAGAGATATTGTTGTATTACACAATTTTATCAGGCAACACTTTAATTCAGGAAATGGGCAGTTACGACAAACTCTTACTGAGCTCCACGCAGGAATCTTGTAGCAATGCTATTTTGACGGGGATTTTTAAATACGTGTAATTTAAATACATAAAATTAATATATGTTACAAAATATAGATTCTAAAAACGAATCTATTAACAATTGCTTCATTATATTTACTGTAGCTTGGCTGCATTATATACAAATTCTGTTTTCTACTAATAGTGATCTGCATTGTACAAAAGTATAATGATGTACATTATACATTAATGGACTGAATTGATTAAAAGTGGTGGGACTCACCTTATTCATCAAATACTTAAAACTAACTTACATCTAACAAATAAAAACTTAAACTAAATCTTAAGCTAATTTTCCCCGACAGTCTGTTGCCATCGATGCAGGAGGGGTCGTGGGGCCATAGTACTAAATACTGGGTTTGTTAGGTGCTGCAACGAGTCAAAAAACTTGATGTGTCTCAGGTGGATGAACTCACCCACTGACGGCACTCCAAGCAACGGGTGCACTAAAACATAATAAAATAATAATTTGTATACCTCTGCCTATCAATATATAGAAAATAAAATTCAATTGATAGTAGCCCTAAATGAAATTAGGTATTTTTTTTTAATACCTTTTTAAAAAATTGGGATGCTACTACTCCTGTGCTCAATCTGTATGATATTATTATTGTACACCTGTTTTTGTTTTGAGCAGCATGGTTTGTACAATTGAGAACCTATCGTGATTGCATGAGACGTGAGATTTCACTGCGAGCTATTCTTCATTAACAAGCCTCATTCTATTGTAGTATTGCCGTGTGAGGAGCAGTCCCGTCTCAAGGTATTATCTGTTCTCATTTAGGGGGACTTAGTAGGGACTTTCTATCGTACTTTCCCACAAACTAAGGGAAAAACTCCCTCTAGTAAAGTAAATTAAGTTCTACTAATTTACCATTCTCACCTGACCTACTTAGCACAGGGGCAAGATCGAGTCTCAAAGACAGTATCGATTATTTCAGAAACACGATAGGTATATAATTTAAAATTTTTGGAAAATAAAAGACTGTTCTACAGTCGTTATGAATTTATTTGGTTGGCGGATGTAGGGAAAATCTCCGCCAGGTTAATAGCGCAACTCTATTTCAAACATGTCAAGCATCAATTTTCTTCGTATTCTTAATCTTCCGTTCTTCCCTGTTCAAATGATGTCAGCAAGCTCAAAATGATATTGTTTAAGCCGGAATAATCTGTGGTGTTTTGAACTAGCTTTTTTAAGTCATCGAAGTGGGTGTAAAAGATAAAAACAACTTGAATTCGATTTTTTTTTTCAAAAATCCCTTTTTTTTTTGTGTCGTCGTCTTTATCTGCAGGGCAAAATTACGGTTTTAAATCTTAAACTTATTTTTTACTGGAACATCTAGGTGAAAGTAACCGAAATGATTTTTTGCAGTTTTAATTAATCCCCCCTCCAATTCTTCCCATAATTGTACATGAAGCTAAAATTAATGAGATTACAATTCAATCTTTAATCATTTTTATGACGTCTATTGAACGACATACAGACTAAAGTCTGGCGTCCTGTACCGGCTGGTAAAAATTCTTCCATATCTCGGATAATATCGTATGACCTTTGTAGAACTGTAAACTGATAAAGTTACCAGAAAACGTTTTAGCAAGGAACGTGTCGACTGTGCTCAGCCCAGTAATGATTCATAACGGGCAAGATGGGATATTCACTCTCCCAAAATATTATAAACAGCCAACATCTCACACGATGTCCCTGGCGCTGACAAATGGCGATACAAACGTTGTCAGTTAATAAATTTGATGAAATTTATTGACTTTCGTTTTTTTTGGTGTGAAATAAAACTCACTTTTTTCTATGCAAAAAATGAACTTTAATCAGTCAAATATCTTCCATTCTTTTCCATGACCTTTTGCCATCTTTCTGGTAACTTCATGATCCCGCGCTCATAGAACTTCTGGTCCTTATCAGCAAAAAACTCAACCAAGTGCGATTTGAGGTCATTGTTATTACTGAAATTTTTACCATTTAGGAAGTTTTGTAAACTTGGAAATAAACGATAATCCGATGGTGCAAGGGGGATGTATGGGGGATGCGACATCACTTCCCAACCAAGCTCCAATAGTTTCGTACGTGTTGCTAAAGAGGCCTCGCATTGTCGTGGCGGAACCCAAATATCGAGCGTCTTATATGATTTTAAATTGTTGTGTGTGATACATTTAACTGTTTTGCAATCTCTCGCGCTGTTATATGACGATTCGATTCAATTATGACTTTCATTTTGTCATCATCAACTTCAGAAGGTCGACCACAAAACATCTTTCAGTGAAAAATCTCTAGAACGAAATTTTGTAAACTAATTCTGACACGTGTGTCCTGTTAAACAATCAACACCATAAACTTCACATATCTCTTTGTGAGCCTCAGCCACTTTCTTGCCTTTATGAAAATAAAAAAGTAAAATGTGTCGAAAATGCTGATTTTCTCACTCTATGTTAGAACTGACCGTAAACTGACAGTTGTAAAGAAAATTACACGGAATTTCTTTCTATAGCGACCTAAAGGTATCGACTACTAAATCTCAAAAGAAAAAAAATTCTAACATTGACAAAATAATAACGAAACAAAGATAACACTATCTACTGGTGCAAACCGAAATCACTTTCCTGCCAACCCTATGTATATATATATATAAGTAATCGTCTCCCAGCTGTAGACGATCGAGAAAAAGGAATGAATAAGGAGGTAGATGATATAATAAGAAGGTTTGTTTTATAACTGGCTTTATTTTCCTCCTGATCCTCCCTCTATACACACGTTACGGGTTTGTTTACCCTAGGCTACAAGGTATTAGGCTTAACATTGCCGTACCGCTAGACGTAACTTATATATATATATATATATATATTATTATTCTGTTGTAATATTTAAAATGGAATAGTCCAAACATAGAAAACTAAGCTAAATGTTGTCTTGTCACTATTAAAAATATAAAAACAATTCATTGGTTAACTTGAAATAAAAAAAACTGTTGAGTTTATTCGTATTGGTGAAAATCATCTTAAATGTTATTACTTTTATTGGTGTAACTATTCATTTGTTAGCTTCTGTAAAGAAACGAAAATGATACAGAAGATGGCGACCAAAATGCAATTCTCAAAGGGTGTTACATGAAATAGATTAATTAGGTTAGTCGGTTTATTCTGTCTTTGATTAGAGAAAAACGTTGTTGTGGGTGTGCTGTTTACATCGAGTTAAAATTACAACGTATTTTACGTAAATTTTGCCTTACTTAAATAAAAAGAAAAAAACTAGAATCTCTCTGTAGCACTCAATTACGTGTTTTTTTTAAAAAAGTATTATATAAAACTGAAAATAACCGTGACAAGCTTTACCATTAACTATTTCTCTTGGAAATTCTAAGGTGTTATAAAAGGAAAGAATAATAAAAGAAAACCCCAATATTATGGAAGATGCTTAAGAGATTTAGGATCTCTTTGGGAGATTACCCTCGATGGATCTACCCGGAGACTGATCGGTGTATTAAGTAACGGCACCGTTTTGGCACATTTCTCCTTATCTGATATAACTAGAAGCTTTGTTTAAGGAAGCCGTTTTGATGTAGGTTTACCGCTAAAGTCTAACCTTATGCAATAATGTAAATACATACGTTGTACATAAAATACAGGTTTTTACCATTTTTTTTTAAACGTCTGTAGATGTACATCAGGGGTGACCAACCCGAAGCCCGAGGGTATATATTTTACAAAATGTATTTATTTTATAATGGCCGAAGTACAACAAATTAAAACCAATGTAATAAAAAAATACATTATAAATACATATAATATGTCAAATATCTTCGACTCTGTTCGATGACCTTTTACCGTCTTTCTGGTAACTTCATGATCCCGCGCTCATAGAACTTTTGGTCCTTATCAGCAAAAAACTCAACCGAGTGCGATTTGAGGTCGTTATTATTACTGAAACGTTTACCATTTAAGAAATTTTGTAAACTTCGAAATAAATGATAATTCGATGGTGCAAGGTCGGGGCTGTATGGGGGATGCGACATCACTTCCCAACCAAGCTCCAATAGTTTCGTACGTTTTGCAAAAGATGTGTGAGGCCTCGCGTTGTCGTGGCCGAACCCAAATATCGATTTTCTTAACAAGTCCAAGACGTCTTGATTTTCAATTGTTGTGTGTGATACATTTAACTGTTTTGCAATCTCTCGCACAGTTATATGACGATTCAATTATGGCTTTCATTTTGTCATTATCAACGAACGGGTTCAAAATGTGTTCTTTTTAGTTTTCTAAAATTTTCAAAGATACCCAACTATCATTTTGGCGTCTTTTCCGAATTTTCTATTACTTAATTAACATCATAATAAAAATAAAATAAAACAAAAACAAAATAGTACTAACAACATAAAATAAAGTGTAAACCTCTATAGGAATCATAAAAATAAAAATAGTTTAACTGCTTTCAGTTAATAAAGTCCATAGGATTCACCTATATGAAACCAAAAAAAAAACAAGAAAGAATGATACAAACTGGCAGCCAAATTTTATTTATCAATATGTAATGAACAATCAAATAAAAATAATTATTACAAAAATACAAGTCTGGAAATATAATAAATTAGTGAATCGAGACAACTAACGAGCATCTCTTTGGATGGTGAGGTGTCGGAAAAGACTTATGTATCTCTAAAAAGTTAAAATCTTTCCATTTCCGACAGACAGATATACGAAAGGCTTACACTTTTATGAAAGTATAGCTTAGGAGTCGGAAATTATGAAAGTATGCATTTTGGATGTAGACGTCATCGATTTTTAGAGATTTCGGTGAAAGTCTTTCGCTTAGTGAAGTCTGACGAAGCTACGACGTACTCCACCTGCACTTTCTGTCATCTGTCGCATGAATGCTCACGATGGCTTGAAACTAAAAATTAAGTTTGACTATATATCTTAATTATAGTTTACTACACAATCGCTAAATACGAGTTTTAAATACTCACATGGATTCCTTCGGGTATCTTTAGAAGTTGTTTTTCCACTTTCTACTTTCTTAATTATTTTATTTTATTTTTTATTTAAACTAGAAATCCTTATGTCACACACGAGTCCACCTTTCTGTTACTCCAGGAAACTGTGAGCTCCCTGATTGACCGTTAATAATCATAAACTATTATATAGTGGTTCCATTTAGCTACACGAAAATACTTGTTAAATGAATAGTTGGATAAATAAATGTAGGATTTAAAATAAACCCTAAATAAAATTTAAAAAAAAGTACGTCATTTGACATAATTTTGCTTATTTTGTCATATATATAGAATATGTATCAAACAGCTGTCGACGTGGTAAGGAAACGAACCAAGAGCAAGTTATTAGTAAGATCATCGAAACTATTAACTTTGTCAGACTCTTACACACTTAACGAAACTGTTTTTTTTTTTTTAAATATAATAACAGAAAATCGAAAAAATCTTGTTCTTTAACACAACCCGGGTTTTGCATAGTGGCAAGATATTTTGCACGCTAGTTTCATTCCATCGCACCCAACGGCGCTAAAAATAAAAATAATTATTTTAAACATTTCGGATGATTGGCGTTTGTGCTTAAGTTGACTATAACGTTTACTCATTTAATATTTTCGAAAAACCTAAACAATATAAAAATAAAAACCACCTTTTAAAAAATAGGGAAAGGTCAATTTTATAATAAAAAACTTGTTATCAAAAATTCAATATTTTCCTATTGCATTGTCTCGACATTAATAATATCAATTATGTGTCGGTTTTTTTTTTATCAGATTGAACGTCATATTAAAAGTGTAAATAAGATATCGTATTAGTACGAAACCCTTTATCGTAAGTAAATTAATCCAATCCATGGCTGAAGTCCTTCCTCTCCGCTTCCGATTCGGCAATAAGACTATACCCTGGTTTTCCGGACCAGCGATTTTCCGCGGTACCATTGGATCCGGCACCCAGTTAAAGCTGCAAGGTTGCACTCCTTGCGGGAATCGAAGCCAGGCATCTCTCTTTTTGTCGCCGAGTCTTGACTCCACCTGCCACCAGCTCATCCTCACTAAGGGCTTCAGGGATCTGAGGAGTCAGGTCTGACCCCCTTCCTTGCCCGGTTTGGGTCAACGGGACATGACGAATCTCGGAGGCTGCGGTGTGAGAACAGCTTTGATTCAATTAAAGGATGTCAAAGCTTGGAGAGATTTCTTCAAAGTACATGTTTAATCATCGTCGGTAATTGAAGTAGGATGGTCAGACCGCCGGTGGAGCTATTAAACCCGATTGGAATTTACAATACAAATAATAATACTTGAATAAAGGTTGGATTATAAAGAATATAGAAAAATATTTTAATATAATAAAAAAAGAGATTGTTGAGACTATTGAATGAATAGGTAACTGTCATTCGCATTAGTTCCCTGGAACAGTCTGTTACTTCCGCTGAGCTCCGTGCTCATAGCTACGTCTGAGGAACGTTCAACTCATAGGAACGGATGAAGAGGATAACGAAAATTATCTAAAATACCATAACATATAGTTTTACAATTTCGCAACAAGGATATCCGTTTCAATTTTTCTATCTGGAATGGTTTTTATTAGATTAAAGCAACCATTTACTTTTTGCCAATAGTATTGATATTCAAAAGTCCCTCATTGTGAAAAAATTACCGAGGAAGGGAAGTCTTAAAAATAATTAAAAATAACCGCGTCACCGGATACGAGCCTGACCAAGAACGCGAGAGCCACAGACGCTCAGTACATGATTGGAGAAACTGGACATTGCCAGGAATCTCACTGTCACGTATTTATAGCAGATCACGAGGGCACTCCCGCTTTAGTCTCTGAGGAGGATTATAGGAATGAGTGGTGCAGTGCTAGGGGATTAGGGCGGTTGGATAGGTTGCTATGGAATTTCATGAACTTGGTAAGGATGATTTGAAGAATGTAAGGTATATTAAGATCGTTATGAAGGGTTTTGTTGCTGACGTAATAAGGGGCATTTACTATTGTTCTCAGGGCGTTCGATTGAAAGGATCGGATACGCTTGATGTTTGACTTTTTAGCTCTATTCCGTATGTCCAGATTGGCTTAAGTATAAGTTTGTAGATTAGTAATTTATTTTCTATGAGAGATGGGATGTCCTTCAAAGTTGTCTTAAGCGTCTGTTCAGTTCTTTTTAGCAGATTCCAACGTTTATTGGAAAGGAAAGGATCCAATTTTTTCTTTAAGATCTGAAAACTAATTTTCTGATCTTCAATTTGAATGAAATGATTTTCTCACCCGTGCCCTAATAAGAATATATTTTATTTGCCAGTTAGAACTAATACACATTAATGCTAAACATGTTGTATATGTTTGTAATTGATGCCGATTGATCACTTTTTTATAAATGATAACAATTATTTATTTAACACATTTTATTATAACAATTATTACACGTTGATATAGACAATTGTGAACTGTTCCCGGTGATTCTGCCGATTTGCGGGGTTGATTCTAGCTCTTTGATTTAGCAACCTGATTGCTGGATTCCTGGTCCGACGAATTTGTTTCTAACGAACCAAGAACCATTGAGAATCATCCGTGGCAGTTTCTTTTGAAAGATTTAATGGCAGTGGCATATTATATTATTGTAATACAAAAAAATTTTGAAGGAACTAAAAATATTTTTTTGGGTTAAAATAATTAAGTAATTTTTTTATCGATTTCTGATCTACATAATGCAAGCTGGAATATATATTTTTTTGAGTCTTTTTGGAAGTAGGTTCGGGGAAAGTGTTTAGTAAAAGATGTTTTAGTGTTTGAACATATTTATTCTGTCGGCAAAAAATTTACAATGTCATTTATTAATTGATTGAACAAATTATTATCGCTATTTCTGTGTGCGCTATAAAAATTCACACAAATATGAGTCTAGCAAACTTCTTGTACCATGTTCTTTTTTGTTTCATGCCTTTGCTTGTGCCAATAACGATTATATCCGTTGTGTATGACTACCTGTGGTCGGACCTATGATTCACTTTTGTGAATTTTTTGTGAATGATTCACAGTACAATGCTGGTAATTCATTCTTGATATGTTAATAATGCGGGTGTACCGGTGATGGTTGTACCTGGGTGAATACATTCTGATATTGTTTTCAGTAGTGTTTCCGATGTACGGTCTGGCATGCAATACATGAAGCATTACCTTCCCGACAAACACCTCCGAAGACCCATCGATTATGATAAATTCTACCAACGTGATTTTTGCGCCGAGAAAAAACTCGATTCATCTATCTAAACTCTTTTCCCTGGCCCTCCGATCTTTCTGACAATTTTGAATAAATGATCTGCGCAAACTCCTCGAAACATATTTTTCCAATCTGTAGTAGTATCGGTTGCTAATCCTAGTTCCTCTTGACCAAATTTAGTAGATGTGTATTCTTTTGTCCAGCAGTATAGCAAAATAACAAATTTATTAAAGGGAAAATTAGTGTTTTCCAAAAATGTTCCTTTTCTCAATCCAAAGGTTTCTTTGCAGCCTCTCACGTTGCATCTCCATCTTTCCTTTTCGCGTGGATAAAGTTTTATTTGATGGCCATTAGAACACATTTTTTCGCTATGCAATACCCCCTTAGATTGAAGAAACGAAACCGCTGTTTCCTTCGTATCTACATCATATAACGGCTTGATGTTTCCTTTCAGGATCACAAAAACTAAAGTCAAATATTATCAGGTACCAAGGTTCACTAAGGCGGGTCAAAGTAAACATAAATATTGATAAAAACATTACAGGAAAGGTCCAAGGTGGCAAAATAACCAAAACAATGCTCAGATATCAGTGGGGTCCCTTAAACAAACCCATATCGTTATGTTTTTCTTGTAATTTATTTTAAAATGTTATACTTTTTCTAATGAATATATGTTTTTTTCTTTTTTCAGGTGAGTTTCTAATCCAACGTCTCTTGTGGTCCTGTGTCGTAAGTCAAATTTACTAAATTTATTCAAAATTGAGTTTACCCTTTCTGCCCGCCGCCATTACTCTTATTTAACCTCTCACTCTCATTTCCCCTGGTGATAATTTCTGTATTTTACAATTGTTACAAACTGTCAGTTTTAGCTATAATTGTTAGTTATTAATGTTTTCGTTTGGTTAATATTGTGGCGTTATAAAAGCAGGGCTAATTCCATTTTTTCTCTTTTCATTTCCAACAAAAGATTTTGCGAGGCCATGCCGCCATTTTAACAATCATTAATAGTCCATAACAATAACAGCCGATAAACTATTAGATTCTTTCGCTGTCTAAGACGTGTCGATAACGAACTAACAAGGGTGAAAGTGGTTTGAGAAATAACCAGATATATAAATAAAATAATGAAAAACAACAACCTCTGTCTGTCTGTGATTAGAAAGTCTGCCGTGTGAATGTTTCAATCAGTTATGGAAAAGGAGTCTTTCTCTCTCTCGCCGCGCCTCCAACCTTTGTGATCATTCACACACGCTCTTATCTTTCATAATACTAATCAGCTAGCAATAAAACGAAATAATGTTTTAACTGTAACGAAGTAAAAAAACATTACTAGCAATTCCTTATTCAATTTAGTAGTAGTAGTGTTAAATTAAAATGGTTCCAAAGAAGCTTTAAGAAAGATATTTAAATTCATTAGCCTATTCACGCATAGTGTATTAGTAACTTTTCCATGAAAAATGAAAAACTGGCATTATAATTAAACAAAATCTTGTTCTTGGGGAAAAAATCCTTGCCAAAATCGTATAGAATAGGAGGGCAAGAGAACTCACCAGCTTTCTCAATGTACTATCTGGGTATAAAAATGGATAGGCATCTCCATTTCTCTACTCATTTTAGTAATAAAATAGAAAAAGTACGACACAGGTCTTACCGGCTATCGCACTTGCTAACTTCACCTAACCTGTCGCTTCGTCTCAAATTGATGATATATAAATGTGTCCTCCGGCCAGCTCTGCTGTACGGTACTCCGCTATTTACCCACTTGACTGACAACACAGCTAAAAGTCTCCAGCAATTCCAGAATGGGATCATGCGAAAAGTGGTCCGACATTCCTCTCTCGAGAGAGGTTAAAGAACGCCGACCTACACCCGTTGCTTGGTGTGGGTGGGCGAGTTCATCCGCCGGAGACACATCAAGTTTTTTGACTCGTTGCAGCACCTGACAAACCCAGTGTTTAACACTATGACCCCACCACCCCTCCCGCATCGATGGCAACAGGCTGTTGGGGAAAAATTAGGTTAAGAATTAGTATGTAAGTTAGTTTTAAGGTTGATCAAAAAGGTGAGCCCCATCTCCTTTATTAGAGTCAGTTCAGTCCAGTCACGTATAATGTATATCATTTTACTTGTTTATTCCATTATATAATTTTTAGAAAATAACAAAACCTGTATATAATGTAGCGACGCTACAGGAAATACAGAAATAATTTGTAAATAGATTCACCTGAGGACCTATTATTGTATGTAATTATCTGTAAATTTAAAGGGGCTATGAAGTTACACTAGATCGGTATACCAATAATTAATGAATAAGGGTAATGAGTTTAAACACACTGCCATTCACAGTGCTATATGGATGGCCGATTGTTAATTGTCGACTGTTAATAAACAAAAGCTACTTGGAGGTACTGATATGTGAAATATTAATCTAGCAGTGTTTTTTTTTTACAGAATATTGTTCTTACGTACATTAATAACTAAATTGTATTTTTACTATAGATATAAATTAAATAAAGTGCATAGAATTTGAAGAAACAATCTCTAGAGATACCTACCAATCTTTAAAATAAAAGTACTCTGCATTTTTTATCGGGTTTTAGTTTATTTCAAATTATAAATAAAAATATTAAATAAAAAAACACACTAAAAAACTCATTGAACAGGCTATTAGTTCTTTACAATGTTATAACATAATCTATTCTAATTGAAACTTCTTTATTGTGATGAAATTACAAAGTGCCTTATTAGGAAATAAGTAATTGTGATAGAGGTTCTCATTCATACAGTATTTACAAACAGCCCAGAGACCTTCCAAATCCACATAGTTGTCACCTCCCTTGGACAGCAGAGTCTTGGGAAGTGAGTCAATAAATGATGGCCATTGCCAGGACCCCCACTGCGACGTATTTATAGCAGGTCACGCGGCCACTGCCGTTTTAGTCTCCGAGGAGGATTATAGGGATGAGTGGTGCAGTGCAATGACTGTGCTAGGGGCTTAGGGTGGTTGAATAGGTTACTATGGAATTTCATGAACTTGGAAATGCCCCCTTCCAAGCTATTAAGTTAGCGAATTTGAAGTCGGTTATAAGTTATATATTGAATTGGAACATATATCATAGCGATGGTATTAGATAGTATTTTGGGGTCTAGACTATTCGGTTTTGTTTTCAGACGTTTATCGCTCAGTTTTTCAGTAGACCCAAGAGAGATAAGTTGTATCGAAAAACTCGATGGAGTACGGCTGTTGAATGAGGAGAGACGAGTGTAATATTATTGAGATCAAAAATCATTGCGGACAACATATAACTAAATCCGAATTATTTTGGTTTCATAATAATTTGTACCATGTGGATTCGGAAGGTCTCTGGGCTGTTTGTAAATACTGTATAAATGAAAATTGTAAATATGTTACGAATTCATCACAATTACTTATTGCCCAATAAGGCACATTGTAATTTTATCATAATAAAGAAGTATCTAGCAATAATTGTAAGATGAACAAATGAGTGAAGTTGATAATAGATTTCGGGGAGCGTCAGTATTCTGGTGAATGCAATTATTAAACCACTTATTGACCAATAGGAAAAGGGCGTCCGTCTAATATATTTAATGAAAAGTAACAAACAAAGCTTTTTTAAGCGAGATATTTTTCTTCATTTATCATCAGCTCAGTCATTTTTTAAACAAAATACAATTTTTGAAAAACACTGTGGATTTTTCAGGCTCTGGATCCTCCCATTCAAAGACAATTCCTCTTCACTAAATTTACTCCCCTGTTCCTCCTTGGCTGCCTCGCTAAAAGGAAGAGTCTATCATCCAACAGTGGAACGGTAAGCAAGGAGTGGAGGAACCGCAGGAGAAAGTGGAACAAGCCAGATTCCACCTGACCTCCTCTCTTGTCTTTTTTTCTTTTTTGTGGCTCTTAATGGTTCAACTATCTCATATCGCTTAGTCAACATCAATGACAATAAACAATACATGATGGGGAAGGATCTATGTATTAAACCTATGTAGGTAGAGACTCTACGTCAATGGCGGTGGTACATAATTTGTACAAACTGCAATTAATGAATAATATTTTCTTTTCTAGTTAGTTAACCTATGAGGCTGTAGTGATAGCTCTAATAAACTAATTAGGGCAATGCAATAAATTTTATTATTACTAAGAATATTGTATTTCGTATACGCATGGTACATATTATTATCGGTCGATCATAGCATTAGTTTGATTCACTACTTATTGCAATACACCAATTAGTTAATTATTTTCCATGTAGTTGCTTTAATTACAACCTTTAGAGCATAGCAATTGGAATCGCCATTTAAAAAACCATCTATGTTAAATACAGGCTGTGTTAAAGTTGCGAATACAGATTTGAATCACATGACAGTTTTAATGTTTGCTATAATCAAAACTTCTTTATTGTCCTTAAATTACAATCTGCCTTATAGGGCAATAAGTAAATGTTCTCATTTATACAGTATTTACAAACAGCCCAGAGACCTCCCAAATCCACATGGTCGTAACCTCCCGAAAGAGGGAGCGGAGTCTTGGGAAGTCCCACACGCTCCTCCGTCAGCCTCGTTACGTATAGGTCGACGAAGAGCCACATACGCTCAAGACATGATTGGGGAAAGTGGCCATTGCCAGGACTCCCACTGTCACGAATTTATAGCAGGTCGCCCTACTCAATGTATCATACAGACAAATTTATTTTTTTCTAGTTTTCGAGTAAAAAATAATTGACCCGATGCGGAACTGACATCAATATCAAATATCTAGGCCCTATGAGAAATAGCGATTGAGTTGAAGATGGAAAAATTATTTTAATGGCAGTTTTTAAAATTAGTTATAATTTTAAAATAAATAAAACAAATTACTAGGATTAATTATTAGGACGTCCCTCCAGTTCTGCAATGACAGTTTGTATTTATTATAATATTTTTTGAATCCTGAAAAATTTCATGGATCTTTGTCCAGCTGAGTCACAAACACAAGAACAGACTTAGGGGTAAAACAACAACAACAACAGAGTTTCTGGTTTTTAAAAAGCCAACGAAACTTCATTTTAATCTCGAAAAACCTGTTCCAATCGCCAAAAGTGTCAGACAAAGTGCTTTTTTTACGTACTTTAACTTTATTGTACTTTTATTTTAGTTACAAAATAGAAAAAGTACGACACAGGTCTTACCGGCTCGGCTGTACCACTTGCTAACTTCACCCAACTTGTCGCTTTGTCTCAAGCTGATGATATATAAATGTGTCCTCCGGCCAGCTCTGCTGTACGGTGCCCCACTATTTACCCACTTGACTGACAACACAGCTAAATGTCTCCAACAATTCAAGAATGGGATCATGCAAAAAGTGGTCCGACATACATCTCTCGAGAGGTTAAAGAACGCCGGCCTACACCCGTTGCTTGGTGTGCCGTCGGTGGGTGAGTTCATCCGCCGGAGACACATCAAGATTTTTGGACTCGTTGCAGCACCTCACAAACCCAGTGTTTAACACTATGACCCCACCACCCTTCCCATATCGATGGTAACAGACTGTCGGGGAAAATTAGGTTAAGATTTAAGTCTATGATAAATAAGGTGAGCCCCATCACTTTTAATAAATTCATTCCATTAATGCATTATGTACATCGTTATACTTTTGTACAATGCAGATCACAATGTGTAGAAATCAGAATTTGTATAAAATGTAGCCAAGCTACAGGAAATATAATAAAGCAATTGTAAATAGATTCGTTTGTAGAATCTATAAATAGTTTTGTAGCCATGGGATATAAAAACAAATTCCCAAAAAACATGTGTTTTTGTTGTGTATAGGGGACTATGAAAATTCTTTTTTATTTATGATATACATATATAAAAATGTATTGCATTGAATAGTTGCTACGTTGCTATGTGAATGCATATGCCTTCCACAACGCACTCTTGCCTAGGCAGACCGCAGTCATGCCCACGTATTCACTTACACACAAACGTGTCCTTATTTACGTTGCCAAGGAGGTAAAAATACCCTGTTGTCGAGTATGGTGTGTGGTTCGCTCTGGAAAGTTCTTCCTCCTTGTTTTCATAACCAACTGCGTACATCCAGTTCTCACGCGGGGCCTTGTGGGATTTCTCACCTGTTTAGGCGAAAGTTTCCACCGCAGAGGGTTCATCCCAGAGAGTCTACTTAAGAACTGTCTAGGAAAACAGGCAAGGAACAGTTAGTGTAATACAGCATTTAGGTCGTATTATTTGGTAACGTGCCCAACCTGGATAGAAGACGCGACTGTTGTGTCACCTATACAGAAGTTTAACAAAGACGATCATCTCTCTGTGCTCTGTCAGTAATTCACATGGATAGATTCTGGAATATCCTGTATCATGATACAAGTTATTGTATAAGTTGTTATACATTATTTGTAACTGATACAAAATAGATCAGCTGTTCGATACTCAGACTACTGCTGTAAAAACAACTTCGTTTGTAGAATCTATACTTTGTAACAAGGGGATATGAAAAAAACAACACCTTTTCTGGGTTTTTTTTTTCTATTTATAAACAACTTTATTAAGATGAAATTACAATCTGCCTTAATACTTAATAGGCAATAAATAATTGAGATAAATGTTTTCATTCATACCATATTTACAATTCATCATTCACTCGCACATTCATACAATATTGAAAATCAGCCCAGGGGCCCCCCAAGGAAGCGGAGTCTTGGGAAGTCCCCCACGCTCCCCCACCAACCACGCCACCGAATACGAGCGAGGCCGACTAAGAGCGCGAGAGCCACATACGCTCAGGACATGATTGGAGAAACTGGCCATTGCCAGGACTCCCACTGTCGCGCATTTATAGGAGGTCACGAGGCCACTACCGTTTCAGTCTCCGAGGAGGATTATAGGGATGAGTGGAGCAGTTCACACCTTTTAGTAACGAAAAAACAGCATTGTATTATAATAAGAGACTAACTATAAATTAGAAATGGGTAAGATGGTATACTTTGTATCGGATACATGGAATGGATCAACTCTCCAGCAGGATAGGGTCCCCCAATGTACATAATGTCAATGTATGACCGACTTACGTTAAAATGCACTACAATACCCGAAAAAAAAATATAATCCTAACAAAAATTTTTATTATATTCACATAGTAGGTATAGTCTAGTCATTTATCCTCACTGGAATCCCGAATAGACACATCCTTCAACGAAAAAAAAAGGGAACACCGGGAACGAACACAGAAGTATGATATCCACCTTGGTAGTATGGAGACGGTCTACTAAATATTAGAATATGGTATATTAAAACCTCTTTTCAGTTAAATGAGTAATCAATGGTATAACGAACCAAACAGATTGGTAATTAATCTTTTCTATCAAAAATAATTAGCCGGTATACTGTGTTGAAATGTGAACCCCCCCCCTTTTATAAATTAAAAAAAAAATAGTGAAATTTTTTGATCATGTTGAATTTGAATTTGTTATTTTCAATGGGAGCTGGAATTTATTGGGGGCCCCTATCCTGCTGGAGAGTTAATCCATTCCATTTATCCGATACAAAGTATACCATCTTACCCATTCCTAATTTATAGTTAGTCTGTTACTATAATAAAAATACGTTATTGAGTAAACAATACAAGAAAACTAGAAACTCATATTTTTCAACACCGTGTTCTGGTCCTCTCTGCTCAACAAACATACAGCTACAATCACAATTTATGATTACATACCTGGACGTCATAATTAATATGTAATATGTTACATAGGGCATGATATTTATATTATTTCCATTTGATGTTCCAATGATGTTTAAAATAAATCAATAAATATTTCTATCATTAAATTGGCACAAACATCTATAACGAGGATAAAATGCATTGTTCAATTCACCCTTCCATTTTTTGTTGTCAAAGTTTCGGTATAGAAATTCGAAAAACTATAGCCAAAAAAAACTGATAATGCACCTTTAGTGGTGACTTTTGGTTCCCGAAACAGTAATTTTGGGAGCATAATTGAATTTCTAGTTTTTTATGACTGACTTTTCTAATAAGTTTTATCTCTAATGGATAAAAAATAGGTCTTTCATATCAGGGCATCGTGATTCCTTCTCGGGTTTCCACTAAAGATGGGTCTGGTAGTGGTTAGTTCGAAAGCATTAGGATTAACTAAAAGTAATAATTTAACTGACGAGTACGTTATCCGCTTTAGGAACCCAAAATTATGTCTGTGATGTCCTAATTAAATAGGCACTGGAAGCTTGTATTTTATTATAATGATCAAATAAAAAATCTTTATTGTGATAAAATTACAATCTGCCTTATTGGGCAATAAGTATTTGCGATCAATGCTCTCATTCAAACCATATGAACAATTCTTCATTCATTCGCTCACTCGTAAAGTATTCACAAACAGCCCAGAGACCTCCGAAATCTGCATAGTTGTCACCTCCCTCGCATGCGAAAGAGGAAGCGGAGTCTTGGGAAGTCCCACACACTCCTCCGACAACCGCGTCACCGGATACGACTTGTGTTTCAGTATTGCTGAGGGGTTATTTCCCTGGGGGGAGACGACAATACTTTCTCTACCAGACCTTATCCTCTAAATCCTCATAATCTCTTTAAATTCAAATCCTAGTTCATTTCCTGTAACACTACATCTAGCTTATCTAACCTTTACGCTCTAAACCTTTAACATTCATTCTTCTCTCTCAGCTTTCAAATCTCGCTGTTCCTCCACTTTTATTCTGAGAGTTATCAAAATAGCGTCAAGGTTCTGCCGACAATCTTTGAACGCTTACTTAATATGGTAATTAAATTTTTTTCCGGCTGATGTGCGGCTTATGACCCACAATAAAATCTTCATTTCATTTCGTAATCATATAAAATTAACATTCGTCGAATTCGAGTTACTCCTTTGTGGAAAGTGTGCGGTTACACACTCGTCAGAAAACTAGACTATAACGTCATAAACAGAAAATATATGTTGACTATCGAATAGTTAGCATACCCCGAATCAAGTCGTCACAACTAAAGTAGGCACCAATAAAAGTAGACTTTAAATCTTAAAATAAAATGGGCATTGATGGCTAGGGAAGAATTGAATTCGTTGGAATTGTTACTGCCACGAATTATTTGTAATTAAAGTTATCATAATTAATGACACATAAAACACATTATTTGTACCTATGAAAGTCCTTGTACGTTCCTTTAAGAATATATAATTATAGTGGGTTAGTAGCAAAGAAAAGGAGTGGAAGAGCCACAGATGCTCTGGTCGCGAGTGAGAAAACTCAATATTTACGTGATAGCGTGGCAATTAGTCTTCTTGGATTGTTAGGAATAAAAAAAAACTAATTATTACTTTTAAATGTAAATAAATAAGAGTTAAGCTAATTTTCTTCTTTAGCTAATTTTTATGTACGATTATAATAGTTTTGGTTTTTAGCTGCTTGAAAGTGTTTTTTTTTTGCATTTTATCTTCTTATTAGCCTTAATTCTGTCTTGTCATAGCATATTTACTCTTATTTTTAGTGGATGGAATATATTATTTAAATAATGTACAAAAAAAGTTTATAATGTAAAAAATGTATGGAGGATACCGAAATAAAAAATACCTCCTAAACACTGCCAAAATTAAATAAATGATTATCATAATCGTTGCAATAGATTCTGAATTAATAACCAAGTTGATATCAAGCTCACTTGTAGCTCCAAAAGCGTTGCAGCATGTCCGGAATGTGAATGCTCACAATTTTTGTTAGAAGTTTAATATTTTTATGTAAAATATTTTTTTCTTCCTTTTTAAATAAGCTTAAACTTTCAAAGCTTATTGACTTTAAAAGCCCGCACGTGACAAATTATCTGGTTTGCCTCGATAAAGAAAAGTTAGCTGCCCAGTTTCTCGTCGACTGTGCCCAGAGTCCGCACTTTCATCAATTAAAAAGAAAGTAAAAACCGGTAGGCAGGGAACACAGACTGGGACCAAGGTCGGCCATCAACACCACCATGATGGCATTCGCATCATTCAGTGCTCAGGCAATCATTCAATGCACTTGTTAATGCACGGATCATTGTCTGATACCTCAGTCTAGGGGTTCACTACATTTTAATTGAGAGAGTATTTACTAACAATTTTTTTTTTTTAACAACAATTTTTATTCAGATAAAATTACAATCTGCCTTATTAGGCAATAAGTAATTAAGATAAATGTTCTCATTCATACAATATTTACAAATAGCCCAGAGGCCACCCAAGTCTACATGGTAGCCACCTCCCTCGCGTGCGAAGGAGGAAGCGGAGTCCTGAGAAGTCCCCCACGCTCCTACGTCAGCCGCGTCACTAGATAAGAGCCAGCAGAGGCTGGCCAAGAGCGCGCGAGCCACAGACGCTCAGGACATGATTAGAGAAACTGGACTTCCACTATCACTTAATTAAAGCAGGTCACGAGGCCACTGCCGTTTTAATCTCCGAGGAGGATTATAGGGATGCGTGGTGCAGCGCAATGACTGTGCTAGGGAATTAGGGTGGTTAGATAGGTTACTACGGAATTTCATGAACTTGGAAGGGATGAGTTCAAGAATATAGGGTATATTAAGATCATTGTGAAGGGTTTTGTTGCTGACATAATAAGGGGCATTTAATATTGTTCTCAGGACTTTTGATTAAGAGGATTGGATGCGCTTGATTTTTGACTTTTTTGCTGTCCCCCATAGCTCTATTCCGTATGTCCAGATTGGCTTAAGTATAACTACTAACAATTATTGAAAATATTTCAACAACAGGCTAGCTGTATTTATGTGGTCATCACCTATTCAAAATTTACGGGTTTTTTTTTCTCAATAGTTATGTAATATATATATAATCTTATCATTAACAAATGGTACGTTTATCAATAACATCCTAAGGACTGTATCTCTTAATTTATAATCAGCTCTATTGTAATTATCAATAACTTATTTTCCTTTCCCAGACCCCTATTCTAAATATCTGCCTCCCACGACCTTTCAGTAATATCTGTATTATTATCATTACTATACACACATAAATACTTCTAGGCATGAGCCAGAGTGTCGATTCCCTTCAGGCTTACAAGTGGCTCGTAAGCTCTCTTGTAACCATATCTAATTGTACATATTGTGTTTTATAGCAAATAAAGGTTTTTTTTTTAAGTCTTGCGTAGAAAAGTTATAATTAACGATTAAGTGTAAAAATGTCGGGGTCAATATTCGGCAAATTACAATCTTATTTGAATGATTTAATCTATTGTTTAGGTCATTATTCAATGTTTATTTCTATTTTTATATAATTTAGACGAATATATTTTAAAAATGCTCCCTCCTAGGCACGCTACTGCTTGAGAGCTACATTTTAAGAAGTGTCTAAAGTTATAAATATATTGGATAGCAGAAAATTTTGCAATTTAAAAGGAACAACGGATCAAAAATGTATTTTCCAAAATTAACCTTTGCCCGAGAATATGATTGCTAATGATAGTGGCCTTGGAGAGGTCAGAAGCTGTGACACTTTCTCTAATACGCCATTGACCCCGAGCTGATGGCCTTCCTCTTACCAATGTCCATCCACTTCTTCGTATGTTCTTCGCCACAATGACCGTTATGTCTGGAGTCAACGAGACCCTCATCCATGCACAGGTACCTTATTCATATTGAAACCTACCTCATTTTTTACCATTTCTCTTTTTACTTTATTTGATCAATTTAACTTAACTAATTTGGCAGGTCATGAGATCTTTAATTCAAATTGTTTTTATGTCTTTGACATAGGAATTTATCCCGATCGAATCGCCCGATCTCAAGGCTAATGTTGTGGTTATTAATAAATTGAGAAACTAGGAATTGTGGAATATATTCAAAATAAGATGGTTATAACAAATAATTATAATTAACATAGAGTGCTGACAAAAAGTATAAAAAAATATTAAATTCCTTTTAAATTAGGATAGTTACTACTAATTACAAAAAACATGAAATTTGAGCTCAATTTCTTTTAATGGATCCATAATAAGAAACAATATTAATATCACCCAATCGATGATCTTCCTTTTATCCAATCAACGTTACTTTCGCTGTTGGTTCTTCTCCTCTCTTCCTGTATGGTAACCGCCAATTCGGGAGCTTGCTAAGTCCGCTCGTGTCGACGGTTCTGCTAAGACTGCTGGGAAAATGCTTACCAGATGTGAGGGTTCCTGGTCATGATGTTCTCAACTATCATGAATGTTACAATATATATATTGTTCTAGTAATGGATGGTTCACAAAAACGATCGTTCCAAAATGTTGAAAGAGTCATTAATTAGTTATCATGTCAGCTAATTTAAATTAACCTGTGTTTTTATTAGATTCGTCATAAATCTCGTGTTGACCGACCCTGTAGTCTAGTGAGAGCATTTCGACCTCTTACTGCGCAGACTCGGGTTCGATTCCATGATCAACAAAGGATTTTAAGGGAATTTATCGCTACTTTGAATTGTGATCGTACAGGAATTCATAGGCTCTTAACATAATCAGGGTTATATCTTCGAAAACTTCTCGGCTATGTGACTATGTGATGGTTTGGGGTTCAGCCTCGTGAGGATAAATGAGAAGCCACTTGAATAAAAAACTAGCGCAAATCAGTTTAGGAAAACGGAATTTTAAGGTTTAGAAGGTTATGGAAACTTTTTTTTTCTTAACAAAACCCTTGATTTTTTTTTTTTTTTTCTAAATTTCAAAACCTCTTTATTGATCAAAAGTTTTACAATTTACAAATTTTCGATTTACAGATTTATCCTCTTACTTCATATCTGCGTACGCATTCGAAGGAGGGTAGAATTACAATTTCTATTTGAAGTTAAAATTACAAATCACTGGGTACAGTACTAGGTGATGGGGCTCACCTTCAGGTTACAATGTGAAAACTACAAACTAAAACCTAAAACTAGAACCTAAGACTAAAGCGCTCCTCCCACGACAGCGTCCTGTCATCGATAGGGGACGGAGTGGGGGTTATCGTGTTAAACACCGGGTTTGTCAAGTACTGTAAGGGAGTCGAAAAATTTGATATGTCTACGTTGGATGAATTCATCCACCGTAGGCAGATCAAAGATCTCGTGAAGCTCACTGTTGCTCCGCTGCTCGAATGAAGTATGTCTGACCACTTTCATCAGTATACCGTTTTGGAATTGTTGGAGTTTCCGAGCTGTCGTATACGTCAGATGACGAAAAAGCGGTGCACCATACAGCAGATTAGGTCTGAGTACGCTCTTGTAGATCAGTAGCTTGAGACGCAGTGGTAGATTGGGGGGAAGTCAGTAAATGCGTAAGCCGGTAAGGCTTCGTGCGGGTTTGCTTCAACTTCCTCGCAAAATGGTTACTAAAACGGAGGAAACCCTTGATTGCGTGACACCTACCGAATCTGACAAAATGAACAGAATGTCCGCCAGCTAGCTATCTCCGAGTCGGGGATGACACATAAAAAAAATCGAGCTATGAAGAAAGAAGTCGACTATGGGAGTTTTTGCAGGAGTTTTCTCCCTAGCACCCCCACAGACTCCAAGGCCTTCCTAGGTGGCGCTTCTTGGTGGATAGAAAAAAAAAATTAGAAAGTGAAGACGCCTGTCAACCAGTGACTAGGCACCTTCTCCCACGTCCTTTGTGCTATTCAGTAAAAGTGTTTTATAAGTAGGTATTTTGTTCCTTTACATGAAACCATGTACTAGTATTTAAATACTATACCAATAGGTCAATTCTGCTATGGCATACTTAACAGTGACTCAAAAGATACATGAATAGGAGTAATTGACTTCATTGAGTTGAAGGATTCGTCGTCTTGAACACAGTCGACATCTGTGATGCAGGCGTACACATCATGTCCGAGCACGAGGTATCAAGTGTCTTCAGCATACACTCGTCCAACATGAAAACAAAACAATTATAAAACTACTTTATTATGATAAAATTACAATCTGCCTCATTGTGCAATTAGTAATTGTGATAATTTTTTTCATTCATACCATATTTACAATTTTTATTCACTCGCTCATTCATACAGTATTTACAAACAGCCCAGAGACCTCCCAAATCCACATGGTTGTCACCTCCCTCGCATGCGAAAGAGAAAGCGGAGTCTTGGGAAGTCCTACACACTTCTCCGACAGCCGCGTCGCCGGATACGAGCCTGACCAAGAGCGCGAGAGCCACAGACGCTCAGGACATGATTGGAGAAACTGGCCATTGCCAGGACTCTCACTGTGACGCATTTATAGCAGACCACGAGGCCACTTTAGTCTCCGAGGAGGATTATAGAGATGAGAGGTGCAGTGCAATGACTGTGCTAGGGGATTAGGGTGGTTGGATAGATTAATATGGAGTTTCATGAACTTGGTAAGGTTAATTTGAAGAATGTAGGGTATATTAAGATCGTTATGAAGGGTTTTGTTGTGGTCGTAATAAGAGGAATTTACTATTGTTCTGAAAACAAAAAACATCAAAAGATCAATGAAAAATGAGACAACACTGAGACTTTCGAATAGACATTGCTCACTAAATTACCTTTAAAAGATTTTGCTTTCGTTCTTGTAATTTTTAAAATTTTATGTATATATTATTAAATCAACCCCTCTTGTCTGAACTTGTTTTATTTGTCTAAAATTTAATTCTTTTATTATAATTGACTTTTGTTAATAATCTTGATCGTTGGTCTAGGAATATGTCCCTTGGGTGAAGAGTTGATTTGAATTTACTTTTAGTAAGGGTTAATTATTAGACAGAAGTTTGCAATAATAATATTCAATAATAAATAGGAAATTAAGAAAATAACTGCATTTCAAAATATAAATTGAATTTAATGTATGATTTAAAATGAATATAAACATAAATTAATATTATAAATAAAAATTATATTAAAAAAAACATGTATGAATCTAACTAGTTAAAATCACAAATTGAAAACCCCCATATAGTTGTCTTTGAATATTCTCTCGACTAAATTTCTGATCTTACTCATTTAGGAAGTCTTGAACAGCGGAGGTTGTATTTCTTGAAAGAGTCCTCTGGTGTGGAGATCTTGGAGAGTAGAAAGAAGACCGTGTGGACTCGAATAGTGCTGAAGACGGAAGCCCAATATTTTCTCGTTTATTTTTGCTATTTTACTTACTTTTATCTTTTAAGAGTTCTAATTCCCTGATTCTTACATTAAACATTCTTACTTCCCCATGACTCTATTTTTCTTAAACTATTTTATATTTACAATCCCAAAGAAACCTTATCATACAGCCAAATGTCTCCAACAATTCCAGAATGCAATCATGCGAAAAGTGGTCCGACATACCTCTCTCGAGAAATTAAAGAACGCTGACCTGCACCCGTTGCTTGGTGTGCCGTCGGTGGGTGAGTTCATCCGCTGGGGACACATCAAGTTTTTTGACTCGTTGCAGCACCTGACAAACCCAGTGTTTAACACTATGACCCCACTACCCTTCCCGCATCGATGGCAACAGACTGTCGGGAAAAAATTAGGATAAGAATTAGTATGTAAGTTAGTTTTAAGGTTGATCAAAAAGGTGAGCCCCATCACCTTTATTAGTCAGTTTAGTCCAGTCACGTATAATGTATATCATTATACTTGTTTATTCATTATATAATTTCTGTAAAATAACAAAACCTGTATATAATGTAGTGATGCTACAGGAAATACAAAATAATTTGTAAATAGATTCGCCTGAGGATCTATAATTATCTGTAAATTTAAAGGGGCTATTTAAAGAACCTATGAATATATTATGAAGGGGGAAAAAAAACCAAAAAAAAAACCTTATCATAATATATAAACTTTAGAATATACAAACTAAAGAAAGGATATAAAAAGTTAATTTCGGGCGCTGTACCAATCGAGTTATATTTCAGAATATCCTCACTCACGTAGGACAGTTGCTAGAGATACTAACTGTATTTTAGAGAAAAAAATAACTGATCGGTACTTCTACACAAAAATCGACGGTTTCTTTCACTAAAAGTAGCTATTTCAATAAATAAAAAATCTAAAATATTTACATAAATAACATTAATTAAACGTGCGATTTCTTTTGTTGGTTCTCAAACGTTAGCGATACAGACCACGTTGTTGTTTTTTCCGTTTATTATATGTATATAGTTACAAAAACTAATTTCCATCAGTTATGGAGTGGTTTAAGAGCGCTTTCGACAGACAGACAATGTGAGTACTAATGAAAGTAGAGCCTCTGTTCAATTGCATTTCGAAATGAAGTTATTCACAAGGGATAGTAGATGTGAATTAATTAGCGTATGCAATGGCATTGGACAATACTTTGGGGTCTAGATTACTACATGGGTCTCAGACTTAGTATTACACTTATCTTACTTATTCAATCTTGACTTATCTCAGCTTGTACAAAAGTATAATGATACACATTATACATTAATTTATTGAACAACTCTAAACGTGATGGGGCTCACCTTATTTATCATAGACTTTAAACTAATAATACTAGCTAAAATATTTTAGACTACCTTGGTTTGCCAAATATTCCTAGAAACTCATTTTTTTTTTTGTCATATCTCCTCGTTACAAAATTATTACAGAAATCTACAAATGAATCTATTTACAATAGGTCAATATATTTCCTGTGATCTGAGCTTGATACAAAAGTAATGATGTACATAATGCATTAATGGACTATATTTATTAAAAGTGATGGGGACCACCTTATTTATCATAGACATAAAACTAACTTTCTCTGACAGTCTGTTGCCATCGATACATAATTTTTTTAATATATGCTGGCCTGACTTAATATATGTTACAAAATATAGATTCTACAAACGAATCTATTTACAATTGCTTCATTATATTTCCTGTAGCTTGGCTACATTTTATACAAATTCTGATTTCTACACATTGTGATCTGCATTGTACAAAAGTATAATGATGTACATTATACATTAATGGATTGAATTTATTAAAAGTGATGGGACTCACCTTATTTATCAAAGACTTAAAACTAACTTACATCTCACAATAAAAACTTAGCCACTCTTAATCCCGACAGTCTGTTGCCATCGATGCGGGAAGGGTGGTGGGGTCATAGTCTTAAACACTGGGTTTGTGAGGTGCTGCAACGAGTCAAAAAACTTGATGTGTCTACGGTGGATGAACCCACCAAGCAAAGCAACGTGTTCGGCGTTCTTTAACCTCTCGAGAGAGGTATGTCGGACCACTTTTCGCATGATCCCAATCTGGAATTGTTGGAGACTTTTAGCTGTATTATTAGTCAAGTGGGTAAATAGCGGGGCACCGTACAGCAGAGCTGACCGGAGGACACATTTATAGATCATCAGTTTGAGACGAAGTGAGACAAGTCTGAAGCAAGTGCGAAAGCCGGTAAGACCTCTGTCCTACTTTTTCTATTCTGTTACTAAAATGAGTAGAGAAATAGAGAGGTGATAGTCTGTGAAGACAAGGCTGTAAATAATATTCCATTTATAATAATTTGATGTAGAATAAAGAACCCAAGAAAGGTGTTTTGATTTTTCTTAAATAGGATTCTTGCTTGCACTGCGCCACTCATCCCTATAATCCTCCTCGGAGACTGAAACGGCAGTCGCCTCGTGACCTGCTATAAACGCGTGACACTAGGAGTCCTGGCAATGGCCAGTTTCTCCAATCATCTCCTGAGTGTCTGTGGCTCTCGCGCTCTTGGTCAGCCTCCACTGGCTAGTATCCTGACGGAAGAGCGTGGGGGACTTCCCAAGACTCCGCTTCCTCTTCGCATGTGGATTTGGGAGGTCTCTGGGCTGTCTCTAAATATTGTATGAATGAGCGAGTGAATGATGAACTGTAAATATGGTTGGTATGAATGAGAGCATTTATCTTAATTACTTATTGCCTTATAAAAGTCAGATTATAATTATAGCACAATAAAGGAATATAATAATAAATAAATAGCATTCTAGTTCAAACTCAAACAATAATTTTTAAATAGGACGAAATTTGAAGACAAGATGCGTAGCAAATTCATTCTGTATTATTCATAGATACTCTTAGGGGATGTCTCGGAAGAAAAAAACGGTGTCATATTTCATTACTTTCTACTGTGTAGGCATTATCACTGAAACGGCTCATTAGTCAGCAATTACGGTAATAAAAGACCGCCTTGAAGTAGTCATAAATTCACTCTCAGAAGTAAATTATAACACATTAAAAGTTGTCGTTTTTTTATCATAACTTTTTTTAATGCTTTCTCTTTAGCGTCTCTCATCTGAATGCATATGAGGTAACTGAGAAGCAGGCAAAGAAAGGGTTAAGTAGTCAGTTTTCATTCTTTTGTTCTCTGCCATTTATTTATATGGCTTTTGTTTTTATTTAAACGCGGAGGGTCACTTGTTCATTAGGAGTACATCCGTTTTCTCTCAGTCGGGGAGAAATATATCTCAAGTGTACATATATAATGATTGTAACGTTACACGGTACAGGAAAGAAAAATGACTTTTACTTATTATAATTGCAAATTGATTACATCATTAGCTCATTATAAATGAATTAATTTTTGTATAGTAGAATGGGTAATAATGTAACATAAACAATTGCCTTCTCCGAAGGGACAGAGGAACCGATCTGAAATGTTAAACATTTTATAAAATTACAATCTGCCTTATTGGGAATAATTAATTGTGATAAAAGTTCTCATTCATACCTTATTTACAATTATCGCTCACTTGATCATTCATACAGTATTTACAAACAGCCCAGAGCCGCATGGTTGTCACTTCCCCTCGTATGCGAAAGAGGAAGCGGAGTCTTGGGAAGTCCTCCTTCAACTTTCTCCGTCAGCCGCGTCACCGGATACGATCCAGTGGAGGCTGAGCTGGAGCAAGAGAGCCACATACGCTCAGGACATGATTGGAGAAACTGGCCATTTGGTCACGTACTTAACGGAGGTGCCGGGCCACTTCCGCTTCAGTCTCCGAGGAAGATTATAGAGATGAGTGGAGCAGTGCAATGGCTGTGCTACGGGATTAGGGTGCTAGGATAGGTCACTATGGAATTTCATGAACTTTGAAGGGATGAGTTCAAGAATGTAGGGTATATTAAGATCGGTATGAAGGGTTTTGTTGCTGACGTAATAAGGGGGATTAACTATTGTTCTAGAGTTCCTAATATTTCATTTAAGTGTTTTATTTTAGAGTATATTATTGAAAAGATTTAAAAATAAATAAATACAATTAGTCATCAATGTATCTTATTAATTATTTGTTATAAACCTACTATTCACTATAATGGGGTATGGCAATTTTCATATAAAAAGCCATAATAGGCTAAAGTGAATATTTATCTCAACTAATCGCTACGAGATAGCAGATCCAGGGTTCTATTTGTTGGGCCCCCTCCCCGTTCTAGAATGTTCTAGGCCCTCCGTGCTGTTAAGAGAAGGTCGGCGCCCTATAGCCTCAAGCATCTTGGATCTTCTCAGCCATTAAGGCTAATAAGGAGATTTCCCTTCACTCGATCAGGGCCATTTCTAGACCAGGGGATCGCGCTTCTCATACGTGCGCGTTTCCATCAGAAAATACTTTCCAACGGAAAAGTTCTTTATAATTAATTAACTAATCTAACTGTGTAGAAAGTAATTTCGCCTCGGTACAATATGGGCTAGAGAGCTGGATGATTCTATGGGTAGGTATGTATTCTATGGGAGGCGAACACAATCATGAAAAATCGTTACATGGGGATCAGTCATGTGCAGATTTCCCCCCTTCATATCCTCTTGTTAATATAGATTATTGAAATCAGTATGAATCTATTTACAGTAGGTCATGACATATTCTCTAGCTTGGCTACATTTTATACAATTTGGCACTGTAATTTGTGATTGTTACAAAGGTATAATGTACATTGTACACGTTTAAAAATTGATGGGGCTCACCTTATGATTCATGTCAGTCTATGGACTTATAACTAACATACATCTATCAACAAAATCTTAACCTAATTTTTCACCGACAGTCTGTTGCTATCGATGCGGGAGGTGTGGTGGGGTCATAGTGTTAAACACTGGGTTTGTCAGGTGCTGCAACGAGTCAAAAAACTTGATGTGTCTCCGGCGGATGAACTCACCCACCGACGGCACACCAAGCAACGGGTGCAGGTCGGCGTTCTTCAACATCTCGAAAGTGGTATGTCGGAGCACTTTTTGCATGATCCTATTCTGGAAATGTAGGAGACATTTAGCTGTATTGTCAGTCAAGTGAGTATATAGCGGGGCACCGTACAGCAGAGCTGGCCGGAGGAATATCTATTTACAGTAGGTCATTACATGTCCTGTAGCTTGACTAAATGTTATACTGTTATTTGCTATTGTTAGAAAAGTATAATGCACAATATACATTCATTGTGTAAACATGTTTAAAATTGATTGGACTCACTCACCTTATGAATCATAGACTTAAAACTAACTTACATCTAACAACAAATTTCCCTGACAGTCTGTTGCCATCGATACAGGAAGGATGGTGGGGTCATAGTCTTGAATACTGGGTTTGTAGTACTCTTGTCACAGTGAATAGAATTTAAAAAAAGAAAGAAAAGTACAGTTAAACTATCCGACTACGTTTACGGATAAAAAAATAATAATCTTGATAAAAAAAATTTTTTAATACTTTAAATATTGACATAAATTAACCGGATTAAATACCTGCTCGGAATGTAACAAAGTAGGGTACTACTATTCTTAACTCTCTAAACTTTTTCTTTTTAATTATCACTGTGAGGATTTGTTCCGTCCGTTTTCTAATGTGTGCTTAAAACGCAAGGCTCATATTTTTTTAAGTCTGATATAGCTAAATTGATTTTAGTGCTAATATATAGTGGCCATCTTAAAACTCTCAGACTGGTGTTCCGAAAATGAGCCTTGTAACTTTATATAGCGCTAATAAATTAATGACGCTCTATAAAAACATAGCTATCTGATTTCATCTTCGGTCCGAGCGGCCATAGACGATCAAAACCTTAATAGCGAAATGGGAACGGAATTCTTCGTAACGGGAGTTTCTATCCCTAGGCGAGGAATATAACTCGGCTACTTTGAAGTCATCTTTCGGGAATAGATAGGCTAGGGTGGTCCTTTTGAGTTTTTTAAAAAAAAAAAAAAGTGGATTTTTTAATTGCTCCTATTAATTTTATTGTATGTAGTTTATAGGTGGTCTTGCGTTTATATTCGAGGGGTTAACGTGAGAGTGGCTTATGTCACATTTTCAACAAGTCTACGAAATACATTCTTGAACGGCTAACTAAACTGTCGAAAGAACACGAGAACTAAACCACACCAAACCTCAATTATTGTATTTATTTACTAGGTGCAATTGCGTAAACCATTTTCAAAATTTTAAAATAAATCAAAAATAAAATAGAATAGAGTTTATCACAATAACGCAAGTAAAACACTTTTGTTTCTAAAAATGAAGAAAATGTTATTACACTACTCTAACTTTAACCCCCCCCCCCCATGTACACATGTATTATAAAATAATGAAAAATATTTAATTAAAAAAAAACAAGGCTTTGATTCGGTTTGAAGTAGACGAATTTTGTCTTTTATTGTTTATGTGATGATAGAGGGTGTAATTTTGATTTAATATATCTGAAATTTTTAAACTTCTTTATTGTGCTAAAATGACAATCTGCCTTATTGGGCAATAATTAATTGTGTTAAATGTTCTCATTCATACCATATGTACAATTTTCGTTCATACAGTATTTACAGCCCAGAGACCTACCAAATCCACATGATTGTCACCTCCTCGCATACGAAAGAAGGAGTCTTGGGAAGTCCCCCCTTCCCACGAAGACATGTAACTTAAAACAAAATAGTGAAAAATATTTAGTAAAAAAAACTAAACAAGGTTTGGCTTTCGTCTGTTAATATTTATGTGATGATAGATGCCGTAAAATTGATTTAATATATCTGAAATTTTGAATAATTTAAGCTTCAGTTTCTCGAAATTATTTTACTCAGAAAACAATTTTGATCAATTAACCTTTCTCCTATCGAGGCATTATCATGACTGCAACTTAAACAGTTACAATTTACAATTACAATCTTTTTAATTCTATTCCTTGTATTATATTACTTTTAAAAAACACATCAAGTTCTTATATGTCTAGTTGTAAATATTTTATATATCTTGTTGAGTCGATAAAAATATTCTTTTGAGAGCCTAAAACTACCCAAAATATAAAATACACACGTAAATGTCTCTTTTTGAATATTAATGTTCTTGAAAATTATATGAGACATCACAATATGGGGAGGTATGAAAAACAAAAGTCGGGTTTTAGTGATCGATGTAGTTTACACAATGAATCGATTTATTTTTATTAAAATTAACGTTAAGTTTCGGATAGGTTTTCTTTGATATTTTACGCCCTTATTGAATACTATCTCTATAGCAACATTTCTTTAAATTATGTATTGAATTGTATTGAATGTATTGTGCTAAAATTACAATAAGTAACAGGGATGTTCTTAATCATACCATATTTACAATTTTCATTCACTCACTCATTCATACAGTAATTACAAACAGCCCAAATCCAAATGGTAGTCACCTCCCTTGCATGTGAAAGAGGAAGCGGAGTCTTGCGAAGTCCTCGGCGCTCCTCCATCAGCCGCGTCACCGGATACGAGCGCAGAGTCAGCTCTTAGAGCTTGACCAAGAGCGTGAGAGCCACAGACACTCAGGACATGATTGGAGATACTGGCCATTGCCAGGATTATATTATTATAGGATTATAGGTATGAGAGGTGCAGTGCAATGACTGTGCTAGGGGTTTAGGGTGGTTAGATAGATTACTATGGAGTTTCATGAACTTGGTAGGGATGATTTGAAGAATGTAGGGAATATTAAGATCGTTATTTTTTTTATGCAATAAACCAAATAGTTGACCCAGAAAGTAAAGAAGTGTACTATTTTCCGACCTATGTAAGCGTACATGTGTGACAAGTGCTGACTGCAATGAAGTGGGCTATAAACCGCTTTGGGCGTGGGCCGATTCCCCCCGAAGTGTCGTTTGATGGCTGGAGGATTTGACTGTCTACAACCCTTCCTTTTCCTCTTGCAAAAGGGAGCGCCCTAAAAAAATACGGGGTCAGCAGTCAAGATGGTAAGACAGTCTTTTGAGACACGCCCTAACTTAGTCACAGCTTAGTATGAAGATATGTCCCCTAACACAAAGAGTCATAAAGAAAATAACGTCTTAAGGGACTAGACATTACTGATAAGAGTACGGGATATAAGCTTGGGACGAGCAGCACTGGGACTTGGTTTTGAACATCTGCCCGGATCTGGTTCTTTCTGTGGCGAAACCTACGTCTGAGGACTGGTCTCGGGTAGACCTCTGAGACGCTGAAGGTTTCCCATCGTTATATAACAGTAAGGCATATTTCATTAGTTAGTAAGATCTATGCAATCCTCCTATCATTTTATTGTTATTAAGTAATTATTTTACATCAGAACATTTTTAAATATCATCAATAAAATACAGTAAATATAGATCAAAGTAAATTACGTTGGGTTTAGATTCAATTGGGGCCAATAGTAAGTAAATTGAACATTTTGAGAAATGGTAATTTGTTATAATTAAGCTAATTCAATACGCTTAGGATTTGATAGAGGTATCAAGTCTGTTAGTAGTTGAATAGTTATATGACATTTCTGCAATTCAAATATTCTTATCATTCAGCTAGTGCGTAACAGCATGGTGTTTGTGGGTTAGTCGGGTAAATAGATAAGCGGATATATGTATCCGTAGAAAAGATCCTTTATATATTGCCTTACAGTTTTATGTATTCGGATACAGTTGTATATCAGGTATATCAGTATTTCGATATAGTCTATGTAAATAAAAACACGTAGTTTGCTGAACGTAGCAGAAGCAATATTGGGAAAACAAATGAAGTGTATAGCAATTATATTTAAAAAAAACAACCTACTTTGAACTTTTACGCCAATTATAAATATATATATTTACAATTACTTCTAATTAATCAATATGAGTATAGTACGCTTTACTCTTATTATAATACTACGTTTTTTGGTTGCTCGTAAAAAAAGATAATAAAGTGTCTAATAAATAAATTTAAAGTTTACGAAACATTTTACTGGATCACATCATCAGAATTGACTTTTTTGAGGGTTATTTGAAATGTTGCTACTAATATACTGATTTAAACCTGTATAACTTACTTTTTTTATATGTATTGGTAATCTTTACAATTACATCTTAATCTTGTTAAAATTTCTTTATACTGTTTCTTGAATGATGAGTACGACCACACTTATTTTATAGCATTGGAACTAAGTTTTCTCTTTCTGTTTCCACACGACGCGGAGGCGCAATTTCGTTGCCGTGCGCGTATATGTATTTGCGTCTCCCTCTGATCATCAACATCTTACGGAAGATTGTTATGACTGATGTCTCAATAGGCTCTATCTGTCGACAGCTTCTGCAGTAATCAGAAGAAACCGTGCAGAATCTCCCCTTTTCTGCACCTTGCGATATTGCATAAGGGGATGGTTCATTTCCCGATGATGATAGAAATGTCACATGCGACAATGGCGGATATTAGAGAGTCTTAGTCGTTACTGCATTTCTTTCTCTTTTACGTAAGGCGGTGCGATGAAAGGTGACAGGAAGCGAATTAAAGCTAGCCCGTAAGCTAATCCGTACGCGGGGAAGAAATTAGACCGAAAATTTCACGAAATAGCACCAAGCTTTCGAAACCTTTCCTTTCGAAAGCAATCATTAATCACCGACTCGTGAGATTATAATCAATGATGTATGAATGAACTGTAATTAATTATGATCCGTCGAAATTCTATGTTGAGTAGCCTCTCCATATTTTTTAGTATTAATAAATAGTTAATAATTGCACGGCCCTCGAGATAATAAAAGCTGAAAGCAATGAAACAGTTACCTTTGCCTCCCTCACATACGTGTCCGATTCTGGGCAATATATGAGTAAGTCTTTAAAATTATAACGCCATAAAAACAAAGATAACCCGTTTAAGCAACCAATCTTCCCACAATCAACATCAACCAGTATTTATAGTAGGTCACGAGGCCGTTTTAGTCTCCGAGGTGGATAATAGGTATTGGTTGTGCGAGCTAGGTTAGCGCAGCAGACTGTGCTAGGAGATTAGGGTGGTTGGATAGGTTGCTATGGAACTTTATGAAATTGGAAGGCATGAGTTCAAGAATGTAGGGTATGTTAAGATCGTTATGAAGGGTTTTGTTGCTGACGTGATAAGGGGCATTGACTATTGTTCTCAGGACTTTTGATTGAAAGGATTGATGTTCGACTCTTTTGCTGTCCCCCATACGTCTATTCCGTATGTCCAAATTGGCTTAAAACTAACTTTGTAGATTAGTAATTTATATTCTATTGAGTGATGGGATGTCTTTTATGCCTTGTGTGTGGGTTACATGTCAGTCTTTTGTCGAGATGGAAGCCTAATTACCGTACTGTCTCAGATACAGGGAGAGGAATGGAATTTAAAAAAAAAACTAGTGGACAGGACTTCTTTTTGTACAATGGACACCATTATCTCCAAAGACAAATGATTGCAGTGTACAGTGGGGTATAATAATACATACAATAAAATATCAAATAAAATAAACACAAAAAACAACATTATATACCGTTCACAAAAATTCTACTCTTAGTATTATTAATAACATGAAATATTTCTTGTAACAGGTAACAATGATAAGTTGGCCATACAAAAGTGAATCATGCATGAATAGTCTTAAGTACACTAAGTAGTGTCCAAGACAAATTTTCAGTTTGTCAACAAGACCTTTATAGATTTCTTTAGAAATAAGTTTAGAATCGAATTGTTTAATTCAGCTTTAAAGGATACACGTTTTAAATCCTCCCGTACCTTCCGAAAAAGGTGAAAATTCGGACAAGCCCGCCTCGCGAAACGACCTGACCGTAACATAATCTAATGCAGACAGGAAGTAGCTATGAGCACGGAAGTCAGCGGAAGTAACAGACTGTGCCAAAGAACTATTATAAGGTAATGCTCGCTACGTTAGGTAATAGACTCGTTACCTGTTGATGCATGGACCATATGGATATTAGCCTCAGCTAATATCTAGTACAATTAAGAGATTACTAAAAAAATAAATCTTCAAATCTATTATGAACGGAGTTGCATTTTTTTTTATATTCTCTCTCCCTTTCGAAATATCACCGAAATAGTTAATTTCATTATTACACCTACATTCGACCAGTTTAATTGTCACAGAAAAGAGAAGAAGGGTCAAACTTTGCCCCATTTGCACCGACCCGATTGGTTAGTGCACGCTAGCACGCTCAACTACATCATGCCACAAGCAGCATGCACCATGCTTCGTGAAGGAATTCACCAGCCAACAACCTAGTATATCTGGGAATTAAAATGGACAGACAACTCCATTTTAGTAACCATTTCGCGAGGAAGTTGAAGCAAACCCGCACGAAGTCTTACCGGCTTACGCATTTACTGACCTCCCCCAATCTATCACTGCGTCTCAAGCTACTGATCTACAAGAGTATACTCAGGCCTACTCGGCTGTATGGTGCACCGCTTTTTCGCTATCTGACGTATACAACAGCTCGGCGACTCCAACAATTCCAAAACGGTATACTAATGAAAGTGGTCAGAGGTACTTCATTCGAGCAGCGGAGCAACAGTGAGCTTCACGAGATCTTTGATCTGCCTACGGTGGATGAATTCATCCAACGTAGACATATCAAATTTTTCGACTCCCTGCAATATTTGACAAACACGGTGTTTAACACGATAACCCTATCGATGACAGGCCGCTGTCACGGCAGGAACGCTTTAGTCTTAGGTTCTAGGTTTAGGTTTTGGTGTTAGTGTTTTCCACGGTCGCAAGCTGAAGGTGAGCCTCATCACCTAGTGAGTGTATGTGTATTGGACTTATTAACAACAATCTGAAAGTATTATATTTTATGCACTCCTTAATATACATCTACGAATGCAGCACGAGGAGACAGCTGTAATTCCAAATTTATTTATTTATTTTTGTCATTATATATAAATTATCAATAAAGAGGTTTTGAAAGAAAAAAAAAACAAAAAAAAATGCACCATGCTTCGTGAAGGAGAGCATCAGCATCAGTTGAGTGCAGCATTGGCTCTCACACTCTTCGTCAGCCTTCACTCTTATCCAGTGACGTGGTTGACAGAGGAGCGTGGTGGACTTGCCAAGACTCCGCTTCCTCTTTCGCACGCGAGGGAGGCTACAACTATGTGGACTTGGGAGGTCTCTGGGCCTTATGTAAATACTGTATGAATGAGCGAGTGAATGAAAATTGTATATATGGTATGAATGAGATCATTTATCACAATTACTTATTGCTCAATGAGGCAGGTTGTAATATTATTATAACAAAGTTGTTGTTGTTGTACAACAGTTCCTTGTACGTAACTTTTGGTTAAGATGGGAAAGAAGGGTATACAAAGTGACGATGCTGTAATTCCTAATTTATTTTTCAAAAAAATACAAAACGGGTATGTACCGAACAATTTGTCTCATTGTGAACTATTCATCGATGAAATTACTACTGGTTATAGTAGGGAATATCTTGCAATGGTTACCTGGCTTAATAGTTTGTCCCATGCATAATTCACTATTATCTGTTACAGTTATAATAAAATGCTATTTTTTAAGCTCAATTTGAAATTAAATTAATAAATAACGAAAGCGTAGAAACAATAGTTAGAGATGCTAGTGAGAATCGTCATCAGTTTCTTTAAAAAACTTATGCCTGGAGATTGTTCGATTCTCATCAAATTCATTAATATGCACAACATGCCTACAACAGGAAAATAAAGGTAGACAAGATAGTCTGACAATAATTATTATCAAGAGGTTAAATACTAAAAATGTATCTTAGTCGCTGAAAATTGCTAAGAAAAATTTTAGTCGAGTGTAAAGAAACGGACAATCATAGATTTTTTTACTGTTTTGGAAACGATTTTGTTGACAATTTGAAATGTTTTTTTTGTTTTTTTTTTTAATGAAATAGTCCGCTAATGTAATATATTTCCATAAGGTATATAACATTTATTATTGACGTTAAGATCTATAATTTTATTGAATACATTTTTACTTCATTACAGTGGCATACGATTATTTTTCGATGCGGGGAAATGCAGGTTTTTCGAACTGGAATCCACTACCTGTAAATGATAATGTATTGGTTATAATATGTACATTTTTCGATGCAGTCCTTGGTGTACAACTGGGGCTTTCGACAAATTACATTTAATACAAATAATACAATCCACAAATTACAATTAAAAAAGTATTTATTATTTTCCTTTGGAACAAACTATTCATGCAACAATCCTTTTTATTTCTCCCTTGAAAACAATGTATTAAAATACAAAAATTGTTAAATAACCGTTATCCTGGGGAGACGGAAGATTTTTGATTTGATTTATTTATATCCTTCCATCTCGACAAACGGCTGACCTGGAACCCTCATACGAGGCTAAAAAGACAAGAACTAAACAGACGCTTTGGACAACTGTACAGACTACTTCAAAGGACATCCCAATAGAAAATAAATTACTAATTTTTACATTAATTTACTAAAGCCAATCTGGACATGCGGAATAGAGCTACGAGAGATAGCAAAAAAGTCAAATCAAGCGCATCCAATCCTTTCAATCAAATGTCCTGAGAACAATAGTAAATGTCCCTTATTACGTCAGCAACAAAACCCTTCATCTTAATATACCTTACATTATTGAACTTATCCCTTCCAAGTTCATGAAATTCCATATTAACCTATCCAACCACCCCCTAGCACAGTCATTGCACTGCACCACTCATCCCTATAATCCTCCTGGGAGACTATAACGGCAGTGGCCTCGTGACCTGCTATAAATGCGTAACAGTGGCAGTCCTGGTAATGGCTAGTTTCTCCAATCGTGTCCTGAGCGTATGTGGCTCTCGCACTCTTCGTCAGCTTGCGCTTCCTCTTTTGCAAGCGAGGGAGGTGAAAACCATGTGGACTTGGGTGGTCTTTGGGCTGTTTTTAAATATTGTATGAATGAGCGAGTGAATGAAAATTGTAAATATGATATGAATGAAAACATTTATCACAATTACTTATCTCCCAATGAGGCAGATTGTAATTTTATTATAATAAAGCTCTTTTAATAAAAAATATATCCTTCCACAACCAGCACTAACCATATAAAATACAATAATTATTTCCTTGAGGCTAACTAGCCAATAGTTTTATGTTATAAGTTTGGATTGGGTAGGCTTCATAGTTTTCCTATTTTGTTGAAAGTAACTTTATCGAAGCTACATATAGTAATTTGCCAATAAATATTATGATTGTTGAGAGAGGCAACATCATTGATTTAATTCTAGTACTGCCTAATACTAAAAAAACTGGGATGTTTATTACATCGACACCTCGTGTCCGTAACCTTTGCACTTCCGTTGATGAAGAAACATACATTCATCATGACTCTCTGATGCTGGGGATAATAGCAAACTGAAGGACGAACTAATGATTCTACACCACACAGCACACACAATAAGTATTGTTGTCTATCGTAACTGATAACCAATTGGCAGTCATTGTGCTGCGTAAAACGTGAGTTACGTGGGCTTTTCTGCGTTTTCTGGCAGAGCCTTACAAAGTTGCGACAGGTCCTCTGAGCAATTGCGCAAAGCCTTGGAATCGTTTGAAAATTGCAAAATGATCATTTGCATTTCATGATCGTTTCAAAGCCAAGTCCTATAGTTATCGCCTAGGCTTAAGGTGGGGGCTTTACAACCGAAAAGGTAACTCAGTATTATATCGTGTATGTCTACCCTCTGTGTACAAATGATCCAATCTATCTGAAATTTCTAAGCTATATCCCACAACAACTCGACATGTTATGATTAGTTTTTAAATATAAAATTATATTACTATTTTATTATGTTAAGAAATAAACATGAAACAAGTACCGTCCCGCAAACTTATAAAATTAAGCTTCCCCAAGGTAAAAAAGCAATGAAGAGTTAAATTTCTGTTTGATTAATGGTTTTAAATTGTTGTTTATTAAGGATACATTAATTATAAAAAATAAAATTTTGAGATGGGCCAATTGAAATCGCGTATTGACACTTCCTGGAGTCACTTGGGCTCACTAATTTCAGTACATTTATATCTATAATATTAATAATTTAATTCGAAAAAGACCTGTAAAGTCTAAGAAATATTTCAGAGGAGTAATAAAAATCATTTTACAAGCACAATAAATGTTTGCCAAGCCATATTTTAGTAAGAAATGGCCGAATTATCGGTATTTCGTACGTTTTAACTGAGAACAATAGTAAATGCCCCTTATCGCGTCAGCAAAACATTCCCTTCATAACGATCTTAATATACCTTACATTCTAGGACTCATCCCTTCCAAGTTCATGAAATTCCATAGCAACCTATCCAACCACCCTAATCCCCTAGCATATTCATTGCACTGCACCACTCATCTACAATGCTCCTCGTAGACTGGCAGTGGTCTCGTGACCTGCTATAAATACGTGACAGTGGAAGTCCTTGAAATGGCCAGTTTCTTCAATAATGTCCTGAGCGTCTGTGGCTCTCGGGCTCTTGCTCTACCTCCACTGGCTAGTATCCGGTGACGTGGCTGATGGAGGAGCGTGGGTGACTTCCCAAGACTCCGCTTTCTCATTTGCATACGAGGGGAGAGATTGTATTTTTTCCACAATAAAGTTTTTTACTTGTTAATACGTTCTAGGTCATTAATTTTTTTATATAAATTTTAATTCAATTCATTTTATGTATGCATATATTAAAAAAAAATCCGTCCTCCCTCTTGTACTGGCTGTTAATTATTAATAATTTAGTTACATACTGAAAGAAAAGAAACATACAAGTCGGTTGAAAATGATTGTTTTTAGTAAATGATGGAAAAATGATACAAATGTTATGGATCAAATAGTTAAAACTTATTCTGCCATTACTTGTACCATTTTCCCTCTCCTGTGCATTTCTTAAAGATGTTGACATTAAAGAGAGCTCCATGGCAGCCAGTGCGACCTCGATGGCACTTTAAAAAGTTCTGATCCACTTTCTTCAGCTAGCCATCATCCATCTCTGTCTTCGCTGATTGGAGTCTGAGGATGTAGATGAATGCAGGCGTCTCATAGCTCGGTTTCTTTTTTGACTCCTTCCTCGCCCCGTGGTTCTTTGCCTTCTAATGGCGACGATATAATTATAGAGAGTACGGCCCGAGAATTCATCAGGCTAATAATCTCTTGTTGGCTTCAAGAAGTGACGGGAGATCATCTTGTCAGAATCTGCTTTGAGTATATGCAACTCCAAGAAGAAATTTCATGGATTCAAACCTTGTGAAACTATTATGATAACTAATGAATGATTTTTATTCAATAAAGAGACAAATATATCTTTATTGTGATATATTATGTTATATAATATTGTATCCTCTCGCATGCGAAAGAGGAAGCGGAGTCTTGGGAAGTCCCCCACGCTCCTCCGTTAACCGCTTCACCGGATACGAGCCAGTGGAGGCTGGCCAAGACCGTGAGAGCCACAGACGATCAGTATATAATTTGAGAAACTGGCCATTGCCAGGACTCCCACTATCACGTTTTTACAGCAGGTCAGGAGGCTTTGCCGTTTTAGTCTCCGAGGAGGATTATAGAGATGAGTGGTGCAGTGCAATGACTAGGGTATTAGGGTGGTTGGATAGGTTACTATGGAACTTCATGAGCTTGGAAGGGATGAGTTCAAGAATATAAGGTATATTAAGATCGTTATGAAGGGTTTTGTTGCTGACGTAATAAGGGACATTTACTATTGTTCTCAGGACTTTTAATTGAAAGGATTGGATACGCTTGATGTTCGACTTTTTTGCTGTCCCCCCTAGCTCTATTCCGTACGTCCAGATTGGAAAGAGGAAGTAAATTCTTGCGAACTCCCCCACGCTCCTCCTTCAGCCCCCTACAACTGGAATTAGCTGATTACAAAGAATAGGGTTTATCCCTGGCATACTATTACAGTAGTTAGTTGTATCTAGTTACTACTAAACAAGATATGATATTTATAAAGTAAAAAACAAAAAAATAATAAAGTAACCATTAGGTGGAAATGTGTAAAATGTACAATGCAAATCTAAATAGGTGCAAAACATTATAAATGTAATATAAACCTAATATTTACAAAGAGTAAATTTAGGATTGAAAAAAGTACCAATTATGATACCAACTGATGATGACGGTTAAATGCAAATTAGAACACTGACCTAAAGTCGTATTAAAAAGCTGATTCGTACAAAAAAAAAAGGCCCAACAAAGTACGTAAATTCATGAATGGATTGGCTTGTACGAAATGAAGTAGAAGAAGCCAAGGAGGTATTTTTCCAAAAAAGGTTCTTTTTAAACTTATTTTCCGACTGCAATTTTTTTTTTATATCGATAGTAAAGTAATTAATATAATATTTATAGTGAAAAAAAACAACAGCAAGAGGTATTATAAAGTGATTTTCTTAGTAGCTTATTTAATAATTCCTTACTTTGTTTATCAGAAATTACTACATATTATCATTTTTTTGTGTTATCGATCAGGACCTGCCAATATCAAAACAAACTAATCAAATCAAATTTCTAAACACTTCAAAATCTGGTGGATTATATCATTCCGAAATCTTAACACATATAATTATTTTACATACTACCATATTTAATGTGTCATTAGCTACAAGGAAAAAAAAAATCAGATCATTACAACATTTTTTCACAGATTTCTTGTTGTATTTTAACAACAAACTTATCAGCATATTTTGGAATATAACTCAAAATAATTCAAGATTTTGATTTCATTACAAAAACGGCTGTTTGAAAGTACAGCCTCCGTGACACAGCTTACGGTAGTATCCAACCCAGTAACTCCTAAGAGAGAAATGAAATGGGCGAGAAGACAGGTCCCCCCGTGCGATCTGTATCTAGCCCCCATGGTGTGGCCTGGTCCCACGGTCTAGCGGTACCGATTCTGTCCTTGTCCCATACCCGGATCCAACAGGGTGTATGGAGTCTCTTCCAGCTCTTTGTCGGGCGCATGGTATGTTGTATTATGAGGTGTCCTGATTCATACACTATTTCCATTAAAAGGGACGAGAGAGTATGTGTACCTACGCAGTTACAAAAAAAAATTCTAATTTTGTCAAAATATTTGAAACTAATAGGTTCGCAAGAAAGTAATTTCAGTTTTTTAGTGTGAAATAAAACTCAATTTTTTGTATACAAAAAATATCCTCCATTCTGTTCGATGACCTTTTGCCATCTTTCTGGTAACTTCACGATCCCGTGCTCATAGAACTTCTGGTCCTTATCAGCAAAAAACACAACCAAGTGCGATTTGAGGTCATCGCTTTACTCAAATTTTCACCATTTAAGAAGTTTTGTAAACTTCGAAATAAATAATAATCCGATGGTGCAAGGTCGGGACTGTGTGGGGGATGCGACATCACTTCCCAACCAAGCTCCAATAGTTTCGTACGTGTTGCTAAAGATGTGTGAGGCCTCGCATTGTCGTGTTGGAACCAAAATATCGAGCTACTTAACAAGTCCAAGATGTCTTATATGATTTTCAGTAGTTGTGTGTGATACATTTAACTGTTTTGCAATCTCTCGCACATTTATATGACGATTCGATTCAATTATGGCTTTTATTTTGAACGTTGGTCATCTTTCAATGAAAAATCTTGAGAGCGAAATTTTTTAAACCAATTCTGACACGTTGGTTCTGTTAAACTATCAAACCCGTAAACTTCACATATCTCTTTGTTAGCCTCAGCCACTTTCTTGCCTTTATGAAAATAAAATGTGTCGAAAATGCTTATTATTGCACTCCTTGTTAAAACTGGCCGTAAACTGACAGTTTCAACAAAATTACACGGAATTTATTTCTATAGCAACCTAAACGTAGGAACTACTAAATCTCAAAAGAAAAAAAATTCTACCACTGACAAAAGAATAAGGAAGCAATCATAACGCTGTGTACTGGTGCAGACGATTTTAGATCTGTTCACCGGTGGTTTAGCAGACATTTTAAGTATTCCTGTATATTGAGAAAATGATTTTAAGGTACTCCATTGGACTGTATGTGATGGATTTCAATGGCCAATCTCAATAATTGGCTTTTCATTTACTATTCCATATTATACAATTTTGTTCTTAATTAAAGAAAAAATTTAACTGTTAAAATGACTTATTCTAAGTGTGGGACAAAACTTGATCCGAAACGATGGAATCTTAATGGAACGCTGCTTTCAAAAGCATAAATTGAATCTTATTCAATCATTATAGTGACAGTAGAAGTCCTGGCAATGGCTAGTTTCTCCAATCATGTCATGAGCGTATGTGGCTCTCATAAAAAAATGTTTGAAATGAACTATTAACTAATACATTTCTGTACAAGATCTTTCTCGTATCAAGTTTGTCAGTAAGCCTCATAGGCAAGGGAAAATACTGTCATTACCAAGGTAAACTCGTTAAGAAAAAACGGAGCGATGGTGAAACTGATAAAACCGACAAACGCCTTTACGTGCAGTCATTTTTATCCCGACAGTGAATGATATGAACAAAACTGCAACAAACTGCCGTCCCGTGCAACATGCAACAGATACCGTTGTACCCCTAACGACACCATCTGTTCTTATTATTAAGGTCTCGTTGAGTTTTTTTCCAAAACCAGCTTCTTTATATTGTCTATGTTAGTTGTGTTATAAATACAATTATTATTAACAGTTAACTTCCAAAGAAAAAAGGACTATATTTCCAGGATCGGGAGTACTAAGTCGGGAGTAGGAAGACTATTAAGGAGGACCAGGGTTCGAGTCCTCTGGCTGAAAATTATTAATAAGAGAAACCATTGTTCTCTGCTGTGTCTGTATTGTTTTTTGTGAGATCCCTATTCCACAGGTAGAAAGGTATACAATGTTTTCATAAAACCCGATTTGATATTAAAATGAAATTTCGGATGGAAAAAAGTGATTTCGGTTTGCACCTGTAGATAGCGTTATGTTTGTTTCGTTATTCTTTTGTCAATGTTAGAATTTTTTTATTTTACGATTTGCTAGTCGATGCTATAGAAAGAAATTCCGTGTAAAAATAAGCATTTTCAATACATTTCACTTTTTTATTTTCATAAAGCCAATAAAGCGGCTTAGGCTCGCAAAGAGATATGTGGTGTTTATGGTATTGATTGGTTAACAGAACGCACGTGTCAGAATTGGTTTAAAAAAGATGACCAACGTTCTGGTCGACCTTCTCAAGTTGATGATGACAAAATGAAAGCCATAATTGAATCGAATCGTCATATAACTGTGCGAGAAATTGCAAAACAGTTAAACGTATCACACACAACAATTTAAAATCATATAAGACGTCTTGGACTTGTTAAGAAGCTCGATATTTGGGTTCCGCCACGACAATGCGAGGCCGCACACATCTTTAGCAACACGTACGAAACTATTGGAGCTTGGTTGGGAAGTGATTTCGCATCCCCCATACAGCCCTGACCTTGCACCATCGGATTATCATTTATTTCGAAGTTTACGAAACTTCTTAAATGGTAAATATTTCAGTAATCACGATGACCTCAAATCGCACTTGGCTGAGTTTTTTGCTGATAACATAAGTTCTATGAGCGCGGGACCATGAAGTTACCAGAAAGACGACAAAAGGTCATCGAATAGAATGGAAGATACTTTAATGATTAGAGTTCATTCATAAAACAGCCGACTGTTTCCTGATATAAAAAAATCATACTGTTATTCGTGACCTGAGACCATATCTAAAACTCGATCACGCGGCTCAGAACTCATCAATTATTAAAGTGTGTTTTTTGCAATAATTTTTCCTCGGATGAAAAGCGTATAACTTCTCCTCTGGAGCGTACAATTAGGGATATAAGAAGGAGGATAGGGGGAAGGAGAGGAATGGGAAGAAGTGGCCTTGGAAGAAATGCGCGGACTACTTTCACACGACTTGGCAGCTCCGGTCATCCAACCCTTAGAGCTCTGGGGCAAGGTCTTTTCGTTTTAAGCTGGTTAGCTCCATAGTGACTAAATTAAACGACCAATTATTTAAATTTTGTAAAATAAAAAGATTCGAAAAATAAATAGACAATCAAAAATAGCCTAACAAGAAACCTGAGATAATAATAATTAAATCTCATGATAGCTTTTCTGTCTTCGTGCCAATAGTTGTCGTGTCCAAAGGGTGTGGTTCTACTTTTATTCAGTGGGACTGCCTTTAGTCTGTATGTACTATACCAGTCGTAAATATGACGGGGAGTGTAAGAGTGATAAATTCAATTCATATGAATAGCATTGCTCGTTAAAGGGGGTCGATACGGTTGCGAAAACTGTATTGTAGTAATTGTAATGCGCATTATAGTTACATATTATTGATAATTACTTTTTTGATGACCCTTTATTAGCCTTTTTGGGGCTGGTTTAGTTATAAGTTAGCATTACATAACGGGTTATATGAAATGGAACTTCCAAAGCAAAAAAATATCATGCGTTTAAAAAGAAAAGACTGATTGAGTTAAATACATTCCCCCAAATCCACTTGGTTGTCACCTCCCTCGTATACGAAAGAGGAAGTCTTGGGAAGTCCACCACGCTCCTCAGTCAGCCGCGTCACCGAATACGAGACAGTAGAGGCTGACGAAGAGCGCGAGAGCCACATACGCTCAGGACATGATTGGAGAAACTGGCCATTGCCCATAGTGACTACCACTGACACGAGGCCACTGCCGTTTTTTTTTGTTTTTTTTCTTTCAAAACCTCTTTATTGATAATATTTACACAATGACAAAAATAAATAAATAAATTTGAATTACAGCTGTCTCCTCGTGCTGCATTCGCAGATGCATATTAAGGAGTGCATAAAATATAATACTTTCAGATTGTTGTTAATAAGTCCAATACACATACAATCACAAGGTGATGTTGCTCACCTGCAGCTTGTAACCGTGGAACTGCCGTTTCAGTCTCCGAGGAGAATTATAGGGATGAGTGGTGCAGTGCAATAGTAACCTATCCAACCACCCTAATCCCATAGCACAGTGACTGTGCTAGGGGATCTGGGTGGTTGGATAGGTTACTATGGAATTTCATGAACTTGAAATCAATGAGTTGAAGAATGTTAGGCATATTAAGATTGTTATGAAGGGTTTTGCTGCTTACGTAATAAGGGGCATTTACTATTGTTCTCAGGACTTTTAATTGAAAGGATTCGATACGCTTGATGTTTGACTTTTTTGCTGTCTTCCATAGCTCTATTCCGTATGTCCAGATTGACTTAAGTATAATTTTGCAGTATATTAATTTGTTTTCTATTGAGAGAAGTGGGACTTTGAAATTATTATAAAAATATTGTTTTGTTTTTTAGCCAAAATTCATTAATTATTTAGTGCTTAGCGATGGTTACATTTTTTTAATGTCTCCCCAATATTAACTAGGACATTCGTGTGGTATTTTGCATCTCCAGCTTGAACAGGGTTTCAATTGGTATTGTATTTCAATTTTATTCAAAAAATGAAATTTCCATTTTGAAAATGGAAATTTCTACTAGTCAAAATCTTATGGAGCTGATGACCTGTGAGACCTGAATTCGTGGTTATTTCTTCATGTCGTCGTCCCTACAGGCAGGACAGTAAAATGTTATAACATTTCTCTGTTCTAATAAAGACATGTCGAAACCTTGCCCCAGAATAATCACAATGAAAGATCCATTTAACATCAAACTCCACATCTTCGAACCAGCCACCTGCCGGTATGTCTATAGAGAGGAGGGGAGGTGGGAGAGAAGACGTCCGGACGACGAAGACCGTTACATTTGGGGAAGTGAGTGGGGCTGAGATCCGTTTTTCATTAGCATTTCTAGATAGTGTCGACTTTCCTGTTTGGCTTGGATATAGGTTGTTAGTTGCCTTTGGCCTACTGGGCACCAATCTCTCTCCCTCTCCCTCTCCCTCTCTCTCTCGGAACCTTCTTGCATAACCACATGCTTGTCTTCATGTTGGGGGTTTAAACGGTGTATGCCTACGCCCTTAAGTACTGCGCCACCAATCTTTGCCCATAACAGCACCAAGGAGCTCGAGTTTTGCATCCTAGAACAGATTTTATATCAAGATTCTTCTCCAACGCGAGATGTCAACTCAGCTCTCCGTCCTGGCTGAAGAATTACCTGTCTAGGGGCTAAACTCCTTCGTCAGATAAGAGGAGGTCAGATGAGGAACCGCCGCACTTCCTCTTTGGGACATCCGCCATGAGATTCTTAATGACAAGGGTATTTTGCTTGTCTGAAAAAGGTTCCTTCGAGGGATTAAGTAACCGGTTAATATTATTTTCAAGGCTATCGATATTTGATAAGAGACAGTTACACGTGTATATGATCACTGTAGATTACTAACTTAGGCCTGAGTATCTTTGTAACTCTTTTATCGACGAATATATCATAAACACCGTAAACGTTTCGTCAATTCAGGCACCATAAAGGAGTTGTGTTTAAAAAATAGAATACTGATTAAAATAAAATATATTTTTAAATTATGAAGAGACTTGAGCCTTATTTAACAGCGTACAGTGAAAATGTAAGTATGTTTTTATAAGCCACAAAGCTGTTTACTGTTTTTTACACGTTTGAAACTTATATTTGGTTAGAATTGTGTAATAATAACAAAGTATTCCGGAATAGAAAAAAAAGGAAAGAAAATTATTAGGGACACAAATAGATAGAAAAAATAATGCTGATATGTAATACTCATCCCTATAATCCTCCTCGGAGACTAAAACGGCAGTGGCCTCGTGACCTTCTATAAAAACGTGAAAGTGGGAGTCCTGGCAATGGTCAGTTTCTTCAATCATGTCCTGAGCGTCTGTGGCTCTCGCGCTCTTGGTCAGCCTCCGCTGGCTCTTATCCAGTGATGTGGCTGACGAAGTGGCGTGGGGGACGTCCCAAGACTCCGCTCCCTGTTTTGCAAACAAGGGAGGTGACAACCATGTGGACTTGGGAGGCCTCTGGGCTGTTTGTACTGTATGAATGAGCGAGTTCATTACATATATACAGTTCATACACTATGTACTAATACAATCTGTCAGGAGGATTGCCCTCGGGATGATGAAGGAAATGCTGAGGGCAGCGATGATCCTACTCAGTTTCACTATCCGACCGTTTCGCTATACCTTAATCGTACAGACGATGTCAATGTTCCTGTTAATATTATTTAATTTTAATGGTCGCGAACGACTTCATGATTTCCTTTCTAAGGAAGTTTCCCGTTCAAAGAGATACGCTCTTAGCGACTGGCACAGCAGGCAGATTGCAGTCTGCCCATTGTTTCTAGGTCTTCAGGTTTCTTCGAATATATCCACTTTTCATCGCAAGTAACAATTCTTTTAACAAAACGATGGTCATTTGGGTTTTTCAAAAGTTGTTAACAAATTTCTACTAAGCGTCGTTACTGGTCATTGGTTAACTCACAGGGATTCACTCTTGATGAGCGATTCACTTTCCCCAAACTATGCAGCCTACAATCTATGGTGGATTGTGAAACTCCAAGCTCTTGCCAATTACTAAGTACTTTTCGTTAGAACCCCAGATCTTCCTCAACGATAATAATTTTCGTCCAGAACCTTCTTCGAGGCTGATGACAACAGTTTCAAATTTCTGGACTCATCTACTCTTTATACCCTTCAGAAAGAGCATTCTCTTCTTCGAATCCCTACACTAAACTAATAATGGCGTAATTTTTCAAATACCGTAAACCATTTTTCAAATTTCAGTGTCATGTTGTTTAACCGAATGCTAAGACAAAACTGAAGGCAAAACGAGGCTATTTCGATTACATATTCATTTAGCATAATCTAGGGATTAAAATGATATCAACTGGATCAGAAAAATCAATAAATACGATCAATTGATAACAATTTTAAAATCGGTCGTTTTTTTATGACTCACCCCATTAATAATAAGTAGATACAATATAATAAATGAAATGTACTAACGGAAATTGTTTTATTAACTAATTTAGGATTTGCAGTTCGCAAAGGCCTGGAAGTAAGCACCTATACTCCGTTACTTCCAGACTTTGGGATCCTCTAGAAGAAGGCGAGATGAGCCTCCGGAGAAGGAACGGGACCGGGATAACGGAGTTATCAGCAGATATTAAAGGGAAGAAGAAGAAACCCCCCCCCTCTGCTCTCTTCGACTGTTAAGAAAACTCCCTTTCTTCTGGTGAGGGTGGATGACCTGACTATCCTATTATTTGCCTATTATATTTCCGCCATAAGCCGGTAAATGCCGTGGAGTAGGAATGCAGTAACAACTATTCTTTCCTCCAGATGCCATCACGATTAAGTTAACTGATAAGTATACTTATCGAACAGCTCCTTGGTTTGGATATTAAGATGGCAGGTGGCAGCCGAATATCGCCTACTTTTACTATTTTCCAAACCGCTAAGGAGAAAATCATTGCTACTGTTGGTTTTCTGATTCTCCTGCGGTGAGTGCCGAGAAGTGAAAACATAAAGACGTTCTAATACTGTTATACAAGAATTTTGGGTTTTTGGTGACATTTTAGGAACAGAAGTGACATGACTAAGTGTCATTGTATAATAAATCTTTTCCCATTATATTCAATACCGTGTCAAATTCATCAAAGATGAGTTTTTGATAAGTGATGACTTCTCCTTGTTGTATAAAGTACACTACTCGACGATTTTTTGTTTTTGTTTTTAATTCAAAACCCTTTTATTTATCAACATTATTTACAAACAGATGAATAAAATTCAATGTACAATATTTACAAATGTCTCCTCTTCCTGCATACGCAGATGCATTCATCAACAAACAAAAAAAATAACAATATTTTTGAAGTTAAAAGGTCAAAATACAAATATCTAGGACTAGGTGGTGGGGCTCACCTTCGGTTTACAATGTGGGAAACTTACATACTTAACTATTTTTTTTTTAATTTATTTTTTTTTATTTCATAGCCCCTTTTAATTTACAGATAATTATATATAATTATAGATCCTCAGGTGAATCTATTTACAAATTATTTTTGTATTTCCTGTAGCAAAACAATTTAAATTTTTTTTTTTTTTTTTTTTTCTTCATAGCCTCTTTAAACTTACAGACAATTATATACAATTATAGATCCTCAAGTGAATCCAATTTTATAATAAATATCCACAGAATTTAAAATTTCAGATCGATAAATCTTTTTCCAACCAGTACACACATATACCTATCGAGAATAACTGCATTTAATCTTTTTTAAAAATTAATTATTTTATGTTGGAAGGCTGGTGCGTGGGCAAGAAACGCAAATGAAAATTTCAAATAAATTTTCCTATTCTTACTGTTATACGCTTTTATTCATAATCTTATTAATTATAAGATACTTGAAAATGACAGTGTTGCATTCCGAAAGCGCTTGCATCAGCATAAGAAGATTAATTGTGTCTAGACCAGATAGCGGTGTTTGTTCGTTAAATGCATATCTTAATATCCCGATAGTACGGTACTTAGGCTTCCATCTCGACAAACCACTGACCTGGAACCCACATACGAGGCTAAAAAGACAAGAACTAAACAGAAGCTTTGGACAACTGTACAGACTACTTCAAAGGACAGCCCATCTCTCTATAGAAAATAAATTACTAATCTACAAAGTTATACTTAAGCCAATCTGGACATACGGAGCTATAGGGGACAGCAAAGAAGTCGAACATCAAGCGCATCCAATCCTTTCAATTAAAAGTCCTGAGAACAATAGTAAATGCCCCTTATTACGTCAGCAACAAAACCCTTCATAACGATCTTAATATACCTTACATTCTCTAACTCATCCCTTCAAAGTTCATGAAAATCCATATTAACCTATCCAACCACCCTTTCTTCAGCGTTCGAACCCATCTCCTTAGGGCATCTCAACTTCTTAGGGTAAAGCTCACCAGTTTGCCACTTCCATCCGAACCACTTTCTGAAATATCCCATGTCGAAGACTTCTAGCTGTGCTACCTAATCATCATATTACTCAATTAAGATGAATAATTGTCTTCATATAGCAAAAGTAATGAATAGTAAATGGATTGAGTAGGCTTAGGGAAGTAGACTGTGTACTGAGTGAATATATAGTTTCAATAGGCAGAAGAAAGAGAGGAATGTACTTGTCTTGAATCGATGAGTAAATACGCACATTAAAGTATATCATATATAAATAAGTGGTTCAGGCACAATAATTTTTTGAAATTGAGAGTTAAAATAAAAGATTTAAATTGAATTCTTGAACTCATCCCTTCCAAGTTCATGGAATTCCATAGTAACCTAACCAATAACCTTAATCCCGTAGCACAGTCATTGCACTGCAACACTCATCCCTATAATCCTCCTCGGAGAATGAAACGGCAGTGGTCTGGTGACCTGTTGTAAATGCATGACAGTCGGAGTCCAGTGGTCAGTTTCTCCAATCATGTCCTGAGCGTATGTGGCTCTCACGCTCTTCGTCAGCCACCACTGGCTCGTATCCAGTGATGCTGCTGACAAAGGAACGAGGGGGACTTCCCAAAACTCCGCTTCCTCTTTTACATGCGACGGAGGTGACAGCCATGTGGATTTGGGAGGCCTCTGGGCTGTTTGTAAATATTGTCTGAATGATGAATTGTAAATATGGTATGAATGAGAATATTTTTCACAATTGCTTATTGCCTAATAAGGCAGATTGTAATTTTAGCACAATAAAGAAGTATTTTTTGAGAAAAATTATAATATAGTTGAAAATTACTGTTATGCATTCCAAAAGCGCTTGCATCAGTATAAGATGAATTGTGTCTAGACCAGATTCGTTAAATGCATATATTAATATCCTGAATTGTTCGTCCTTCGCTGGAATCATTTAATGTTTTCTGGACGTTTGTATTCAACGAACTTCCGTTTTGTACGTTAGCTAATTATCAAAGATATCTTGCAGTATGTGTGATTGCGGTTTCGAAATACGCTATCATTGTATTTCCTTTATTATTACTGCTTAATTGTTTTTTTCTTAAATCCGATTGTGTATTGTAATTATCTGTAATCATACGTTTGTTTTATCAATCTTAATGCACTTCCGTTTTCAGAAGGGAGCTTCTAATCAACACTTGAAAATTTATCAAATAAAACAAATGCTTTTAACTAACTTTATTTCTAAATTCACATCTGCATCGTATTAATGGGAAGGGCGGAAACAAGTGGTGCTCATGCCAGAGTCTAAAATCCAGTTTATCCAATATTTGCCAAAAACTAATAGGTTGGGAAGAAAGTAATTTCGGTTTTTTAGTGTGAAATAAAACACAATTATTTCTATACAAAAAATGAACTTTAATTAGTCAAATATCTTCTATTCTGCTCTATGACCTTTATGCCATCTTTCTGGTAACTTCATGATCCCTCGCTCACACTTCTGGTCCTTATCAGAAAAAACTCAACCAAATGCGATTTGAGGTCATCACTTTACTCAAATTTTCACCATTTAAGACGTTTTCTAAAATTCGAAATAAATGATAATCCGCCGATGTTGCAAGGTCGGGGCTGTATGGGGGATGCGACATAACTTCCCAACCAAGCTCCAATAGTTTCGCACGTGTTGCTAAAGATGTGTGATGATTGTCGTGGTGGAACCCAAATATCGAGCTTCTTAACAAGTCCAAGACGTCTTATATGATTTTCAATTGTTGTTTGTGATACATTTAGCTGTTTTGCGAACTCTCGCACAGTTATATGACGGTTCGATTCAATTATGGCTTTTATTTTGTCATCATCAATTTCAAAAGGTCGACCAGAACGTTGGTTAACATTTAGTGAAAAATCTCGAGAGCGAAATTGTTTAAACCAATTCTGACACGTGCGTTCTGTTAAACAATCAACAGCATAAACTTCACATATCTATTTGTGAGCCTCAGCCGCTTTCTTTCCTTTATTAAAATAAAAAATAAAAATGTAAAAAAAAAAAACAGTTGTAAACAAAATTAGACGGAATTTGTTTCTATAGCAACCTAACGGTATCGAGTAACAATTGTCAAAAAAAAAAAAATTCATTGACAAAAGAATAAAGAAACAAACATAACGCTATCTACTGGTGCAAGTCGAAATCACTTTCTTGCCAACCAAATAGATTAGAATCTACTAAATAAAAATATTTAACTCTTGAATTTTCTTATTTATTTTAAAAATTTACCTGTGTTTGGTATCATTCTTTTCATAATTTATCCAATTTGAATGCGATACTCTTTAATTTGTATCACCGAAGTGTAGTTATTAATTTAATTTTTTTTTCTTTGTGCCATAACTAGGGGATCTGCCCCTTTGGTTTGGTTTTCGCTCTAGTCAATATTTATTTATCTGTTTTCCTTTGCAGTTCTGAACGTGGCCGCCGGAAAGGCCCCGATGCAGATCAGCTCTGAGGGTGGAGGTGTCCCCCAGAAGGCGATAGACGGGAGCACCAGCTCTTTCTTCAACTCGGAGACCTGCACCCTTACGAGGCCGGAGAGGGTGCCGTGGTGGTACGTCAACCTTCTCGAGCCTTACATGGTACAGCTGGTCCGGCTCGACTTCGGCAAGCACTGCTGTGGTAAGTAGCTCATAAACAATTTACGAAATTTCCCATTATACCGGACCACCTGCCGGTTGATATTATCAGCAATGCATACCAAATATATATAAATAATGATAATTTATAACTTTATTAAGGCGAGTTATAAACGTATTTCAGCCATTATATGTTCAAGAGTTCCCCAAACGCCAGAAAATTGCGCCGGTTACGTCGTGAAAAGGTGGATGTGTGATTGAGTCGTTTAGCGTTACAAGCTTGCCAACATTAAGGCATAAACAATAAACAGAGTAATTAAACAAAGTTAAAAATAATAAAGAAATAACAATTCATTTTATTAAAAAACCAAAAAAAAATTACTGATCAGCAACTTAACCAGGCCTAAATATTAGTATAGCTAGTATAAATAATTGTTAGTATAATTAACGTATAAAAATTACGAAAAGGTTTATAGTCACGATACGATGGATGTTCGGATAGTCAACCGCAAGGCGGCGATGCGCACGGAGAGATAAGCAGGCGGATAGGCCGAGAAGTTCAAACCTGTAGTAAACAACGACTTCTTGTTCGCAGGGGAACAGGCCCGTATTCTGCTATCTTCAACACTGACTAAGCCAAGCTCCTTGTCCTCTAATACGCAAAGTCCTATTTATTTACTTCATCGAGCTTTATAGTCTTTCGAAATATTTTCTATGTATGTTGATGTAATAAAATTAAAATAGCTGTTAAAGAGAAATAAAATAAATCCATTTCATAACTTACATTTAAAGTTTTAATCTTAAATATATGTCCACGTATACAATATTTACATTCCCTTTTCCTAATTTCCTCTAGCCGAAACAATCAGAAAAAGAAGGAAAAAAAAGAAAATAAATTTATAATTTTAAAATTGTTCACTCATCTCATTACCATAATAGAAAAAATAATAATACAAATTAATGTTGAAATCTTCTCAAACAAAAATTAAGTTTAAACAAAAAAATGAGGTCTCTCTATTTTGAATTACCCTTCTAATCAAAACTTATTTACTGCCTAAAGGCCCGAACAATATGTATTCAATAAACCTGCATGAAGTTTTTCTGCATATTTTTGATTGTATCTGGACCAAACGACCCCTATTGTATAACAGACAGACAGGCAGATATAAAACACATTCCTCAAATGATAAAAAAAATAAAGTATTTATTAATCGTACGGAAGTGTGATGTATGTATCGTCTATTTAAGACCAATAAAAATATATTTTATGATCGATCTAGCTGAGAAAGTCATAATGTACTAATTGAAGATATTTTTGATTTTTTTGCTTATTTCTATAACTAGATTTTTAACTAGACATAATTTTTTTCTTCCTAGCCCCTTTAAATTTACAGATAATTATAGATCCTCAGGCGAATCTATTTACAAATTATTTTTGTATTTCCTGTAGCGTAGCTACATTATATACAGGTTTTGTTATTTTATAAAAATTATATAATGGAATAAACAAGTATAATGATACACATTATACGTGGCTGGACTGAACTGACTAATAACGGTGATGGGGCTCACCTTTTTGATCAAACTTGAAACTAACTTACATACTAATTCTTAACCTAATTTTTCCCCGACAGAACAAGACATTAGTTTTGTTTTTCTCTGCTTATAATATTATGGTTCATGTCTCTCTAATTAAGTGGGAAAATACAAAATGTGATAGTCATCAGAATTATTCAAATGGGGTGAAAGTCAAAAGAATCCAACCAGGAATGCTTCCTTAAATAAAACACGATAAGGATCATTACTTGTAACATGTTTCGAGTAGTCGCTTTTTTATTTTTTTAATTAATGTCAGGATTTTTTTTTTTTACAATTATTTATGTTAGTTTATTTTTTTTTAATATACCAAGGAGGGGCTATATATTAAAATGTATACTACTATTGATGTATACTACTATTGATGTATACTACTATGAACCATACTATTGATTTTAAAACCGGGAACAAACACAACGCAGGCTTTCACAACTATAATTTACTATAGTGTACATTAATATGACATTTTTATCCTTTGAAAGATAATGAAAATATATCTTATAAATTAAACAGCAACATACTAATTAATCTTGATCACGCTCTCATAAAAAAACAAACATTAAATACATACATCGACATCCTCAATAGCCTCTTCCTTCGGAGTGATCTTTTCCCACCCCCCACTCCGACTACACTTGCTCACCTTCAGCGCTCCTGTTGGCAGCCTCCTCAAGCTCCGTCCAACAAAGCTCCCAGTCGTTCATCCTTTGATACATCTCAATATATATACAGAATAACAAAATATAATATGTTGATCATTTTATTTTCCCTCCTAATGAAAGGCTTCTTAGAATACAATATTTTTGATTTGATTTTTCTCTAGAGTACATTGAATTTGTATAAATGCACTACTTTTACCTCTGGACATAGTGACATATAATTGTCCGCGATTGAATATCGTGCCTTCTGAATCGACAAACAAGCCGACTTGTTATTTTGGAGAAAAAAATAATCTGTATTATTACCTTATACATCTGCGCTCAGATGGCAAAAAGACTATTCGATATGTCTTCTAGTTTCTACAATCTGAAAACAGAGGTCATCTCTTGGAAAGAAATATTAAATTATCTGGACGACTGTCACCATTAGAAGTTTTAAAATATTGTTGAAGAGTTGATAGGAATAAAATACGACTAAAAATCTAATACACTTGGTAATTATCATAGTATAGTATCATGCGCATTGTGAACTTGGGCAAGCAACCATTAAGCATGCGAATGGTGGGTTTCGTTCACCTAGTGAAGAGATTGTTTGAGCTCATTTCGCTTTTTAGAATGAACGATTAATTAATAATTATCTAACAAATAATTTTCAGTAATGTATTTATTAATATTATATATTGTTGTGATATTAGATATTGTGTAGTTTGTATATAAATATTTAATCCAACCTTGAATCAAGAAGGCAAATAAAAACAATTGAGAGTGGAGAAAAAAACAAAAGATAGTATACTGGTTGTTGTGATGATGAAAGCACACACAAAATAATGCTCAATCTAGTTATGGTATCGGCCTGGTGTATAGGTGTCTCGACAAACAAGCCGACTTGTTATTTTGGAGAAAAAAATAATCTGTATTATTACCTTATACATCTGCGCTCAGATGGCAAAAAGACTATTCGATATGTCTTCTAGTTTCTACAATCTGAAAACAGAGGTCATCTCTTGGAAAGAAATATTAAATTATCTGGACGACTGTCACCATTAGAAGTTTTAAAATATTGTTGAAGAGTTGATAGGAATAAAATACGACTAAAAATCTAATACACTTGGTAATTATCCTAGTATAGTATCATGCGCATTGTGAACTTATATCTGTCAGAAACGATCCATGGTTCCTAAGTCCAGAATTGTACAATGTAAAATTGAACCGAATTACGAGTTTAATGTTAGGTTTCCGCATGCGACGGAGGTGACAACCATGTGGATTTGGGAGGTCTCTGGGCTGTTTGTAAATATGAATGAGCGAGTGAATGAAGAATTATAAAGACTGTATGTATAAGAAATTTTAGCACAATTACTTATTGCCCAATAAGGCAGATTGTAATTTTATCATAATATAATGTTCGGTTCAAACCATTCTTAGAGACGAATTCTAAACGAGCAATGACCGATCGAATTACGTCTGATTAAAGAAATTATGCCACAAAATTTTAAATTTTTTCCAGTCAAAAAAAGTCCGTTAGTGTTGTAAGCTTCGCCAATACTAATAGACATAGCTATTTAAATGATTATTATGCCTTATACATAAGCCTTCATAACTGTGTCTTGCCCTCGAATACATTATGCAGGCATAATAGAGGCGAATCATAAAGGCGACTTTCTCTTCTACTATTGCCATTGACCTCACATCAAGTTCATTGCCGGTTTTGTTTTTTTATGTGCGTATAGAAATATGTTTATACTCGTATTTATAATGCTATCAGTACAATTAGTGGGTTGGTTAATTTCAGGCGTCAAAGCGAGTTATGTCTTCATGAATGGTGGGTTTCGTTCACCTAGTGAAGAGATTGTTTGAGCTCATTTCGCTTTTTAGAGTGAACGATTAATTAATAATTATCTAACAAATAATTTTCAGTAATGTATTTATTAATATTATATATTATTGTGATATTAGATATTGTGGAGTTTGTATATAAATATTTAATCCAACCTTGAATCAAGATGGCAAACAAAAACAATTGAGAGTGGAGGAAAAAACAAAAGATAGTATACTGGTTGTTGTGATGATGAAAACACACACAGAATAATGCTTAATCTAGTTATGGGACCGGCCTAGTGTATAGGTGTCTGGGTCTAGTGATAATGGAAAAACTTTTATAGTGTATTTGTGGTTGTTATGATGAACACACACAGAATTACTCTCTAGTTTTGGCCCGTGATATAGTATAGTTGTTGTTTTATGAGAACACAGAATTATTCTCTCTCTAGTTTGGGATCAGCCTGTGATCTATGTGTCTGAGTCAAGTGATGAAGTAAAAAGTTCTGTAAGTTATTTGTTGTTGTCTTGGAAGCGGAACGGAGAGAAGTTGCACCAGGAAGAAGAGTTAATTTGATTAAAAAAGTATACCATTGAAGAAAAAAAAGGGAAAAAATATAGACAAGTATAAGTTTCTTTTTGTTTATTTGTAATTAAATATAATTATTTTGTTTAAAAGAACCTTAAACAGCAGTTAATCACTAATAAAATAAATTTAAAGTTAAAAATAAAATTACGTTATCTTTTAAAAGAACGTAAATATTTTAATAATATATATATTAATTAATTACCTTAAGGGTCATTCCACTTTTAAAAAAAGGTTCTTTTGGTGTTCCGGACTGTTTTCACGCTGACTACGAGCTATATATGGTTAATTTTATTATTGTAGCTTCCAGCTAGTTTTATTTAACAGTGACCTCAGTTTAAATGACTAAATTTTAATTTTATTATGTATTAAAAAATGTTTTAGTAGCAAAAATGGTCATTTTCACTGCTTCCAGAAGTGATCAACTTTGACATCAATGCTGGTCTATGACCACAGCTGTTATAATTTTCCCCTTTCCACGTATTTATCAAGTTTCATAAAATTGTAATAAAACATCTAACATTTATTGGTCCATTTTAAATAGGAAAATCCTGTTGAAAATTGGTTTCCAGATTTGGTAGTGGATACCTTTAGGTTGCTATAGAAAGAAATTACTTGTAATTTTCTTTACAATTGTCAGTTTTACATTTTTATTTTCATAAAGGCAAGAAAGCGGCTGAGGCTCACAAATAGATAAGTGAAGTTTGTGGTGTTGATTATTTAACAGAAGGCAAGTGTCAGAATTGGTTTAAAAAATTTCGTTCTGGAGATTTTTCATTGAAAAATGAACAACGTTCTGACCTTCTCAAGTTGATGGTGACGAAATGAAAGCCATAATTGAATCAAATCGTCATATAACTGTGCGAGAGATTGCAAAACAGTTAAATGTATCAAACACAACAATTGAAAATCACATAAGACGTCTTGGACTTGTTAAGAAGTCCGATATTTGGGTTCCGCCACGACAATGCGAGGCCTCACACATCTTTAGCAACATGTACGAAACTATTGGAGCTTGGTTGGGAAGTGATGTCGCATCCCCAATACAGCCCCGACCTTGTACCATCGGATTATTATTTATTTCGAAGTTTACAAAACTTCTTAAATGGTGAAAATTTGAGTAAAGTGATGACCTCAAATCGCACTTGGTTGTGTTTTTTGCTGATATGGTCAGAAGTTCTATGAGCGTGGGATCATGAAGTTACCAGAAAGATGGCAAAAGGTCATCGAGCAGAATAGAAGATATTTGACTAATTAAAGTACATTTTTTGTACAGAAAAAAATTAAGTTTTATTTCACAAAAAAAAATACACTCGCTGGTTCGGGACGATACCCGGTCGGGAAATGCTTAAATTCCTGACCCTTGGCTAACCGTTCGTAAGTAAGGTAATATTTCATTGATTTGGTGATAGTATTTCGAACTCTGTTCAGCAGTGCTGTTCTGGACCTTAGCCAGGCACTAAGAAATAGCTAGGCACTGCCAAACCCTGGATATGCAAATGACGCAGCATGGTAAGCCTGCTGATCACCCATTAGAGGAAATGGGACACGGGTTCGTTTGCCTTAGGACTGCTCCGTGTGGGAGTCGCCTACTCCTTATCCGGCTAAGAATAACGGAGACTCAGCATCATTAATACATTTATTAGACTCTCTTTTCCAAAATGGCGCAAGCAACTAGGTAATCCTCCGCTTCGAACTAGAAAAATTCTTCAAAACGAACCTAATCTAATTTATAGCTGCAGCTGTGGAAGTTATAGGCAGTTAACACCTAACCTTAATTTTACTCCCTTCTTAATACGAGAATTAATTTTTCCATTACCGAGTCAATAATTAATGGTCCTAATAATAAGTTAACCGTGGCCAAAATCATGCTTCTAAAAAAAAAAAAAACGACTAGAGTTAAAACTGTGTTGTTTAATTTGAGACCTCGTTAAAAATCACCAGTTAAATAATCTTTGTAGAGGAGAGTCTTATAAAAGAAAAGAAAGAAAAGCTTTATTATGAAGTACAATCAAAACACTGGTATATAAAAATATTTAGAGTTAACTTACTACATATATACTGGGTGGAAGGTCTAGGAACGAGTGGGGTCGGGTTTTTTTATTTATTTTTTTCCCCCTTCTAATTATAAGATTAAGGCTGAGGGAAAAATAATGAAATATTTGGGTTGAGCAGATCCTTGTTGTACTAGGAGTACCTGCTTGAAGGTGGTGTGAGAGAATTAAGGAGTGTGGGAAGCCTTGGTAGAGGTTGATTGTTGCGGTACAGTGGTGAGAGTCCACTGGTGAGTGGGGTCTGGAGCTAAAGCTGAGATATATGTATAAGAAAAGGATAAGATTCTGGGAAGTAGGGAGGAATTCGGTTGCTTACTTAAAAATAACAGGGAACCATCAGTGACTTCCATAAAGTCACGAGTTCTGCTCAAGCCACTTCTACTTGTTCTTAGTAAGATTTTAATATATATAAAAACAAGCATTATAAAACTACCGATTACACATAATCATGTTTTATGGTGGCAATATTTATTATGGCGTCGTTACATCAAATAGGACCTCATAAAAGCGAGGACAGGACAGATGGACATGGACATCTCAGAAGCTATCAAATATTTGAATACATTTTTCTTTATAGTAGAGGACACATGAGAAGACTGTATTACAAAGTGAAATTCTAGGATACTCTAAAAAAAAAAAAATATTATTACAATTAGTTTATAAGTGATAGTGGTTATTAGCGTTCATAGGAGAAACGGGCTAGATCCCCGGAATTCGGAGAAAGATATAGTAGTGGTTCACTCAGCCTCTTGAGGATTAATGAGTAGTTAAGAAAAATATTCTAACATAAGGTTGAGAGTTAACAAGCCTAGTTGCAAACTTAGTGCAACAGCGCCACCTACTAACTACGACGATCACCTTATACGGCCATACCACTGGCCAAGGGGGTTCAATACAATTGATATATTTCGTGACGATTATTTTTTGTCCGAAATCCAATAAAGGGGGGAAGTACAATAAAATAATAAACTTGAAAAAAAATAATCCTGCTCAAAACTATATAATATTTAAAATTCTTATTGCCCCCATTTTTTAAAGAAAGGTTCTTCCAATCGGAGCTGACAAGAGCGTTAAAACCAATTGGTTATAAGACCACTGGTTTGCATACAGCCATGATACATTGGTCTGGCCAGCCAGAAATAACGAACATGAAAGTGACAGAGGTTTCGAGGTAGGTGTGAGGACCTGCTTCCTCAGTCTGTCTAGCGTAACTAATATATATATTTACATATATTAGTATATGTATGTATTATATTAGTATATTCATATATTGTATGTTGTATATTGCACTATAAAGGGTACCCAGAATTAACGCAAGATTTGATTTAAATAGAAAACACAGTTTTTAGTATTTTTGTTGTTATTTTTTTATTGAATTATAAAGTAAATAGGATAGGGTTATTTATGGAATAACACATCGGGCAAATGGCCTCCATGACTTTGCTACTTTGCACTCTTTTTTCGAAATTTTCCATGACCATTTGGCATAAATGTGGTGGAATTTCCTCTTTTGATGCACGGGTGGATGTGGGCTTGTTGACATACACCTTTGACTTCAAATAACCCCATAAAAATAAATGTAAAGGTGTTAAATCTCACGATCTAGGGTGCCAATTCTGATCACCAAAACGAGAGAGTACACGACCTGGAAATGTCTCATGCAGTATTTGAATTGTTTCATGGGCTGTATGGTATGTGGCACCATCTTGTCGAAACCACATATTGTCCACATCAACATCATCCAATTTCGTCACAAAGAACTGTGTTTAAGACGCCGAATTGATGTTCCTGGATTTTCAACAGCACTCTCACGCACTGCTTCGATATTGACATTTGAACGGCTTGTATTTGGACGACCAGTGTGTTTAGTGTCTCCAACTGATCCAGTCTCCCTAAATGTTTCAATTAATCTCTTCACATTTGATGAAGTCAAAACAGTATTCCGACCATATTTTGTATGAAATTTTCGAACTCCGCCAAACTTTCATTATTTTTGAAATAATGTTCAACAATAAAGAGACGTTGTTCTATCGTTTTTTATTTTTACTAACCCTAAACTGCCAGCTGTCAAATTGTTTTTTTTTTAGGGTTGGCAGCACTTTACTGCACAAATGGCGGCAAATTCAAATCTTGCGTCAATTCAGGGGCACCCTTTATATATATATATATATATATATATATATATATGTACGGGGGTTGGCGAGCGAAACGAGGGGGCGGAGCCCCCGTAGTTTTATTTTAAGATATTTATTAAAATTATGTTGTTCAGCTATTTCTCAAAAAAAACACTTATTGTCCGAAAACTTTTTTTTTTTACCCCTTCCTGGGCTTTCGCCCACACGGGGAAGATATTATTGTCCGAAAACTGAAAAAAACTTGAAATGCTCATCTGCTACTTTCTGGAAACGAGGCAGCCATTGAATACTCGGATGATATTTCAGTAACCATTTCCAGAAACCTTAACCTTAAATGCCACACTTCCTAAGGGTATCTAGAATGTCGCCGACGTACTATCCACGGAAGAACAGAGATCGCAATTGTTGTATTTTGGCTGGGGATGAGGTAATGGACTGCTGTATTATATACAACATCGATGGCCTAGTTCTTAGTCACCATAAAACAAACATGGATCAATGGCTTTCTCGTGGTTGGCTCGTGTCTTCTTCTCACAATTGCTCAACCGAGGGTGACTCAGGGGGCTGGGCTGTTTAGTTATTATTACAATACAGAAATAAATGAAATCAATAACTACCCCTTCGGTGATAACACAAATATGAAATTCATTAAATGATATGACAGTGTTACATTAAAGTTGCAAAAATTCTAAAAATAATGATGACCAAACATACATTTGTATAAAGGTTTGAAAATAGGTTTAAAAATTTTTATTACCTTTTTGTTATTCAATAAATTGCTATAAAATAGAACAGTAATTAGCCAAACAGGAAGAGAGGTAAACCTTGGGTTATAGGTGTGCCTTTACGATCGGTTAAAAAAAATCGATAAGTTAAATAATCTTTGTAGAGGAGAATCTTTTTAAAAAAAAGAAAGAAAAGCTTTATTATGAAGTACATTCAAAACACTGGTATATACAAATATTAAGAGTTGCCTTACTACATACTGGGTGGAATGTCTAGGAACAAGAGGGGTCGCTTTTTTCCCTTAGCTCCCTTATTATAAGATTAAGGTTGAGGGAAAAATAAAGGAATATTTGGGTTGAGCAGATCCTTGTTGTACTAGGAGTACCTGCTTGAAGGTGGTGTGAGAGAATTAAGGAGTGTGGGAAGCCTCGGTAGAGGTTGATTGTTGCGGTGAGTGGTGAGAGTCCACTATTGATATTTGGGTCTGGGGGTAAAGCTGAGACAAATATGTATACGAAACGGATAAGATTCTGGGGAGCAGGGAGGTCTTGAAAGGATGCGGTTGCTTACTTAAAAATAACAAGAACCATCAGAGGCTGGTATACAGTTCTGCTCAAGCCCCTTCTACTTTTAGCATTATGTATAATATTAGCATTATAATAATTCTTAGCATTATAAAACTGATAGCCAATATTGCGATTGCATTATGAGTTACACTGAGCCTGTCCAAAGAATAGGCAAAACAAAATCGAATCTCTTTAGCTGAATTTTCGAAGGTTTGTTTGCATTATGTGTATCTAATATTAAATATTAAATAAATACCGACTTTGTATTAATAATTATTAATTGCCATATCGACCCTGTTATTTTGAATAATTAATATTAAAAGAATAGATATTAACAGAACAGGTAGGGGTTAACCCCTATCCCCGCGTTGGAGCTCAATCCCTGTCTGGTCAATAGCTTATTCAAAATATAATATCATTAACCAAGCTCTCAAATGAATAATCTTAACCAAAAAACAATTCGTAAATAGATTCGCCTGAGAATCTATAATTCTATATAATTATCTGTAAATTTAAAGGGGCTAAGAGGTGGGGGGGGGGACTATAATTTAGTTCATAATTTATGTTAACCTAATTTTAATTGTTAAAATCAAAAATTGTTTTTTTTAAGACGGAACATTGAAAAATGCCTAAGCCAGTTTCTTCAGGTAATAATTATCGAGGCAATGGGAGTACATACTGTCTTTATATACAGAGGGGTCTAAAAAAATGTATCCACTGTTTAAAAGTCCATAACTTGCAAACCAATTGACGGAGTTGTCTCATTTTTGGTAGTGTAATAGTTTGTAGTTCCGGCAATCGCCATACGAGCGTTGTATTGCTTTGTTTTGTTTTGTCAGATGACAGTCGCCAGATAGTTAGTGTTTTATTGTTAGTTGTACCTTGTTACTCGAGTAAACATGGCTGGCGTAAGGCTTACATTTGATGAAAGGAAGTCTGTTTTAAAGTGGTATTTTAAGTACGAAAACATTGGCTTGATTGGGCCATTCTTCTTTGACGGCACAGTTACCGGTGAGGTGTACCTTCAGAAGCTTCAAACATCCATTTTACCTGCCATCCAAGAATAGTATGGAGATGGAAGATTTTACTTTCAACAAGATGGTGCCCCAGCCCACTACCACAATCGTGTTAGGGCTTATCTTGACGAAAATCTACCAGGAAGATTGATAGGCCGTAGAGGTGCTGTAGAGTATCCACCACGTTCCCCAGACTTAACTCCTCTGGACTTTTACCTGTGGGGAATACTAAAGGACGTCGTTTATCGACAAAAGCCACGCACATTGGATGAACTTCGAGAATCCATCTTACATTCATGTGCAAATATCCAACTGAACACGTTGCAGTCAGTAGTTCGTGCTGCAGTTCGGCGGCATCGGTTGTGTGTGGATGTTAATGGTGACCATTTCGAACACCTTCAGTGATATCTTTAAGTTGGACTTTAAGCTACACTTTCACCAAAAATAAGACAACTCCGTCAATTAGTTTGCAAGTTATGGACTGTTAACCAGTGGATACATTTTTTTGGACCCCTCTGTATATACGTATAAAAAGGTATGTAGCGGCAACTGGCACGTAAACATAAACAAGGCAGTTGAACACCGTGAAATCATTCCCGAACGATTCGTTCACTCCGGCAGTTGTATCTCAATAGTGACTACTAGTACCTCGATAGTGAAGTACTAGGAGCTGATTAAGTATGAAAATGTAACCTAACAGTGACATTATTACAATAATGGTGCTCCACTATATACGCATTCGAATGACAATCTCCAGTTTCCAGCAATTCCAGAATGGAATCATGGGAAAATTGGTCCGACATACCTCTCTTGAGAAGTTAAAGAACGCCGGACCTGCACCCGTTGCTTGGTGTACCATCGGTGGATAAGTTCATCCACAGGATACACATCAAGTTTTTTGACTCGTTACAGCACCTGACAAACCCAGTGTTTAACACTATGACCCCATGGCAATGGGCCGATGGCAACGAACTGTCGGGGGAAACTAGGTCAACATTTTGTTGTTAGATGTAAGATCACTTTTAAAAATGTACATCATACTTTTGTAACAATCACAAATCGCAATGTAAAATAATTAAAAATTGTATAAACCTTAGTCAAGCTACATATAATAATGACCTATTGTAATTATATTCATTTATTTAGAATCCATAATTTATAATAACTATGATCAGGAGATATGAAGAAGAAAAAAAACAGTGTTACCTATTTACCTTTTCTGTGCTATGTTCAAATAGCGTCATTATTAGCAATTACTAATAGCGTTATTAGTGGACTTTGTCATGTCAATGAATATCCATGGACGACAATGAAGTTTTTTTTTATTGTAGAGGAATTCTTTTGTTTATTTATTTATTTTTCTCTCTGAAAGTGTAATGATATCTTAGTTCATTGAAACATTACTTTTATTTTGAAATCGAGCTAAAAATATTAGATATTGACTATGCTCTCTGTTCGAAACGGACGCTCCTGTCGCCCTGGCCTGTGATCAGGAAGTCGTGGGTTCGAGTCCTGCCGCCCTTCTCATTGTCCTTTTCCTTCGGCGTCTAACCGAGTTGACACATGTTTCCTCCACGGTCTAAGACACAGAGGCAGTGACATGTGCTGAAAGGTAAAAGTGATCCAGCCTGTTGTAGCGGAGTACGTGGCTCCATCGAGGAACACTTTAGCATCGGCCTGATTGACAACTCCCTTTTTTCTTTCTGTACGCCCCAAAGTAGTTTGGACTGTTCGCAGTAGAAAACCCATTATCTCCCATGCAACAATGGTTGTCCATTGCGTCATGTATACGCAGTAACGGGGGGGAAAAAAAGTAAAATATTTGACAGTTTATCCGTTTCGGATAATCAGATTGTAAACATCGAAAATTGGTCTAGATATCGGATAGAAGAATGAAGAGAAAAAAAAAACCCTCGACTCGAAATCGTTAGGTATCGTTTACAACTAAAAAAAATCGATCTAAATAGTCGATTCTGTTAAGTTTACAATAGAAATGATTATTTTCGGCCTCTCTTCCTGTGAACTATCAAGTGGTTTGCGAGCATCGCTCTCCGATGTTGTTATGGCATGTTAAATCGCTGATCGCTAGATGTTTTTCCAATTAGCCATTTAGTGCGCTGTACATAACGAAAGCTAACCACTGTTTACAGAACAGGAGAAAAAAAAATCGAAATAATTTATTTAATATTCCTTAAAGATTCGCTATAGCAACGATTTTTCAAAATATGTTATTCATTTAATAATTAATTAAGAATTTAGGGCATTAACTATTGTTTTCAGGACTTTTGATTGAAAGAATTGGATACGCTTGATGTTCGACTTTTTTGCTGTCCCTTCCAAGTTACATACACTGCGCCACTCATCCCTATAATCCTCCTCGGAGTCTAAAGTGGCAGTGGCTACGTGACCTGGTATAAATAAGTGACAGTGAGAGTCCTGGCAATGGCCAGTTTCTCTTATAATGTCCTAAGCGTCTGTGGCTCTTGCGCTCTATGTCAGCCTCCGCTGGCTGGTATCCAGTGACGCGGCTGACGGAGGATCGTGACTTCCCAAGACTCCGCTTCCTTTTTCGCATGCGAGGGAGTTGGCAACCATGTGGACTTGGGACGTCTCTGGGCTGTTTGTACGAATACTGTATGAATGAGCGAGTGACTGAAAATTGTAAATATGGTATAAATGAGACCATTTATCACAATTACTTATTACCCAATGAGGCAGATTGTAGTTTTATAATAACAAAGTTATTTTTCATTGAATATTATCATTTTAACCTATAAAGACTTTGTTCATGACCGCTGACCATGGGTTGTTTGTTACAACCGCCGAATTTTTATGCAAGGTCTCGTATGCGGGCTTTTCGTTTGTTTGGCGCTAAGCGGTATTTAATTCTACTTGCAAAATTATTATTAGACCAAAAAAACAACAACGTTATATAACTCCGTAGCTGATGAACGCAAACCATAATCATGATGGCGTGATGTCGAAACACCATCGTTCGCGATTTGGGCCCGACTCGGTCCGCTAGGCTGCATCATGAGCCAACGGACTAATTCATGCCTATAGCGTATCATGGAATCATCGCGCACTTTTCGCAGTTATACGTTGCCAAACCAGGACTCTTTATTTCCTGTTTCAGAGCTCGTCCAACCATCATCTCGGAGTCAAATTAAGCGTAGTGCCTCTTTTGTATAAGAATTAGCAAGTCCGCTCGAACGATGTACATTTTGCTACATAATTATAACAACACCGGCTTACGCATTTATTGACTTCCCCAATCTATCACTGCGTCTCAAGCTGTTGATCTACAAGAGCATACTCAGACCTACTCTGCTGTATGGTGCACCACTTTTTCGTCACCTGACGTATACGACAGCTCGGAAACTCCAACAATTCCAAAACGGTATACTGATGAAAGACATACTTCATTCGAGCAGCGGAGCAACAGTGAGCTTCACGAGATCTTTGAGCTGCCTACGGTGGATGAAATCATCCAACGTAGACATGTCAAATTTTTTGACTCCCTACAGTACTTGACAAACCCGGTGTTTAACACGATAAGCCCCGCTCCGTTCCCCCATCGATGGCAGGACGCTGTCGCGGCTGGAACGCTTTAGTCTTAGGTTCTAGGTTTAGGTTTTAGTTTGTAAGTTTTTTCTCCCATTTTTAAACTGAAGGTGAGCCCCATCACCTTGTAATGTATTTATGTATTTTCCTTTAAACTTCAATCTTATATATGTAACCCAACCTCCTTCAAATGCATCTGTGCATAGCAGAATGAGGAGAAAAATTTGTCGATTATTTTTGTTCCTATTTTTACACATTGTGTTGAAATTTGGAGGGGTTGTACACTACCCTACCAGTGGAATTAGTTTCAAGCTGTGTTTGCTGACTCTCTAACGAATATATCCTGACAAAAATAATGTCATGTAAGGAGAAGTATTTGGCAAACGCATTGGAAGGGGGGACTCCTTTAAAAAAGTTGTTTCTCAGTAATAATAAATTAGTTGTTGTGTAACTGTGTGTGGGAAGGTGTGATGTCCTATTGTATCTTTGTTCTCAGGCCTCAAAAGATCCGAGTATCTTTTGTAGTCGTTCAAGATAAAAAAAAGAAAAACGTCTTTTCGGTTCACGATAAGCTTTCTCATTCGAGCTTATTTTTATCCCGTTATTATTATTATTATTGTTCGCAAGTTTAATCGTTCAGCTTATCTCTTGTATTGTTAACTGATTACTAAATCTACACATGAAAAAGAATTTCCCCTGCTTACCTAGTTCAGATCTGAAGCTCGTTAATGATGTGTGGGTCAAAAGTGTTTTATTGAGAAAGAGCCTAGCATTTCATTTTTTTATTATTATTAGCTTTAGTCAGTTATCAAGTTAATAATTAGTATTTACAGATAAGAATTATATTGCCTAGAAAGAGACTTGCTAATAAAAACATTATTATATTTGACAAAAATGTATCTAACATCTCAGGATGGTCTTTAATCTCAATTGAATGAGTTAAGAAACTTCTTTATTGTGATAAAAGTACAATCTGCCTTATTAGGCAATAAGTGATTGTGATAAATGTTCTCATTCATACCATATTTACAATTTTTCATTCACTCGCTCATTAATACAATATTTACAAACAGCCCAGAGGACTCCCAAATCCACATGGTTGTCACCTCCCTCGCCTTCGAAAGAGGAAGCGAAGTCTTGGGAAGTCCCCCACTCTCCTCCATCAAGGAGGCTGACCACGAGCATGAGAGCCACAGACGCTCGAGACATTAGAGAAACTGGCCGTTCCCAGGACTCCCACTGTTACGCATTTATAGCAGGTCATGAGGCCACTGCCGTTTTAGCCTCCGAAGAGGTTTATAGGGATGAGTGGTGCAGTGCAATGACTGTGCTACAGGATTAGGGTGGCATATTTACTCATCGATTCAAGACAAGTACATTCCTCTCTTTTTTCGGCCTATTGAAACTATATATTCGTTCAGTACACAGTCTACTTCCCTAAGCCTACTCAATCCATTTACTATTCATTGCTTTTGATATATGAAGACAATTATTCATCTTAATTGAGTAATATGATGATTAGGTAGCACAGCTAGAAGTCTTTGACATGGGATATTTCAGAAAGTGGTTCGGATAGAAGTGGCAAACTGGTGAGCTTTACACTAAGAAGTTGAGATACCCTAAAGAGATGGGTTCGAACGCTTTTTTTTTTGACACGATGAACCAGCTGACAAACCTGGTGTTTAACACCCCGTCTAGTTATAATGTTGCGACATCATCTCCACTACTAATCCATGGGAAGGATGGGCTAAAAGATCCGTCAAAAGCGGAAGTGGAAAAAAAAAATGTTTAGCTAATTTTACTTAAATATTGTACAAGGCGTTAGGTTTTTATTGAATCCGTTTCGGCGATTGTTCTCAAAGACGATTCTTCCTCGTCCTTTTTCAAATCGATTCGTATCAGCCAAGTGTTATAATTGTTGTCGCTCATTACACAATAAATGGTACCTGCCATTGTCTCGGCGATTCCCCAGAAGATAAGAATAATGAGTGGGCGCTCCGAGGGGAAACCACCTGAGAAATTTCCATTTCTTTGACGCAGAGAGGAGAAAGTGCCTACCGAATCCTATTTTGCAACAAACTTGCTTTTAAAAAAAAAAATCAGAAAAAAAAATCCATGCCATCAGCTCTCATACTTTTCATTTTCACAATGCCTTCTCATCACGCCGTTTCATATTTATTGTTTCGGCTCATATTTCAGACCACCTCCTCTGCGTATTTATTTTTTGTCATTTTGAGATAGGGTTTATTTTTGAGATCATGACGGCTTCAGTAAATTGAATTTTAGAAACTTGTTGATTGAGACTGTCGTAAAAAAGTTTTATTTGTATATTAAGCATGTTTGTTGTAACTCACCGACGTGTAAAGCTAAAGGTGTTCATTTTTTTGTAACTTTAACGAGGATGAAATTCAGAATATTTCAATCGCTTACACTACGACGTTTTCGTTTAATATTGTTACCTTATTGTTAGTTTAAGCAGATAAAATATCGGGGGCTTAAACGGTGTCCAGGTGAACGTTGCAGCTCTTTCCGTCGAGAAGTTAGGAAGAAAAGAACGAGATGCTTACAAAGAGATATTTACGTCTTCATATCATTTTGCTACTCACTGCGGGTTCTACAATTAAGCTTTAGTCTCCTCGCAATATCATTAAACTGTTAACGTCTCATCCTGTTCGAGCATTCTCAGGTACTACAATTTTAAAAAAACAATAGAATCCATTATTATTATTACAATTATTCCTTCCCAGCTGATCATGAAACCTATGCCAACACAATAATGGTCTTAATATTACAATATTTATGTCTCTTTTCCAAATTATTTAAATAAGCCTATATTTAAATTAAATTGATAAAATAATTTCTCTGTTAATTATTGTTCATTTATATTCAATAAATTTACCATCTTATAAGTTTAAATCTTTTACAGTAATGGTACCAATCCAATTAAGTACACAAATAGTTGCAAGCAACTATCTCAGTTTTGTTGTTTTACTGATTTTATTATTTCAGTGTTTTTATTTGATAAATTGCATGTGATAACATTACTTTGTATTATAATTTACACACACAAAATTTGTATCTTTTGTTAAACACAGTGTTTAACACTATGACCCCGCCCCCATTACCGCATCGATGGCAACAGGCTGTCCGGGAAAAACTAGGTTAAGTTAGTTAGTTATATTTAGGTTAGCATCAGCACAACTTAACCTATCACTTTTTATGTCCACACGCCTTGTATTCTGTACATCAGCCTACCAGCATAGAAAAATTCTTTTAACCTCACACAGTACATAATATTCCGTATTGTGGAATTTGTAACTTACTCTGGCTATATTGAATGAAGGGTTTTGGATGCAAAAAAAAAAAAAAGTACATATCTTGTTTCTTTAATGTAATTATACACACATATATATATATATATGTCTTGTTTCGAAATTGTAGTCCTTGTTGCTTGAATGAAAAGGTAAAACGTTGACGGTTTAATGATCTTTTGTCAATAAAATAATTATGAAGAAACTAAAATTTAACTGACAACCCACAATCCAAATATAAACAAGAAACACAATAATTAAAATCGTGGAAGTTCCCATTTCAGCTATTTAATTAGCTGGGACGAATCCAACTTCCATCGACCTCAAGAAGAGAGAGACAGGGCCATAGTTTGGCGCGAAAGTGGTTGGCGCTATGGTCGTCGTTACTTCTCAACTTTATTGTGGTTCTATTCAAACGCATTCCCTACTTCTTAATTCAAGAAAATAGACATTTCCCCAGAGGCTGATTGAGAAGAAGTAGGTGGAGGAGGAATATGTTGGGTTAACAACACATTTAATGGTTATATATAATTCTGCGGACGCAACAACACTTGGAAATACACAGAATATAAAAATATTGCGGGGTTCAGCTAAGTGGAAAAATATAAGACTAAGAAAAGCGAACAGAGAGTTTCTATCTTCATACTTAGATTGCTGAATTCATGTTGAGACACAACCATAAGCCATATATTGAGGTTGGCAAGAAAGTAATTTCGGTTTGTTAGTGTGAAATAAAACTCAATGTTTTCTATACAAAAAATGAACTTTAATCAGTCGAATATCTTCCATTCTGTTTGATGACCTTTTGCCATCTTCTATTCATGTTCCCGCGCTCATAGAACTTCTAGTCCTTATCAGCATAAAACTCAACCAAGTGCGATTTGAGGTCATCGTTATTTTTAAAATCTTTACCATTTAACAAGTTTTGTAAACTTCGAAATAAATGATAATCCGATGGAACAAGGTCGGGGGCTGTATGGGAGATGCGACGTCACTTCCCAACCAAGCTTCAAGTGTTGCTAAAAATGTGTGAGGCCTCGCATTGTGTTGGCGGAACCCAAATATCGAGCTACTTAACAAGTCCAAGACGTCTTATGTGATTTTAAATTGTAGTGTGTGATACATTTAACTGTTTTGCAATCTCTCGCACAGTTATATGACTATTCGATTCAATTATGGCTTTTATTTTGTCATCACCTTCAAAAGATCGTCCAGAACATTAGTCATCATTCAGTGCAAAATCTCCAGAACGAAATTTTTTAAACCAATTCTGACACTTGCGTTCTGTTAAACAATCAACACCATAAACTTCCTTCTCTTTGTAAGCCTCAGCCGTTTCCTAGCCTTTATAAAAATAAAAAAGTAAAATGTGTCGAAAATGCTTATTTTGACACTCCATGTTAAAACTGACTGTTGTAAATAAAATTACACGGAATTTGTTTCTATAGCAACCTAAAGGTATCGACTACTAAATCTTAAAAGAAAAAAATTCTGACTTGACAAAAGAATAACGAAACAAACATAACGCTATCTACTGGTGCAAACCGAAATAACTTTCTTGCCAACCAAATATATATGGGTAATGTTTTTGGTTTTTTTTTTTTTATTATACCTGGTTACTATTAAAAATAATAAATGTCCATTATTAACAAAACATTAGTCATTTTTCTTAGTTCGTAGGTGAAACAGTTGGTAGCACTGGATGACTTTAGGGATGACTTAGCGTGACAGTATCATAATATGTGTACACATTCTCCCTATTATTGGTTGGATGCTCCCGTTTCTGGACTTCTGCTCCTGCGTACCCCCTGGATGGGCCCCTGGGAATAGAGACACCGTACAATTGCTCCTGTCTGGGCTATAACTGTCAGGGACATCTGGAGATACTATTATGGCAGGCCTCAGCTCTGAAATGGTCCTCCTCACAGAATGGCCGGATAACGGTCCTCAGCCCTCCTTCCTGTTGCCGTTATCTGGTACGAATTTAAATTCATCTGACTGATCTTAGATCAAAGGTAACCATTTTGTTTGACTTAAAGGGTGGTCGCGTAGGCGCGAGACCACGGTCGTATTATTATTTATGGTTACAGGCTTGTTTGGTTACACCATATCAATCGCAAGATAATTTTTTTTATTTCAAAACCCCTTTATTATTATTTACAAACAAATGAACAATAACATGAACAAATTTACAGATTTATGGCTACTTTTCCTGCATATTTAGGCATTTGAGTGAGGGTAGAATTTGAGATAATTTTTTTTTTTTTTTTAATTCAAAACCCCTTTATTTATCAACATTATTTACAAACATATGAACAAAATTCAATGTACAAGATTTACAAATTTCTCCTCTTGCTGCATACGCAGATGCATTCGAAGGAGGGTAGAATTACAATAACAATAGTTTTGAAGTTGAAAGGTCGAAATACAATATACAGGACTAGGTGATGGGGCTCACCTTCGGTTTACAATGTGGGAAACTTACATACTAAACTTAAAAACTAGAACCTAAGACCAAAGCGTTCCTGCCTCGGCTGCGTTATATAGACGTTAAGTGGTGTGGATTCCACGTGAGGTACTTAAATACTTCTTAAATGACCGTGAAAGAACATTAGGTATTTTTTGGCAAAAAAATAAAAATCATTCGTACTCAAAATCGCCCACTGAAAATTGCCTTATCTTACAACAAATTATAAGATTGTAAATAACCGAAATATTATATATAAAAAAAAAACCTATTTCGAACGCATTTGAAAACTTGAAGTACTTCCTAATTAATTTCTTATAAACATTCAAGAATAGGAATTATCAATGTAATCGATTCACTCTTTTAACAAATACAAGAATAAGAAGATAAATCAGAAATTTAGATCATTTACTTTTGAACTTTTTATTATCTACTTTTTTCCTTGAACTTAACAATCCTAAGTATATACTCATATCAAATATTACATGAAAGACTGCCTCAAGAAAAGGGGACTGGGTAAAGCACCTGGCGTTCCCGCACTTCCTTCGTCCACCAACCCGTCGTCCACCCCGGACCACCTGAAAAATAAATTAATGAAAAGTTATATATATATATATTAAATAAATTACCAACTAATTTGCTTCTTCGGTACCTAATTAAATTATTTAACAAGTCTCCATACTTTTTCCTTTCATTTATCACAAGGGTTTCTGGTTTTGAAAAAAACCAAACCAAACCTAATTTAATAAAATAAAAATTACAGTAAGTACTAATTTCAGTAGTTTTAGTTCGCCTAGATTGAGTCTAGAAATTACGCCATTTTGTCGTAAATAATTAAAATTAAAATAAATTCTCTGTTAATTATTATTCATTTATATTCAATAAATTTACCATCTTATAAGCTTAAATCTTTTACAGTAATGGTACCAATCCAATTAAGTACACAAAAAATTACATACAACTATCTCAGTTTTGTTTTTTTACTAATTTTATTATTTCAGTGTTTTTATTTATTAAATTGCATGTGATAACATTACTTTATTGCATAATTTACACACACAAAATTTGTATCTTATGTTAAACACAGTGTTTAACACTATGACCCCACCCCCATTACCGCATCGATGGCAACAGGCTGTCCGGGAAAAACTAGGTTAAGTTAGTTAGTTATATTTAGGTTAGTATTAGCAAAACTTAACCTATCACTTTTTATGTCCACACGCCTTGTATTCTGTACATCAGCCTACCATAGAAAAATTCTTTTAACCTCACACAGTAATTAATATTCAGTATTGTGGAATCTGTAACTTACTCTGACTATATTGAATGAAGGGTTTTGGAAGGAAAAAAAAAAAAAGGTACGTATCTTGTTTCTTTAATGTAATTATATACACATATATATATATCTTGTTTCGAAATTGTAGTCCTTGATGCTTGAATGAACAGGTGAAACGTTGAAAATATAAGACTAAGAAAAGCGAACAGAGAGTTTCTATCTTCATACTTTGATTGCTGAATTCATGTTGAGACACAGCCATAAGCCATATATTGAGGTTGGCAAGAAAGTAATTTTGGTTTTTTAGTGTGAAATAAAACTCAATTTTTTTTATACAAAAAATGAACTCTAATCAGTCAAATTTCTTCCATTCTGTTCGATGACCTTTTGCCATATTTCTGGTAACTTCATGATCCCGCGCTCGTAGAACTTCTGGTCCAACGCAAATCATTCTGGCTTGAATAATTCGTTCGTACAAGCCCCAGATCTTATACTGTTTTTCATTTTCATCGACTATTTTGTCAAAGAAATCATATTTTCTTTCTTATTTTGAAGTACTTTCAAAGAACACGCCATACTAATATTATTTTGAATACGTTTCCAAGCATCATACGCCTGGTACCCTTGTTGTCGTGTATTCCATACAATAATAGGAAACACGGCCTTTCACGGGAAAGATGTGGGGTGGCATCTCCACGAACCATGACAGATCTTTGAGCGATACAAGACAGACCACAGGCCATGCGTGGTAGTCATCCATTGTGGGATCTTAAGGCAGTTAGGTTGAGGAATGAGCCTCAGATCAGTGTTGATGTACAGAGTGTGGGTAAAAGCGGTTTGTTTGTTCCTTAGTAGGTATTCAGAAGGATGTAGGGGTAGTTCGCAAGTCTAGGCCCCGCTAAGTAAAGCGGTGATTGGACAGAAAACTGTAGAACGTACAACCACATAAATGATACCCCATACCTGTTTCTATGTAAAACCTCTTCCGTCGGGTTCTACAACAATAAAATGTATAAATGATCGTATAAATTGCCATAATATCCATAACCAAAGGCCGTGAAAAATACAACCATCACTGACCACCCTAAGTAGCCTCAACGCACTGCTCAAACCCGTTCCTCAATCTTCAATTACTCGTGTGTATACTTTTGCCGAGCGTAAACACCGTGGTGTGTGTCTGAGATGGGATTACCGTGAAATTTCCAATGGCTCACGTCGCCATTGGAGCTGTGTTTATCCGTCAACAGATGACGTGATAACAATTTCCCATCGTAACGTTCCCGTACGGCCCGTTCTAATCCATAATTAGGAACAATTTTCCCCCTACCTTGTTATTTACTCACGTATACCTCCTCTCTCTTTCATCCTATATAACCTCTATCTGACGTTTAATATTATTCCAACGAGTTTTACTTTTATAATTGCTCACCGAAATACTGAATTGTTAAAAAATAGACCTTGTCTATACAAACATCGTCGACTTTCACAATAGTAAATAAATTAATGAAAAAAAGCATTTTATTCTGGGAGGCATTGCCCCCCAATAACAAAAACTTACAGCGAAGTAGACCAACAAGAAATAAACATAAGTAGCATATTACACTGATGTAATTAGCTTATAAATAATAATGTGTCTGCTAACAGTATATTATTTTTAATAATAACAGTTATAACAAAGTGGCATTATAAGGACAAAGTTGACAATTGTAAGGAATTATTACCGGGGGGGGGGGGAAATAGCTTGAATTATTAAAATATATTAAAAGAGCGAACGTATAAAATTAATTTTTTTTTTCCCCCTAAACCCCTTGAATTTTATACAATATGTGAAAATGAACCAAATCAATGAACAAGAATTGACAGTTTTCTCCTCATTCTGCTATGCGCAGATGCATTTGAAGGAGGTTGGGTTACATAAATCAGATTGAGGTTAAAAGTAATAACATGAATATATTACAAGGTGATGGGGCTCACCTTCAGTTTAAAAAATGGGAGAAAAACTTACAAAGTAAAACCTAAACCTAGAACCTAAGACTAAAGCCTTCCAGCCGCGACAGCATCCTGTCATTGATGGGGGAACGGAGCGGGGGTTATAGTGTTAAACACCGGGTTTGTCAAGTATTGCAGAGAGTTGAAAAATTTGATATGTCTACGGTAAAATTAATGGAAATAATAATAATGGTGGATTATGAATTGTTGAGTCGGTGAGAGATAAGGTAAAGCCCAGAGTTGAAGACTGAGAGAGCTGTTGAGTTCAATCCAATCATTTCAATCAAAAGTCCTGAGATCAATAGTAAATACTTATTACGTCTTCAACAAAACACTTCATAACGATCTTAATATACCCTATATTCTCGAACTCATCCCTTCCTAGTTCATGAAATTCCTTGGTATCTAACCATCCTAATCCCGTATCACAGTAATTGCACTGCACCACTCACCTCTATAATACTCCTCGGAGACTAAAGCGGAAGTGGCCCGGCACCTTCTTTAGTACGTGACCAAATGGCCAGTTTCTCCAATCATGTCCTGAGCGTATGTGGCTCTCTTGCTCCAGCTCAGCCTCCACTGGATCGTATCCGGTGGCGCGGCTGGCGAGCGTGGAGGACTTCCCAAGACTCCTCTTCCTCTTTCGCATGCGAAGGAGGTGACAACTGTGTGGGTTTGGGAGGTCTCTGGGCTGTTTGTAAATACTGTATGAATGAAAACTGTGAACATAGTATGAATGAGAACAGTTATCACAATTACTTATTGCCTAATAAGGGAGATTGTAATTTTATTACAATATAGAAGTTTCAATATATACGAAGGAATAGAGTTCCAATGGAGAGAAAAGAACGGTCAAATGAAGCTGATTTATGGTGTGGGAAATACAGTTCGGAAGGGCGGGGTGAATTGTCTAAATGTAGAAAGCTGAAGACCATTCCTATTGGTGAGGTCAGAGTTCGCTAAGACATGACAATTATTCATAATAGTAAGATCGATACTATAGTTCACTATTTACTAATAGCTTATTTTACTAACACAATTTTACTAACTGTGGCTGAAGATATTTTACTTGAGCGCTCTGTCCCCTGGCACCTAAAACCTAGTAAAGCTGTTCTTGTACTTTCACGATTAGATACTCCTCACAATAAGGATAAGGCTCCTCACAATATCTTCTGAAAAAATCTTTATTTATAAAATTTATTCTCTTGGAATATTTTTAATACTTTAAAAACATTGAATTTTTTTATTACATCTTCACAACGCCATGTATTGCTCAATATAGATCTACCTACAAATACCAAAACTCTGTCCTAGTGACTTATTAATTTTTATAGTGACAGTTAGAACTATAGAATTTTTTCTTATATGTAGTACAGATAGTAACCACCTTTTGGTGATATCGCCTGAATTTGTTTCATGGACGGAAAACATATTCTTCAGCTTGACCACCAGTCAAAATTTTACTCGTAATGGAATATTTATGCAATGTGATAATTATTAAACCATAGCAGAGCTCTTAATACTCAAATTTGAAATCAGCACGAGAACTTCTTCTACTTTAAATTAAAATTTGTGTACAGGGTATCCTATTATTTATATCAAAAATATTATTTACACAATACAAATTTGAAATTGCAGCAGTATTTCACTAAAGTTTTATATATTCTGAAAAGAATGATACTAAACGTATCTCCATGTAGAATTTAAAATAAACCCGTTATAACACATTTCATTGCGACATATTTTTGGTTATCTTTGTATATTTATGGAGTAGATATATTTAAATATTAATATTTATAATGTTCATGGGACTGATAAATATGCTGTGTGGTTATCTCATTGTATTTGAGCGTATATAATTATTGTTTATAATCTTTCTCTTTATTTTTTAAAACTTTTTCTTCTATTATGTTACAATGTTGGAGGATTCACTTCAGGACAGATAACAGCAAAAAAAGACACTCCTTTCAAATAACCCTACTGTGAAGACGAGTACTGCATATATTTAATAATGACTTTCCCGGTTTGTTGCAGGTAAAAACAAACCAGCAACCATTGTGGTTCGAGTCGGTAACAACCGGCCAGACTTGGCCACCAACCCGGTCTGTAACAGGTTCACTGGACACCTGGAGGAAGGGAAACCACTGTTCCTACCCTGCAACCCTCCTATGCCAGGTGCCTTTGTGAGTGTGCACCTCGAGTCCGCAGACCAAGCACCCAACCAGCTATCCATCTGTGAGGCGTTCGTCTACACCGACCAAGTACGTATAGTTCATTCCAGGAGGTTATCCAATTTTTATCTACAATAATAATAATTATAAGAAAAATACTATTTTAATTACCATTAAATCCTATTAAAAAAAAAGGATACAATGAAGAGTTGTTTTTTTTATTACCGAAGTGATCTCAATTATAATTGTTATTTCTTTAAAATTATCTCTTCCACCTTAAAATAGTTATGTATTATAATTTTAATTTCCACAAATACACGGTTCCTGTTTGCTACATTAAATAAAGTAATAAAATTTAAATATTTATAGTTCATATAATAAATTTAGGTATACCTTGACCATTAGGCCATGTAAGAGAGATGTATGTAGTAATGATAATCTAAATAATGATCGTAGGCACTCCCAATCGAGAGATGCCCCCAGTTCAGAGACCAGCCACCGGGAAGTACAGCGACGTACAATGGGAAATGCTATATATTCTACAACAGGCAGCCGCTTCCTCTCAAGGAAGCGCTCAACTTCTGTCGCAGCAGAGGAGGAACTCTCGTCGATGAGAGCAATCCTGCCCTTCAAGGGTTTATCAGCTGGGAGCTTTGGCGCAGGCATAGGTAACATTTGTTTTGTATCGTAATTTATTTTTTTTATCACTGTTGTACATTAATTGATACATGGATTAGTAGCCTTGCCAGTGTTTTTCTTTTTTAAATTTTACCAACTACAATCGATGATGAACTATTAAAAAGTATAAATATATATGAATGTACTCATACACTTATTAAATAGTTGTTTAAAAACTACTCAGGATGTTTGTCCAAAATTTTATTTGTTTAAACACCTTGGTAAGTGAAAATATTCTTTTCTAAAAAAAAAAAAAGCAATAAGCTTTCTCTCCCCTTAGAGCTTGTCAATAAATTTTTCTACTTGGAGTAATATTTATAATCTGTTACAGAAGTGACACCAGCAGTCAGTATTGGATGGGATCCGTGAGAGACCACAAAGATCGAAACAACTGGAAATGGATAAACGGTGAAGATGTGACAGTGTCGTTCTGGAACCTGCCCGGCGGGGACGAGGACTGTGCCAGATACGATGGCTCCAAAGGATGGCTCTGGTCGGACACCAACTGCAACGCAAAGATCAACTACATCTGTCAACACCGTCAGTCAACTATATATACTTTATGAAAAAAAAAAAAAGAAGTGATTATTCTCTAAGTGAATTATTTTTACATCTGTGTCTTTTTTATTTTCAGAACCGAAAGCGTGCGGAAAACCTGAGCAGCCTCCAAACTCCACGATGGTTGCAGATAACTATAACGTAGGAGCAGCGATTGAGTACAGTTGCGATGAAGGACATCTCTTGGTTGGGCCAAGCTCGAGGGTCTGCCTCCCCACTGGCTTTTACAACGAATTTCCACCTGTTTGCAAGAGTAAGTAAATAAATGAATAAAAAAACATTTATCCATATATTTATATATGAAATAATTAGGTCTTATAAATTAAAGTGATATTTTGAAGCATGCAATCATTAAACAGAGAAAACAAGTAAAGAAAATGTTGAACAATTTCTTTGTTTAATAATACTTTATATTTTTATGTAACGTTTTAAACTATTTCTTTGAGCAGTATCTTCAATTAGAATCATTTCATTTACTTAAATTATTATATTTAAAATAACTTTATAACTCAAAGTAAAATTATGAATAGTCTATTTTAACCTCCCAACATTGAATAATTTCAATAGTAATAGATCAGACATGAACTCTCTCATCCAGCGGACTACCATTTTAAGTCTACCTCATCAAGCCCTATTTTATTGGTACAACTTCCTCGGCTCTAGAAGCAAACTGGTATTGGTTACTGTGTATTCCTATTTCTCTTGTCAAGATTGAGCTAACATTTCTTATTAAATAGCAGTGAAAATAAGACTGAGAATCAGATTTGCAAAACATTTCCTTTGATGCAAAGTATTGAGATATCATTGTTCCGATCATCTGACATTGGGCATCATTAAGGTTGAGAATTGACATTTTTCTACCGACTCGGTTAGTTTATTATTAATTATTATTATTACTTCTTCTAATGATTTTTTTTAATAAGCATATTAATAACAAGAGTAAATAAGCATATATTGTAATGTTATTTTAATGCCAAAAAATATTAAAGTTATTTACTTTTATTAAATGAGTATTAGTAAATTTATTTAGTTATTTGATATAAAATCAAATTGTCCCAATGAGCTGTGAGGGTTAGTGACATATGTGGTGAAAGGGTCTTGACTTAGAAAGCTAGGCTCTCTGCCGCAAAAGAAGAAAAAATGGTAAAAACCTGAGACGTAGCGGGAAGACAAGATAGCCTCGGGAAAAATATAAAAGAAGGAGGTTGAGGTGGCTAAGCAATAGTCTTCTAAGAGGATCCGAGTGAGCAACATTGATGGTGATCACAAGTAGACTTGATTGAGAGATCGTGACATGAGATCTGAGAGGTCTCTGTCTTAGATTACTGACGAGTGTAAGCAGTGTGGGTTGACGCAAGGATTAGAATGACGGATGACAGAATTTTTCTCTCGATGAGTTAATGCAGGGAAAATTATAACATGTTAATACAGTAATTCAAGACCAATGGGTTAAAAGCTTTTCCATTTTCTCTGAATATGAATTAATACCTACAGAATTTATGAATTCTAAAAATACATTTTCCACAGGTTTTATTACATTAGTTATTTTTTTCTTGTAAGAAGTGGTCCAGGTTTCTAAAAAAGGGGTGAGGCTGAATCTCATGTAGTTTTAGCTGGACTTTCAATTCTTGAGGAACCAATTTTTTTACAACTATTTAATCTTGACGATAGCCTCAAGGTGGTCAGCAATAGTTCATTTGTGTACTGAAAGTTTCCCCACAAATTGTTGAGCATTTGTTGTTTTTGTGGTTGTTACCGACCTTCTGTGTCTTCAAGGCCCCCTCTCCCTCAGGAAATGTCTTGAGCCACTGTGAAAGGGTCCACTCACTTAGAGTAACCTCTCCCTTAATTTCATTAATATTTCTGATTGTTTGAGCTCTGTTCTGACCGAGTCATAAAAGGAAATGAAACAAGAATCCTACTCGGACATCTTAATATAGGCTGAATTATTGTGAAAGAAGCTTAATTTCTATTGAAGCTCATAAAATGTAAAAAGTTTGTTATATATTCTGAATTACTTAATAATTTTATCACTATATAATGATTTTTCTTTCAGGAATAGAATGTGGCTTTCCAGCTGACATTCCGAACGGTGGCTACCAACTCCTCAATGGCACAGTAGGATACCTAAGTCAGGTTCTGTACTCTTGCGAAGAAGGCTACAAGATGTCTGGTAGAGCACAGTTAACCTGTGACTTGGACGAGAGGTGGGATGGTCCTCCACCGAGATGCCAACGTATGTAAAGCACCACATTTAAGTATCCATAAGTTTGATTAGTATTTGAAGTAATGTTGAATTGTTTTTTGTGTCCAGCGATCCTCTGTGGTGAGCCACCAGTGGTGGAAAACGGCGACATGTTCCTGTCTAATAACGTCACTATCCCTGGAACAGTTGTTGAATACTCATGTGTCTCTCGAAGGTACCGCCTGGTTGGACCCAAACAGATAACATGCCTACCGACAGGAAAATACGATAAAACTCCACCAATCTGTAAAGGTAGCAGCTGAATTTTTATTGTATAATCAAAATTCATCGTGTGAATTAATTTGGGCGGATTTATTTGTTAGGAATCGGCTTACGTAGATGAAACAATGAACATTTATTTATTAATGTCATTTGGCCAGCCTATGTTTGTCCATATCAGGTTCTGATAACAACAAAGAAGTTAAAAATGTAATATGATAACAAGGAAAAAGTTTAAAATATCATTGACAAATGTTTGATTTGGATATGGAACTTTGCCATTTAATGGAATCTAATTGAGATCTGTGGTCCCTTATTGGACATCCCCTCACCCCAATGCTAGTACAACCATTTTTTTGGACCAGGAGCAAGTCAGACCTGTGACATGACAGAGACCTGTCGCACGCAACATGAATGCCCTGCCGTCCAGACTTGACATTGCACTTCTGCATGTTTTAGGGCCCAATTAATGCTCTTCAGCGCTCTGGCACACTTTGCATGGCCATATAGCACTCTGACTAGTGACACTTTGAGAGTTGGCACTCACAATTGGGAACTGAGAGTGGGAGGAGATGGCGGAGGGTGTCAGCACGATTTTAAACTACCTCTCATTTTTGTTCTTGTTTGTATTAATTTTCAAACTATTCTTAACATCTACTTTTATTTTTCTTGTTATCAATATTGTATCTAGACATACATGGTATGCTGCACAACATCCACACATCTACAATCGATAACATTCACTCTTATTTGCATTACGAGACCCTTCAAACATTTATTTATTGTACTTAAACCTTTTCATACTGACTCTTCATTCATACTAACTCTTTCGTTCAATCCTCTTGATTAATTTTTCCTCCCAATACCATAGTTTTAGTTAACGGAGAGATGCTCAGACATAGCAGGTCTCCCACCCCTTTAATTCTAGGTCTCCTACCATGTCTCAACAACAAGAATAAAATAAAATGTAAATAATAGTGAAACATCGATAGTTTAAGAAAGGAAACACACCACTGTGTAACTGTCGATCAGTTAGGAACTATAAAATGAGAATAATTTAATTAATAATAAATAATAAATTAATAATAAAACATGAATGTAAGATGGATATAAATAAATGAAAATATTTATATTTTGAAAAACACCCATGAAATACTTTTTTAAACTACCTCTCATTTTTGTTCTTGTTTATATTAATTTTCAAACTATTCTTAATATCTACTTTTTTTTTCTTGTTTTCAATATTGGATCTAGACATACATGCTATGTTGAAATGTTCATAAATAAATTTGATGAAAATCTTCTCTCTTTCATCAACATAAGCTGATTCCCAAAAAATACATCTTAAATCTGCCCAATACTGAAATTCATGGTTAACTTTGAACTAACGGTTTATGAATTAATTATTTGAAATGACAAAATAAAACCATTTCTTGGGTTCACATTATGGAAATTTGTTTCCAGAGGAAACGAGACCTATTGTAGCTCCGACTCTGAATCCTGTTCCGAGAGTGACGACGACAAGACCTGCCGTGATCAGAGAGAAGCCGAGGCCTTTCTCCCCCAGGATCCCAACTCCTAAACCAACAACACCGGATCCGGAGATCGATAATCGACTGAGCGAGACTAAACACATCCCTCATGTAGTTGTCTCAAGACCAGATATTGCAGATGTGAGGAACGACATTGCCGGGATCGACCTCCCAAACCATGCCTTACATGACGACAGGACAATGCTCGGTGCCAAACTCAATCTAGGTATAAATCAATATTTATTTTCTGCTCAAATTATCTTATGAAATTGCCTGTACTCAAGCCAACTCTTCCTTTCAATTTCATATTTGTTTTGCAACACTTTTCATTACAATAGTAACCAAATAAAAAAAACTGATGCTAAGTATAGTAAGTAACTGTTGACAAATTAAATTTATAATTTTGTGCCTACCGTTTTTCATTATTTCAAGTTTGGGTAATTGTGCAATTTATTGATGGTTATTATTGTTAAATTTTATACCTATAATTTATTATCAATAAAAGTAATTGTATCATCAGATGCCTGTATAGGCTAAACATCAACATCCTTATTATTTCACATCATCTCTTCTTCGAGTAACACTGTCCGAATCTTTATTATTTTATTTTTTCAGAACGCATTTGTATTTATATTTTGAAGATGCTAAACGAAATAAATCAACCCCCACATAATGCTAGATGCCAGAGAACAAATGTAAATCTTATATTTGCTATAAGTATACTTTGTAATATTATACAAAGAAAAACGTATAAAATTAACTCGAACATTATATAAATAAATTTAATATTTTACAAATTATACATTAAGTCTGAAACATGTCATAAATAAAAATTGTTTTACAGTACAAACCTAGCGGCCAAAATGTATTATTATGCCTATTTTGACTTCATTATTTATTATTTCTCAAAATGTGAATAGTTTGATTTATTTTTTTATCTTCAGGTGCTATAATCGCTCTTGGAATATTTGGAGGTTTTGTATTCCTGGCAGCAGTCGTTACTACGGTGGTGATATTAATCAAAAGGTATGTACACATGCTTTTCAAAATCAAATACTATTAATTCGTGTTTAATCTTGGCCTTTCTAATGTTCTTTTCCTGTATGCTTTGTTTTTTGTTGTTGTTGTTTATTTGTGATCTATGTTGTTCTTCCTTTTCTCATAACTTTTTGTTTTAACACTGTTTGTAGAATGGCATTTGGCTAAATACTAATATCTAGTTATCACTTGAGCAAAATACTTTTTTTTTTTTCTTAATATTTACTGCAGTTTATCTTTATTGTGTTAGAATTCATTAAAAGTCATTTCAATATCACAAAATGCAATAGTTAAATGATCAAAGATGCTATTTCACATTTTCAATAAATTAATTAAATAATGAATGATTTTATCTTCTATTAATTAGTAATAGCAGTGGCACAGGAGTACACAACAATAAATTAACAAATGTCATAACTTACAAATGACTGTAAATTAATTAAAATCTAAAAATTCATTACTTTCATACAATGTATAGATCTAATTTTACAATCGAAAAATTCTCTCAAATCAAAATCAATATTCTAAAAGCACATATTTACTATAATCTTTCATTTAGTAAATTTGTTCACTATTTTTTTTTAACCCATATACATTACACATTGTTAAAAATACGACTAATCGATAGTTTTATATAGCGTTTAGGTTAAGCCTCTAATGATGCTCTGCTTTATGTTGTGTTACTAAATTCCCTGCTTTGATTAGAATCCTCTGCTTAATCGCTCTATGCAGCTTTATTTATATGAAACATAATAATTTGTAGCCGCTTTGCCAATAAATGATTAATTAGTTAATCAAATGTATAAGTAACAATTGTTATTTGTGATGTAGCAATTAGATTCAGCTATACCATTTCACATTTAACACTTTAAAAAAAAAATTGTTTCACTATTATTTTATTTTATTTTAATGAGAGCAATTAAAAATTGATTTATACGCAAATTCCATGTCTCGGGGGAATAGTTAGATAATTTACAGCACAGAAATAATAATAATACTTAATTATTGTGGCTCTATAATGTTGTTATTGTATCTGTCAGATTTATCTAACTTATAATTCTCAGTTCAGAAGCTACTTAGATTGAATATTAACCGTTATAATTTTTTCCTAAGTTTAAGAACAGTAAACTGAAAAGGAGTTAAAGATGTTTTAACAAATAAATGTTTGAGAGCCAACATTGTAGTTCAGACCACAATTTTGTTAGGTTTATATTACTCAATATTTAGCTAGCTAGTAAAAAAAAAAGTTTTCAGTGACCAAAGTAATTCAGCTAGTAAAACGGTATTTTTGATTGAAAATACCGAGTAATTTTTTCATACTCGTTAGATTAGTCAAGTTTAATATTTGAGAAGATCGTGATGGATGGCTAACCTTGCTTTCAAGTAGGACTGACTTGACAGGGTCATATCTGGACCATTCAAAGTTAGAAGTTTATACCACATTTTGTTTTTTAGATGTTTATGAGTAAAAAGTCAACAAAATTTTAACGGAATTATTTAGCAAAAACCTTCTTTATTTTTTTTTAAATTCCAGTGCCACTGCAAATAAATATGTTATGTACTTAAATGTTTAATAATATAATATAACTTTTATATATGTTTCAAATGGAATGCTGAGACAGCATGAATCATGAATGCATACGCTTTTGGATGTTCTAAAGAACTGCTTTTCTTCATTTTCTGGTTCATTTTAAGGAAATTGCAAATGATAGTCTCCCTCTTCTTAGCCTAGCTCTTGTGATAATCACAGCGAAACATTTATCGTATTTTATACATCAAATTTTTATCATTAAGTATTTTCTTTCTTGATATTATCATTTGAAACTCGTAAAAAATTGAGATTTGGAAAGCATAATTTTGATTAGATAAGATTCAAAATTGTAAAGTGATCTCTATGAGCCCAAAATCTTTTCTTTTTTTACGGAACAAGAAAAACAGTACTTATGCATTAACTTTTAATTCATCAGCATGCCGATCTGTTTTATCTATTTCATTCATTTTAAAATAACTCAAAATAAATTCATTATCTTGAAAGATTTAATAAAAGCATGGAACATCGGAATAAGAGGAGTCACCTTGGTAACTTGTTGCAGCACATTAACTACTTGCAAGTCACGATATGTTGAATATTTTCATCATTGAGGATGTTGTGTTGAGAATTCATAAGCAAAGTAAAATACAGACCTAAAAGTGACATTTAACAGTTAAGAGACCACAGCAGGAATACGGTTATGAATCCCGTGCTCAGTCTAAAACCAACACTCTTAACCTGTAATCTGTCTAAAACAAATGCCGAATAATTACAACAGAAATGAGATACTAATAAAACCTGAGTGATTCCACTAGGACTTGTTCTGGTAATCAGTTACACCCGAGGAATTTCTGCACATGGTACTAGAAGTAGAATAGATAGGATCGGAGATCTTTTTGGTCAACCTCCACAATGATAGAAGAGAGTATCCGACTTTAATATTTAAATTAAATTGAAATTGTTAGTGCAAAGAGTTCGACAAGATGTTCAATGTCTGAGGGACTGACTATCAGCTAAAATTATATTTATTTGGCTAGGCTCCAGTTCTGGAGAAGGGCAGAGAACTGTGTCATAAATCATAAAAAAAAAAAAAATAAAATAATACAAGGATATAATTTTTCAATTGTATCACAAAAATATTATATTCAGAGAAATCATTAAAGCAATCGTCTTTTCCTGTAATAATATAAAATGCATGATAGTTACAGTTAAAGCATAAGTACCAATTTAAAGTCACCTTAACCATTCGTTTTCCATTCACTGTGATGCACCATTTAGAGGATCGTTTAACCAACCCTTTACTTTGAATAGTGATTTTAAACGATGTGTTATAGCAAAAATTATTTCCCATCTTGCCTGGGAACTTAAGGCTGATTAGAGGGAGCCTATTATACAGTAGCATTTCTATAAAATGATTTAATATAGAAACAAATAAAAAATACTGTTGGATTGAATGGGTACTATAGGAAGTACGGTATTGGTTGATTCTATGACTGCATATGCCAGGCTAAACTCTCAGTGACACTAAGAAGGATTGAGGTACAGCTGACAGTCCACCGGGTCAAATCAGTGGTCTGTTCGTTCTAAGGTCATTCACTTCGACAAACTGATCGCAGATCTCCAATCCTTATTTCAAGTTTACATTAACTATGTTCCGTGATTCGCAAGCATTATTAACTTATAAAACAAAAGTAAGTTTGTTATCAATCTTTGCGAGCATCGAGAGACTGCAAATCAAAATTTACTTATTCCTTCATTCATTGTCCACTTTAACTTCATTCTCTAAAGTTAACTAATCTGTCCACCTGCACAGCCCTACAACCCAATTTCGGTCCTAGCTCTATCTTGCCCAGCTGTTCTCTAATGCCCGGTAGTCTCCTAGCATCAGATGTACTAGCATCCACCTTAGTCGTGGTCTGCCAGTACGAACTTCTGCACCAGTGTTGAAAATATCGTCCTCTATTTCTGAAGACCAGATCACAAAGCAGTTGGGGTGCCTTACAATTGATATCCTTCATAATCACGCTAATAATTTTTTGGGGTATTCTCATCGATGCCATTGCTTGCTACAGTTTTAATTGCTTAGCGCTATTATTATAGGCATTTTTATAAACCATATTAATATCATTATGGTAACTCATGTATTCTTTCCAGAATCGTCCTCAGAGTAAACTGTAGTTGACGTGTATGCTAGCTATGCTTGTAAAGATCGATGAAAAGCTTGCTTTTGTAATACAAATTGAAAATACCTGCAACTCACAGGGGTAGTTAAATAAACTTTAAAGAACGGGGATCTGTGATCCATTAATTGAAGTAAATGACGGATCATTATAATGGAGCATTGGGCTTACCCCCACACCTCCTTAGTGATAACCTTCATGCGGCCATAGAGTGAACCATCATCCGAAGTACTAAGTACTAACTAGTGGTCGGTGGGTGTTGACAGTGGTCGGAGGGCCAAGACTCCCCCGACTGGATCGATGCCTTCGAGATGGTACACCCTGCTTGCGATGCCCTTCCCGGACCAACAGGTCGGCAGGAGGCAGTTCGCACGCGCATACCACAGCCGCGCCGGATATTTCTCTAACCCAATTTGACACTGTCACCGACCATGAGCCATTGATTGTCGTAGTTCCCAATAACAGTACAAACTATCTCTAAGGAAAGGTAATAATCACCCCTCATTCTCATATACATTCATTTAACTTATGTTTTGTTTTACTATTTTGCTTGACTTTTTTTTTTTTTATTATCACTTTTGTCCGATTAAATGAAATTTGTTTTTTTTAGTTAGTTTTGAAAGTTTGTTTTTAATACTAAGCACTAGGTGAACTTGGTGGTGTCAGTGTCATTCCCTGTGCTAACCGTTCCCACTATCTTACTTAAAATTTGCACTTTGCCCTGCAAGTTTTGCATGCTCACCACTAACTTCCATTATACTTTTCTTGTGACTTATCTTTGTAATTATGGAATGCATGAATGTGATTTAAACTATTTGAAAAATTATGTTTAATTGAATCTTTTTCTTGTCTTTTAAACTGCTAATACACTCTATCATCCCATCCATGAACCCAAACATTACTTTTAAACAAATATTTTCTATGGGCCAAAATACAAAATAACGAAGACTGTCATTTGACAGTTGACCGATCCTTACATCTCGTCTCCTAATTTTAAAAATGTTAACTAAAATGATCTTAACCTCAAATCCTAATTACTAATTTAAAATTAAAATTTTATTTATTTTTAAATTGATGTTTACGATAATTATCATATAAAATATGATTATATTACCTTATAGGATTTAATCAACATTACTTTTAAGTAAACTTATACCCTCCTTCCAGGACCCATAATCCCCTGGATATTCAAATTGTAAATAGATCACACTTACAATTATTCATAATATAACACAATATATTTTATACCAAGTAGACCAATTGTATCCTTTAATTTAATTTTATGAATTTTTGGGGATTCATTCTCTCTAACCCTCTTTCTAAGTTGGTCTAAGTACATAAAAAAAGCAACGAATCAACTGTACATATATTTAGTTTGTAAGTATTGCTAATAAATACTTAATCTGTGGTGGAAATTGTATATTATACAACAAAAGGGTTATCTAGCTATTCTGTTGTACCCCTCTCGTTGCTGTGTCACATTTGTGTGTTAAATGTATCAATCCAATTTTGTTTAAGATCACAATCCAAAGACAGTATTTTGACAAAGAATGATAAAATATTGGTGTGTAAACTTCATGATTTCATCTGTAAATATTTCATACAAAAAGAAACTGTAAATAAACATTAACTTATCTAATCATTAGATTTAAGTAGTCACGTTTAGATCCTATTGCTGACGTATTCTTTGCCAAGGTTTTACATAATCTATGATATCTAAAAATATTACTTCAGTATCCAAATCTATGTCTCAGATATTATGACAGTATCAACTGAGCTATTTTGAATAAATTTTAGTTTTTTTATGCCATTCATGAGTGTACCACGTCAAAAAACATATAATTTATATACTTAAGTTATAAAAAATATATATTTTATTTGACAAGTCAAAGTTTCAGTCAGTTAGTTATGATTAAATTGGCAACTGTTCGTAAGCATTAGATAACATTGTTATATCATTTGTAAAATCCTTGAAAAATCTCTCCGTTATGTTCACAATTATTATACAGTGTAAACAAAAACAATTGGTAATCTAACAATGTAATTTTTACTTGTAGACTAATGTAGTCCAATACTTGGCTATCTAACAAAAATTGGTACACTGTTGGTAATTAAGTTGCAAGGAAATAATGTTCTAAAATAGACTAGAATTCTCTCATTCTTTATTTATTATTAATGTAATCACATTCAACAAGTTTGACATTGTTGAGACTACTAGCCTATTTTAGAAAAAATATTTTTGAGCAGCTTGTGAATTAATTAGGTAGACCAGTATCCAAAGCATGAATCTCTCATTTGATACGAAAAAACACATATTCAAATAATCATTATTTACACCGATACATGACTTAACTCCTTCATGCCTAACATTTAAAGAATTATTTGCGGAATTAATATTGTAAATTTTATTTCTTCTTGTTTTTATCTTAAAAATTATTTGATATATAAAATTAATATTTCTTACTATCGGATTTTCTATAGGAACCAAAGTGCCAAACATTACAGACATCGTGGTTCTCCAGACAGCCATACAGTGGCATCGTTCGACTCATCCGGATCGGAATCGAGAGGTGGCCTGAACCGCTACTACCGACAGGCTTGGGAGAATTTGCACCAGTCGACCAAACCTCCTCCCGGCGGAGTTCCCATGAGGAAGGAGAGCTCCGCGGAGCGGGACGGGAGCGAACTGGTCGTCAACGACGCCTTCAGGCAGGAGAAGAAGAGGTCCCACAGCAACCACCATCATCATCACCCGCACCATCACCATCATCATGCTCATGGGCAGGACTGGAGGCACAAAACCAACAGATACTGATCCTGACACGGTGAAGCTGCTCACTGCCCTCCTGCAAATTCTTCTTTACTAACTTTTCTTTTTTTAATACTTCTTCCGTTAATTATACATTTGTTTTTCAGTTTATCAACATTAGGCAGGGGAATATATAAAAATGCCTTAAAGAGGATTATAGGAAAATGCGACACATGTTACTTTGATAGCATACGTTTCATCAATTGCCTTTGTTCTCATCTACTGTTTCTTTGTCCTCTATTGCACTTCACAGATTGTCTGATTGGAAAGGATCTGGAAACTCATTGTGAACTTCCAACCTCTGGTCTGACACTGGATTTCACAGTTACTGAAGGCACAAGATGTTTCCGAGAAATAATTAAAAATACTAATATTTATAATTCACTATAAAAACTTGCTGGGCCTATGCACATATTAGGCGTTGGAATAACAAAAATTTTTAGTGTTATCAAAGGAACGTGTGAAACATACTCCTAAAAGTGTTCACAGACTCTTCAATTTAACTATAATTCTATTCTAACTATTATTTCGTTTAAAAATGATTCATTAGAAGGAATACTTTCAATTATACTATAGGCAAGTTATAAATTTTTTTGTAAATGTATGGACATTTTTAATCTATTTTTGACAGATGTTGATATCTTTGTTTGGAAGGTCGTCTAATGGTGAAATTATCAGATTATTCTGTTATGTTAGAATACATGTTAGTTCAGTTAGTATTCTGAATAATATCTAGTAAATATTTATGTTCGAGTTTCTTGTTCTCATGTTTAGTTATCCATGTATCCGATCTATTCACTTCGATTTCCGTAACACTGTCGGTATTTATGAGCACCTTTTTCATTTATTTCCTTCTTCTTTTTCTTAAGAGATAAAAGGAAATAATTTCGTTGAGGAGAACTATTTCTATATACCATCGGTTTGCCCTCTCTTAGGTGAAAGTTGTCCCACCTATTAAGTTAAATTTATGTTACCAAATTGTAAAACATCCCCACTCTTTTATCTTTATTCCTAAAAAAAAACAAAAGCCCATAAAAAGCAATTGTACATATTACTTTTATTAATACTGCCGTGCGTGAGCAGCTCGTCAAATAAAACTAAGAAAGAAAATTTCTTTCTTCAATATACCAAAAAATTATTATTCTTAAGGTTGAGATTCTTTCTTTTTTTTAATATTATTGCGAAATGCAATTTATACAAAATACTCATTTAAAAAAAAAAAAAAAAAAATAGGGCAGCAAATATTATGAGGAGACCGAATAGTATTTGTTTTTATCAAGCTATTATTTAAGTGCTCACGACTGTAGTTTTCTAATGTGCTATTTAAAGACTTTAAAAGAAGTTGTTTTTTGTAAATATTTATCTTTTAATTAGAAAAAATAAAAATAATTAATTTATTTTAAGGGTATATTCAAGAAATTCTTAGCCCGACTTTCTATCAAAGTTTGGCTGATTTACTTCTTGGTATTATGAACAACCAAATGATATACTTCAGGAATTGCCTTACAACAATAATAAATCATCATCATTAATTTGTTTTTATTGTTTAAAGCATTTTGTAAAATATCCTATCGTTGTATCATGGATATATAAATATTTATATTTGTAAATATTATAGATGTATTAAAAATGTATGTATGTATCTATATAACAGAGATTATATTTAATATATTGTTTTATATTATAGTCAAGTTCTTATTATTCCTCAAATTGTCTTCTTTATTTCACTTATATTGCGTTTTGGATCTCTCCAGAGCTACGTAACATATATTGTAACATATATTTTATACATTGATAAAAAAACATAGTATCCTACCTCTAGCCTCTCAAATCTTACTTAAAATAGTAATGAGCGAACAGAACCTCCTACGGTTGAGTTGCACAGAGCCTCACAGTTGCACACAGAGATCACAGGTCATGACCACATTCCCTCATCCAATCCATTTTTGATTAATGTCTCTTAAGGTCGATTTTAAATCAAAAATGCATTGGACAAAGTCTAAAGGTGACCAAAAAAAAAAAAAGAAATTAGATCATGATCTGACTGAAATACAAACTTGTAACGTATTTAATTGTAATGGTTCACTCAGAAGAATTCCTGTCGAGTTTGAAGGGACCCAAAAGTATTCCAAAAAAAAAACAGACTTGATCTTACTGTTAAATATATTACAGTGTATTGCAGTCGACAGAGCAGATTCAGAAACATCGCCTGGTTTAGCTCTAAGGATGACTGAAACAGTCAAAAACGTTTGCACGATGATAAATTTTGCGGAGGGGCAAATATTTGTAATTCTCAAGTCTACAAATACAAAAGCGGTATAAAAATTTACTTTAAATTTCTTTACATTCATTGACCAAAGTTTTATTTCTGATCCATACTTTGTAACTAATTACTCTTTTTGAAATACCTGAAAATTAAGCTAAGCAGATATAAATTTGGGAGACATTGAAAAAAATAAGTGCTATTTTTATAAACAAAGATAGTACAAATTTTTAGATGTTAACTAAAAAAAAAAAAAAACTGAAAATTTGATAAGTACAACTGAGGCAGCTTTCTGTGACGAGATTGTTTTCTAATGCAGCCGATAGATAGCTCTCTCTGCATAACTGAAGGAGCCATTGTTGGACTGTGGTTTTTGAAAGTAACTTCTCATTTTAGATGCAAATTAAGGTGACAATATATTTTTTTTTCAACTTTAAAACCACGACTTTTTTTAAAAAAAAAAAAAGCTGAATTGCTAAGAACTTGTAGACTTTCTAGATGCTATTTTTTCTTAGATAGATCCTTCATGAATAAATAAGCTATGGCTAAAAAATGTTCTTAAGTTTAAGCATTTCAGAGATTAGCCAGTAATGTATATCATAAATTATTTATTTTGTTCATTGTATACTATTAATAAAGAGAGGTTTGGAAATAATAAAAAAAACTAAAAAAAAATTAGCCAGTAACTATGCTGCTGCACATAACCTCTTTATAATATATTTAGGTCGAGTCATAAGTAACTTCCGTTTTTTTATCAGACATTTATTTTGCTCTCATTAAATAACAAAATTATATTAATTTTGACGTGTGCAGGGCGCTTTTCATGGAGTTTCTCTTGCACTCTTTGCAACTGCTGAACGTATCTATCCGCAGTAATCGTTAAATTTGACTTCAAAAACTCGGGGTGAATTATTCCTTGACAATCCCACCATACACACAATAAAATCTTTTTGCCATGGATGTTTGCTTTCGGATCTGGTAGGGGTGGTTGATCCTTATCAAGCCACTGTCTTTTGCGGACAATATTGTCATAGATAACCCATTTTTCATCACCTGTTACAATCCTGTTTAAAAAAGGCTCAATTTTTACCCGTGAGAGCAGACTTATGGCGATTGACTTACGATCTTCTTTATTCCGTTCACTGAGATTGTGAGGTACCCACACTCCTAACTTGCTGACTTTCCCTAATTTCTCTAGGTGGCGGTTAACAGTTGATTGTGATGTATTCAACCTTTCTGCTGTAGCTCTTGGTGATTGAGGTGGGTTTTGCTCCAATATTGCCTTTAAAAGGTAGTCGTCAAAGTCGGAAGGACGTCCCGCCCTCGTTTCGTCTTTTAAGGTTGTATCTGACGAACGGAATTTTATAAACCAATTTCTAACTGCCCGATCAGCTATTAGTCCTTCACCATATACACTGCATATTTTTTCAGCTGTCGCCCTAGCACTATTGTTTAAATTCCCAAAGCATTACATGACGAATATGTACTTTTTGACTCTCCATTTCAGAGGTTAAAAAAAAGCAGTTTAACGTAACGTGTATCACACAAAACAGTTGACAAAAGACTAGCTGAAGCCTCGTCTATATAGTGAAAACAAAAAGTTGTCATGGTTACTCATAGAGGGTAGATATGAACAATAGATTCTACTTAGCTGCATCGGAAGTTACTTATGACTCGACCTTATAGAAACAACAAATATTTGATACGAGTATATATTTAGTATTTTAACATTCTAGTAATTAGGAATTAAGTGTAGCAGGGAACAGATTTAATAAAAGTAGATAATTTGTATTTCTAATTTACCTTCTTGATCATACCTTTTTTTCTAATGAGTATTTTATTCTAATAATAATAATAATAACACGGTCCAATGGCCGAAAACCAGCCAATACTGGTTATAAGAGTATCTATGGTCATCTCAATTTAAATATTTTTTGCGAAAATTCTTTACATCTGGTAGTCAGGAAAAACCTTATTTCCCCTTGGTTAAAATTGAAATTTTCTATTTCTGTCAAGCTCGAAGGGAGAGGCTCAGATATGATTTGGAGCTATTGTCTCTCTGTCTGCAACCGCAGTGGTTAAATGTTTACACTACACACACATTAACCTATCCAATATTCTAAAAAAAAAGCCTGTAAATCATTGTAGTCGTTTGTAAATTCAAGTTTTTTTTTAAATTTATTCCATATCCCATTGTTAAAAAATCATTACATAATTCAATATAGATTCTACAATGAATCTATTTATTATATTTCCTGTAGCTTGGATTTATTTTATACAGTTTTACATTTCGGGCTGCAAAAGTATAGCGATGTACATTATACATTAATTTATTGTATATATTATATTAATTATTAAATTAGTAAAATAACAACCTGAGATATATGTCTATAATGTCATAATTAATATTTTACGTGTGTGCCTAATTGGATCGGTATTAGATTTCAGTTAAAGATGGTAAATTTATTGAATATAAATTAAAATGTAATTTGTACATGCATGAGGATAGGTCTCACTCTCCTTACAGTTGTCCACACCCTTAATGAATATGTTGGAAATCAACGATATAGAGGACATCGCAGACTTCAGACCGACAACGATGAATTACTGTATGTCGAAGAGACTATTGCGTTTTCTAAAAGACCTCTATGTTGATAAGTAAATAATTATTCTTTATGTATTTGTAATTATAGTGTGGGAACACCCTGCACATTATTCATAAACAGCAAGTGGTGGTCTTGAGATTGATACCGCTCTCAATATGATGTGAAAATATTTATTATGCAATTACCAAGTAATTAATTAACCAACAACCATTGATAATGTTTTATGTAGTTTAACATTTTTTTTTATATATTTGGGTAATGTAATGAAATGTGGATATGAAATTTCATGTTTATATGTCACCGTCTCCAGGACAGACAGACAGGGATAAATAAAGGGTGTCCCAGAATTAAGGCAAGATTTGAATTTGCCGCCATTTGTGCAGTAAAGTGCTGGCAATCCTAAGCAAAAAAACAATTTGACAGCTGACAGTTTAGAGTTAGTAAAAATGGAGCGTTACACGATAGAACAACGTGTCTTTATTGTTGAACATTATCTCAAAAATAATGAAAGTTTGGCGGCCGCAGTTCGAAAATTTTATACAAAATATGGTCGGATTAGTGTTTTGACTTCATCAAATGTGAAGATATTAATTGAATAATTTAGGGAGACTGGATCAGTTGGAGACACTAAACACACTGGTCGTCCAAAAACAAGCCGTTCAAAAGTCGAAGCAGTGCCTGAGAGTTTCAGATGAGGCTGGCGACATGATAATGCAATTTGTGCCGAAATTGGATGATATTGACGTGGCCAATATGTGGTTTCAACAAGATGGTGGCACATGCCATACAGCCCATTAAAACAATTCAAATACTGCGTGAGACATTTCCAGGTCGTGTACTCTCTCGTTTCGGTGATCAGAATTGGCCCCCTAGATCGTGTGATTTAACACCTTTAGATTTCTTTTTATGGGGTTATTTGAAGTCAAAGGTGTATGTCAACAAACCCACATCCACCCGTGCATTAAAAAAGGAAGTTCAACGCTGCATCTACGAAATTCAACCCCATTTATGCCAAATGGTCATGGAAAATTTCGACAAAAGAGTGCGTATGTGCCAGCAAAGTCGTGGAGGCCATTTGCGCGATGTGTTATTTCATAAATAACCCTATCCTATTTACGTTATAATTCAATAAAAAAATAACAAGAAAAATACTAAAAACTGTGTTTTCGATTTAAATCAAATCTTTTGTTAATTCTGAGACACCCATTATAACGTTTTTTGATTTTTATACATAATAGAAACTTAGAGCTATGTATTATATATTATTATGTTCTTTATAATTACGTTCTTTGAATAGATATGATAATTTTATTTTTTATTCTTTTACTTTAAATTTATTTTATTAACTATTTATTATTAGGTTCTATTAACAAAAATAATTCTGGCAAAAAGATGAATTTAATTTTACAAACATAAAAAAATAAACTTATATTAATTATATAAATACTTGTCTATAATTCGATTCCTTTTCTTCTTTAATTCCCTTCATTCTTTAAACAAAATTAATACTTCTTCTCTTCATGCTATTTCTCTTCCGTTCTGCTTTAAGTCAATAACCACTAACCAACAAATTTTTTCTTACTCACAATCTCAAGCTAATAACATGTATTACGGGCTGATCCCAAAACTAGATGAGTATAATTCTCTGTGTGTTTTCATTATCACAACCACAACTATACTAATTATAACTGGCTAAAACTAGAGAGTAATTCTGTGTGTGTTTCTATCATCACAACAACCAGTATACTGTCTTTTGTTTTTTTCTTTTCACTCTCAATTGTTTTTATTTGCCTTCTTGATTCAAGGTTGGATTAAATATTATATAAAAACTCCGCAATATCTAATATCACAACAATATATAATAATAACTTGCTCTTAAATTTAAATAAGGACTCCGAGGTTATGAATACGATGCATATGTCGATCTATGAGGATATGTCGATCTGTGAGGACCTGAACCGATTATAGATATGGAGGCCGATCTGGGAATGAATGACTCTCTCCGCTCGACTCGGCCACAAATAGCCGGCTGGCTATTATCGGAAGTGGGTGCAAAGAGGTCGGTATCCATTCTCTGTTCGGGCCGCACTAACTGGATGTTTGGATCCGCCGTGACAGACGCCGTAATGACCGAGATGATTTGTAGAAGGAGTTATACTTCGCCTGGGGCCATCACAGCTGTCAGCCCCGATGTAAACAACTAGTCGACTCTGTCGTCCCTCCTCTGAGTGCTCTCTCGCTAAGAAAAGATTACGACAATTCCGATAAGAAGAGATTCTCCGTCGGTCTGAAACAGATCCAGCAGATGTTCAACGTATCCACTGCCAGACCAGGAGTCCCGCCAATTTTCAAAAAACTATATCTATACAAAAAATGAACTCTAATCAGTCAAATATCTTCTGTTCGATGACCTTTTAACACCTTTCTGGTAACTTCATGATCCTGGGCTCATAGAACTTCTGGTCCTTATCGGCAAAAAGCTCAACCAAGTGCGATTTGAGGTCATCGTTATTACTGAAATTTTTACCATTTAAGAAGTTTTGTAAACTTCGGCATTCATGATAATCCGATGGTGCAAAGTCGGGGCTGTATGGGGGATGCGACATCACTTCCCAACCAAGCGCCAATAGTTTCGTACCTGTTGCTAAAGATGAGTGAGGCCTCGCATTGACGTGGCGGAACCCAAATGTCGAGCTTCTTACCGAGTCCAAGACGTCTTATATGGTTTTCAATTATTGTGTGATATACATTTAACTGTTTTGGAATCTCTCGCAAAGTTATATGACGATTCAATTATATTAGGGCTTTCATCTTGTCGTCATCAATTTCAGAAGGTCGACCAGAACGTTGGTCATCTTTCAGTAAAAAATCTCCAGAACGAAATTTTTTAAACCAATTCGGACAAGTGCGTTCTGTGGAGTACCCCAAGGAGCCGTCTTATCCCCTGTACTATTCAACGTATACACGTCTGAAATTGTCGGAGCCCGGTACAAAAATACCACAGTTACTGCTTTCGCAGATGACATAGCGGTGTACAGTAGCAGCATGAGTGCCAAGGTAGTTCTAAGACAGGGTGAAGTAGCCTATAACCAGATCAGTGAGAGATCGGGGAGACTCAATATCTCTGTAGATGCGGGTAAGACTGACTGCGTAATTTTCTCTTTTCAAAAGGGAAAAAGCCCGCTACCTACTAGTTACATAGTAGGAACGGAGGAAAATTCACCAGCCAACGACCTAGTATATCTGGGAATTAAAATGGACAGACAACTCAATTTTAGTAACCATTTTACGAAGAAGTTGAAGCATACTCGCACGAAGTCTTACCGGCTTACGCATTTATTGACTTCCCCCAATCTATCACTGCGTCTCAAGCTATTGATCTACAATAGCATACTCAGGCTTACTGCCTGACGTTATCTGACGTATACGACAGCTCGGTGACTCCAAAAATTCCAAAACGGTATACTGATGAAAGTGGTCAGAGGTACTTCATTCGAGCAGCGGAGTAGACATGTCAAATTTTTCAATTCCCTGCAATCCCTGACAAACCCGGTGTTTAACACGATAACCCCCGCTCCGTCCCCCATCGATGGCAGGACGCTGTCGCGGCTGGAACGCTCTAGTCTTAGGTTCTAAATTTAGGTTTTAGTTTTTTAGTATTTTCACGGTTGTAAGCTGAAGGTGAGCCCCACCACCTAGTGTTGTAGATGTGTTTTTTGAGCACTCCTTCGAATGGATCTGCGTATGCAGTACGAGGAGAAATTAGTAATCCAATAATTTTTGTTCATTGTATATATAAAAAAAAGAGGTTTGGGAAAAAAACAAAGAAAAAAAAAACTCAAAAAAAATATTTACAAGCATTCTATTAAATAAATAAATAAAATATAAATAAATATTACTATTTTTTTTTTTAACATAACTCTTTGATGGTTTATTGTTAAAATTATAGGAAATATAAAACTAAAGACCCGGTGACAGGGTTCCTCCGCGTGGCGTTTAAAAAAATGCACATTGACATAAGCCACACAGATGGTAGGAGGAGGCACGTGGTTCTATTTGTCAACAGAACCATGTTTTTTTTTTGCGACACCAATCGACGACGACGCTACCTGGCACCAACCACACTCATCTCTACACACTGATTCATGGCAGCCTTCCATTACTGTCCTGTCGGCGGTCTTAAGTGGCCAGATCCGAAATTAAACAAATCCTTCTACTGAAAGAAAAAAAATTAAAAGCAAATTGGGCATTAAGTTTTTGTTTTTTGTGTCTCTCTGCGTCAGGCAATCTCTACGGGTGATTTACAATCACCGAGGCTATCGATAGACACACATAGACACATCGACTGAGTCATTGTCCAATTATAGCCAGCAATGTTATTGACAAGGAGTGCATATCGGTAATGGCCGGAATAATTTGTAGCTGACATACTCACGGAAGTGGAATGTTTCATCGAATTTACCAATGTCTAACTGACAACATCGAGAAAAACTATAAAGGCATATGTATGATATTTGTAGTGCTAATTATAGTAGACAAAGAAATACAATACATCGTAAGGATATCGGGAAAATAGTGACTCGTGGAGGTTAATTTCAAATACTTGCGTAACAGTGGGATTCCTGGCAATGACCAGTTTCTCCAATCATGTCATGAGCGTCTGTGGCTCTCGTGCTCTTCGTCAGCCTCCACTGATTCGTACCGGCTGACAGAGGAGCGTGGGGGACTTCATAAGACTCCGCTTCCTCTTTCGCATGCGAGGTCTCAGGGCTGTTTGTAAATACTGTACGAATGAGGGAGTGAATGCAAATTGTAAATATGGCATGAATAAGATCATTTATCACAATTACTCATTGCCTAATAAGGCAGATTGCAATTTTAGAACAATAAAAATGGTATGAATGAGAGCGTTTATCTTAATTATTTATTGCCTTATAAAAGGCAGATTGTAATTATAGCCCAATAAAGAGTAAAGAACAATAAAGAAGTCATAAGTAAAAAAAATATCGCGAATATGTTCATAAAATATGTTCATTTTATGTTTAATTTAGCTTTACAGCTTAAATTTTTTTAGATTCAAAACTTTATTGTGATAAAAAATTACAACCTGCCTTATTGGACAATAAGCAATTTTGATAAATGTTCTCATTCATACAATATTAAAAAACAGCCCAGAGACCTCCCAAATCCACATAGTTGTCACGTCCCTTGGACAGCAGAGTCTTGGGAAGTCCACTACGCTCCTCCGTCGGCCGCGTCACCGGTACGAGACAGTATAAGCTGACGAAGAGCGCTAGAGCCACAGACGCTCAGGACATGACTGGAGAAAGTGGCCATTGCCAGGACTCCCACTGTTACGTATTTATAGCAGGTCACGAGGCCACTGCCGTTTTGCCCTCCTTCGAATGCATCTGTGTATGCAGAACAAGGAGAAATATGTAAATCAAAAATTATTTATTTATTTTTTTTTTTTCATTTTATATTAATAAAGAGAGGATATGAAATAAAAAAAACACTGCCGTTTTAGTCTCCGAGGAGGATTGTAGGGATGAGTGGTGCAGTGTGATGACTGTGCTAGGGGATTAGGGTGGTTGGATAGGCTACTATGGAATTTTATGAACTTGGAAGGGATGAGTCCTAGAATGTAAGGTATATTAAGATCGTTATGAAGGGTATGTTTTGCTGGTGCGATAAGGGGCATTAAACATTGTTCTCGGGACTTTTAAAATGTCTTTAAAAATATTTAACCCTACAATAATTGTTTAATAGTCAACAAAAACCAGCAATATAAAATAAAGTTTAGTTCGTAATTGACTGCCGTTGCAAGTTGCTTAGTACGTGGTTAGCAGCCAACATCTTACTCACCCTACAACCATTTCTCCCTAGAAACTCTAGCACAAATAGAACAGACTAGAAACAAAACCGCTTATTATGGGCACCATAAATATCAGTATGGTGGTATAAGGTAGCTAAATAAATCCGATTATGGCTGTCTTGGAATCATTAGATACTAAAAAAAAATCATTCAATTGGTTACATATACATACCTACATACGTACATATCTAACAGCACATTATAGAATATCGTTCGAGAATATTTGTTCAAGGTAAATTTATTATTTATTGTTTCTAACACACTTATTTAAAAAAAAATAAATTGATTCTACAAATAAAAAAAATTACAATAGTGAATAAAATGATTTAATAATACAAACAAAATTACTAAGTACAAAAATTCTGTATAAAAAATAAAAATCTTTGGCACTGCATTTCATTGCCCATCGCTTCGTCAGGCGAGTGCCATGATATTCCTGATGGCTAGCCAACATAATGGTTTGTAAGTCAAGATATGAACTTTGATTTTATAATATTCTAAAGTAGTGATAATAATTCAAGTATTTTGTATCGAAAAGCAATTTTATCTTGCATGATGCTTTTTTCAAGAACGAAAATTCGTTTTGGGCAACTATTGTGTTGGCAAGTAAGTGATTTCGGTTTGCACGAGTAGGTAGCATTATGTGTGTTTCGTTATTCTTTTGTCAATGTTAGAATATTTTACTTTTGAGATTTGGTAATCGATACCTTTAGGTTGCTATAGACACAAATTCCGTGTAATTTTGTTTACAACTGTCAGTTTTAACATGGAGTGCAAAAATAAGCATTTTCGACACATTTTACTTTTTATTTTCTTAAAGGCAACAAAGCGGCTGCGGCTCACAAAGAGATATGTGAAGTTTATGGCATTGATTGTTTAATAGAACGCACGTGTCAGAATTGGTTTAAAGAATTTCGTTCTGGAGATTTTTCACTGAAAGACGACCAACGTTCTGGTCGACCTTCTTAATTTGATAATGACTAAATGAAAGCCATATTTCAATCGAATCGTCATACAACTGTGCGAGAGATTGCAAAACAGTTTAATGTATCATGCACAACAATTAAAAATCATATAAGACGTCTTGGACTCGTTAAAAAGCTCAATATTTGGGTTCCGCCACGACAATGCGAGGCCTCACACATCTTTAGCAACATTATTGCAGCTTGGTTGGGAAGTGATGTCCCATCCCTCATACAGCCCCGACCTTGCACCATCGGATTATCATTTATTTCGAATTTTAGAAAACTTCTTAAATGGTAAAAATTTCAGTAATAACGATGACCTCAAATCGGACTAGGGTTGAGTTTTTGCTGATAAGAACCAGAAGTTCTATGAGCGCGGGATCGTGAAGTTACCAGAAAGATGGCAAATGGTCATCGAACAGAATGGAAGATATTTGACTGATTAAAGTTCATTTTTTTTGTATAGAAAAAATTGAGTTTTATCTCACACTAAAAAACCGAAATTACTTTCTTGCTAACCTCAATATATTCCTTTAGTTCTCATCTGATTGGTCGTTGGTAATAAACTGTCAAAATTTCTTTCAAATAGGTTTTCGGAGTTCTAATACGGTGCACTGCGATGATGGTGGTCAAAAAATGAATCTATGAAGTTAAAATTTGGGATGGATATTCCTCTTGACACCTTGGTGAAAAAAAAAAAAACTTTGGAATTTATCTTGCATTATTAGAATAGATCGAATCATCAAATAATTATAGTCGAAAATAACAGACAGACTTGACAGTAAACAGATTAATTCCTTTAAGCTGAGCAATGGCGCGGTAAATACTAAACCATTCAAAAGCCCCGTATGAATTTATCGTATCGGATATAATCATTGTTATTTTAATTATATTATTGAAACAATTCGGATTGTATTTCATTTCATTATCTTTAACTCTGATTTTGAGTAAATTATTTATTTATTTTATTAACTCCACTATCCTGGGGAAAAATCAGTGTTCATTAATAAAATTTGACTTTATCAGCTGCTATTCAAGAATTAGCATAATTTCTTATATATTTACTATTTAGTGAACACTTAGACAAGCAGCTGACTGGCACTGCATGGAATGACAAGGTTGGCTGTGTCGAACTTTGTACGGGCAGCTCTTACTGACACACTCAACTGTACGGATGCTATTGGTATCACGTTTTTTTTTTGTAGTTAAATTAGATCAATATTCTACCGATAACTTATTCTCTGTTAAATAAATAACTGTTTTAACGACTCATTTTAAATCTAATATAGATTAAAGATTGAACTAAAGTCGCGAGGGGAATTTCTAAAAATTAGGCTACTCAGTATTCATCGTACTATACACTTCACATGTCTACATTTTTTTTAGTGACGGTGTATAGTTTGAAGACCAATATTGTAGCTGGAGATACTACGGCGAGAGATGCTAATGCCACTTTCTTTTCTTAATTTTACCGCTAGCTAGTAAATCAAATATGTTTAATCATTACAAAAATCTAGCTACTCTAAGTTTATTTAATTTTTGTTTCAGGTGAGTACTGTAAGGAAAATTCATGGATGTTTTTTTGGGTTTTTTTGGAGACATTTCTCCTGATCGTAAAAACATTTTACGAAAATTTCAGATATCACCTTTTTTTTTTGTTCATTTTCATTCATTTATATAGAACAATTCATAATATATATATATATATATATATATATATATATATATATATATATATATATATAAAGGGTGTCCCAGAATTAATGCAAGATTTGATTTAAATAGAAAACACAGTTTTTAGTATTTTTGTTGTTATTTTTTTATTGAATTATAAAGTAAATAGGACAGGGTTATTTATGGAATAACTCATATGGCAAATGGCCCCCACAACTTTGCTGGGACATACGCACTCTTTTGTCGAAATTTTCCATGACCATTTGGCATAAATATGTTTGAATTTAGTTGATTTCGAACTGCGACCGCCAAACTTTTATTATTTTTGAGATAATGTTCAACAATAAAGACACGTTGTTCTATCGTGTAACGCTCCATTTTTACTAACCCTAAACTGTCAGCTGTCAAATTTATTTATTTTTAGTGTTGCCAGCACTTTACTGGACAAATGGCGGCAAATTCAAATCTTGCGTTAATTCTGGGATTTTATATATATATATATATATATATATATATATATATATATATTTATATATATGTATAATAAAAAGCTTTTACATTTTTTACTTATAAAAAAACTTTACTTTAATATAAAGTTTTTTCTATTGATTTGAGTAATCTAAGTCAATTTTTTTATATTGTAAAGAGTGCTCCGGAAATATTCCAACAAAAATAAATTCCGACAGACACCCGCTAGAACAAAATTAATACATATTTCGTTTTTAAATTCGATGATCGAAAATTTTATCAGACAGGAGGAAGTTAAATCACTTTATATAATATAAACGTTTTTAATTATAATATTTAAAAAAAAAAGAAAAACGTCACGACACTTGAACATCCTATATTATATTTTGTATATTTTTGGTTTTGTGTTGTAGTTAGTATTTGCATGGCTTCAGAATCCCTTCTTACACAAATATTACTTGCACACAAAATTTATATTATTCGTAATTAAGAAGAAGATGATATTATTATTATTGATCTTATAAATTAAACGATTTTTTCATTTCTTTGTTTAATACATAAAAGAATAGTAAATAGAATATGTAAAGTAAAAAAAAAAATATTTTCGGTGAGAATCTCAATTCTCAATTTTATTAGAAAACAAGCTAATAAATATTTAATAAATTATGAAAAATCGTTTTATTTTTGGTCAGAATTGATACATAGTGGTTTTATAAAACTAAATAAGGTAATACAGTTTCTACTGTTACGTAGGTTCGATGAATGAGGGTTGTTCTTTGAATATGTATCCGGATACATAACACTCCAAGGCAATAAGTAAAGGATGTATCTTTTCTAAGGATAGATATATCCGTTTATCTATTTACCTGACTTACCCACAAACACCACGCTGTTACACTCTAGTTGAATAATTAGAACATTTAAGATTTAGGGATGTCATATAACTATTCAGCTACTGACAGATTTGGTTCCTCTATAAAATCCTTAGCGTATTGCATTAGCGTAAAGTTGCACAAAATTATAACTTACTCAAATATTCCGTTCACTTACTACTGGTCCCAATCGAAAGTAAGTGCAATCCAACGAGGAACAAAGCAGTTGCTGTGTTCCTGTTGATACCGAGGGATGGACAGGAACCGTATGCAATTGGTGGTAAAGTTGTGATCGATATAGTTCTCAATCGGCTTGACTATAGTCGCGTCGATGGCAACAGACTGTTGAGGAAACATTAGGTTAAGAATTAGTATGTAAGTTAGTTTTAAGGTTGATCAAAAAGGTGAGCCTTATCACCTTTATTAGAGTCATTTCAGTCCATTCATGTATAATGTACATCATTATACTTTGTACATTTCAGATCATTATTGGAAATACACTGAATCAATTGTACATAGACTCGCCTGAGAATCTATAATTAAAGCCGTACTTCGTGGGACGCGGGATCTCTCTTCAACAGAAGGCTTTTCGTTTTATGGCCCTTTGTGTTCGTGTATGCCTTTTCACACCATCTTGCGGGTGGGTTATTTGGCACCTAGGACCACCCTAGCTGCTGAGACCCATATCCCAGGCACTTGTTTCCGGGACAGGAAACAAAAAAGGAAGAGTTGTAAACTGTCGAATACGACAATCCGCAACAGATGTGGGTACCCTAGCCTTCGGTCGGCTTAAACCCAACAGAGGGGTTTATGGCATGCCGACACTCGGCCTTTGTCCCTCTGGCCGCCAACCCTCAACGTTATTTAATAATTGTACACTACATTCCCCGTGTTGGGGATTGGACGTATTGAATTACTTGACAATCACACTGGAACAATAAAAAAGGTGAGCCCCATCACCTTATAGAGTCTTATCAAAGAAGTCGAGTATAATGTGTATGATTATACTCGTATTGAATTATATAATTTTATACGGAATTCAGACCTTGTATATAATGTAGCGACGCTACAGCAAATATAAAACCGATATGCAAATAGATTCGAATGAGAATCTATAATGAAAATAATCTTGTAAATTTTAAGGGGTCTATGAAAAAAAACCAAAAAAAAAAAACACTGAAACTCCAGAGCTGAAGAAGAAAGATTGCATGCTGTTTTATATTTATGTTATCCTTATATTATACCTTATTACTATATATTATATCCTTATTGTATTATTATAAAATATTCTACGGTCCATGTTAGTAAAACTGAAAATAACGAATGTGGTCGGTCGGTAATAATTCGTAAAGTATTTGATATGTATGCAATCTTTAGGCGGTGTGCTATTACACGGATGAACGGAAACGCGCTACAAATTTCATTGTTCAGGGTTGCTGCTCTCATTGGAAAACAATGACTCAGTATTGACAAGCAATATCACGTGAGACTGATTGTGACTTTTTGACGTTTCTGGAAAGTGGGAAGTTTTCAAGATATGGAATTTTCAATGAGAGTATCTCGTCAGGCGTTTATTCATTAAAGATACTTAAGAGAGTAACGGTGTGACTAACAGGCTATCGTTGCAACGGAGGGTACGAATGTGGGTACTATTTAGCTCGAGTCATAAGTAACTTCCGTTTTTTTTATCAGACATTTATTTTGCCCTCATTAAATAACAAACTTATATAAATTTAGACGATTGCAGGACACTTTTCATGGAGTTTCTCTTGCACTCTTTGCAACTGCTGAACTTATCTATCCGCAGTAATCGTTAAATCTGACTTCAACAACTCGTGGTGAATTATACCTTGACAATCCCACCGTACACACAATAAAATCTTTTTGCCATGGATGTTTGCTTTCGGATCTGGTAGGGGTGGTTGATCCTTATCAAGCCACTGTCTTTTGCGGACAATATTGTCATAGGTAACCCATTTTTCATCGCCTGTTACAATCCTGTTAAAAAAAGGCTCAATTTTTACCCGTGAGAGTAGACTTGTGGCGATTGACATGCGATCTTCTTTATTCCGTTCACTGAGATTGCGAGGTACCCACACTCCTAACTAGATGACTTTCCCTAATTTCTCCAGGTGGCAGTTAACAGTTGATTGTGATGTATTCAACCTTTCTGCTATACCTCTTGTTGATTGACGTGGATTTTGATCCAATATTGCCTTAAGGTTGTCGTCAAAGTCGGAAGGACGTCCCCTCCTCGGGTCGTCTTTTAAGGTCGTATCTCCAGAACGGTATTTTATAAACCAATTTCTAACTGCCCGATCAGTTATTAGTCCACCATATACACTGCATATTTTTTCAGCTGTCGCCCTAGCACTATTGCCTTGTTTAGATTCCCAAAGCATTACATGACGAATATGTACTTTTTGACACTCCATTTCAGAGGTTTAACGTAACGTGTATCACACAAAACAGTTGACAAAAGACTAGCTGAAGCCTCGTCTATATAGTGAAAATAAAAACTTGTCATGGTAACTCATGGCGGGTAGATGCGAACAATAGATTCTACTTAGCTGCATCGGAAGTCATAACGACCTGATATTTACCTGCGCGGAAACCGGTCTACAATGCGCAGTTAATCGCTCGGACATGACATACGTGATAAACGCCACAGACAAACAGAAGGTGTATATTTTTTTTTTGTAATTGTTATCTATTTTGCTTATAAATTATTTGATTTCTTTTCATTTTTGATAATATTTTTTTAGCTACTAACTAGCTGTTTGCATATCACCTGAGAGGCGGTATCCGCTATGGACATCCTTGACCACCCATCTGCTCGTCATATCCTAATTATAGATAGGGTAAATATAGGGTCGATCTATCGAAGGGAGGGGAGGCAGGCGAGTGCTTAATGGGGACCAAACACCTTCACAAGACCCGATATCGTTGGATTAATATCTGAGGCAGATAAGCACGAAATTAGATCAAATCAGGTTATATGAAAGTAATGTTATGCTTGTCGACAATTTTTCAACTATTTATTGAACAGGTACAAAAACTATTTTTTGTCACATTTAGCCTCGGTTTACTGGATTTTGGTTTTAAAACGATCTTAAGTGGTCCAACAATGTAAAATTCAAGAAATATATGTCAGGTCAAGTAGGCCATGAAAGTTATGACCGGATGTTGAAGAATAGCGACTGCTAATTCGGAAATATGTTGGCTAAATTCTTCTCATGTCCGGTTCAGTAAGATCGTAAATCCATTAATTTCCCCTGTTATTTATTATAAGAGCATTATTTGAAAAAAATTCATTTAGCTTGTACTTAATATAAATTCACACTTATTGTGTGCAGTTTTGCCGCTAATAGAACTTACTCGGTCGAAATTTCTTTATTTTTTCATAAATATTCCTTCTATTACTATACATGTCTCGTAAATTAATTGTTACTATCTTAGTAATTTAATAGTAATCTTAGTTTAATAATTGTATCTTGGATAATTTACTATTTGTTTAGCGAGCGTTGAAAGAGAACAGGTTAAATTGACCTTAAGAGATCATGTTCAGCCTTTATTTTCCTGTTTTAGTAATAGTACAATAATTACTAAAATATTTAATTTATTAAAATTGTGTACAAAAATATATAATTTTGACCGGGGAAGTATTCCGTGACAGTGGTTTTTCGGCTGCTAAATATATGATATTCGTTTGTATATCATTTTAAAAAGGATAAAATTCGGAATATTTATTTATTTAACTCCATTTGTTTAAAATGTATAGTTGTCGAGATGTTAATATATGGATTAGAGTTAACATTAATCAATTAATCAATCAATATATCTCTTTGTTATCGTTAGGGGACAATGGCCCAGAATAATGGTTGGTTTTTCGTTAATTTTCTCTGAAAACTACTTCCATATTAATTATTATTATTTTAATTGTGCTTAATATATAAAAGTAAGTTTGAAAAGTAATTTTAATTGTGCTTAATATATAAAAGTAAGTAATTTTAATTGTGCTTACTATATAAGAGCTGGCCGGAGGACACATTATATATTATCAGCTTGAGACGAAGCGACTAGTTGGGTTAAGTTAGCAAGTGTGAATCCGGGAATACCTGTATCGTACTCATTATGTTAACCGGATGTATTAATTGTATTCTCAGAAGGGAGAGGTTGTACTTCCATATGGGGCGATCTTAAAAATGGTTTAACCGTTCAGAAAATTTGTTGTTTTTTTAAAGACAGTAACGCAAAAGTTAATTTCAAAAAGTAAATTTTGGAGAGCCATGTAGTACCGTAGCGGAAATGGTTTAACAGATAACTCGACACATTTTCGGTCTAAAAACTATACATGAGGCAGTGAACAAAGGACGGCAGCTCACCGTTTACATAATCTAGGTGGCAGTATGGCTAACGTAAACAATTTGCTTCCGGCCTGCCTGTAACAGATGTTCGGTATGAGCCTGAGAGGCGTTTACGAGCGCGGTGCAACATTATCGTACTGTTACAAGTCAGTCACCGCCTTCCTTGGTTCATGTCTCATGAGTAATAAACAATCTATTACATTCTTAATTTATATATTATACTTTATATATATATAATTTTTTTCAAAATCATTGTGTTTTCTACCTAACTTTATTATGTATTTTGTCCCCAAGCTAGAGGTGACATTTTACATCATTTTTTTTTTTTTTTTTTACAAAATTAATATATGTTACAAAATATAGATTCTACAAAGGAATCTATTTACAATTGATTCATTATATTTCCTGTAGCTTGGCTACATTTTATACAAATTCTGTTTTCTACTAATAGTGATCTGCATTGTACAAAAGTATAATGATGTACATTATACATTAATGGACTGAATTTATTAAACGTGATGGGGGTCACCTTATTTATCATAGACTTAAAGTCATATGCAAGTGAGTATATATCGGGGCACCGTACAGCAGAGTTGGCCGGAGGACACATTTATAGGTCATATATTTGATTACTAAAATGAGTAGAGAAATGGAGATGCCTATCCATTTTTACACCCAGATAGTGCATTGAGAAAGCCGGTGAGTTCTCTTGCCCTCCTATAGTATAGGATTTAGGTAAGGCTTTCATTTGACATTGACAATATATATATATATATTTTTTTAATTTCAAAACCCCTCATTGATCAAAAGTTTTACAATTTACAAATTTCTCCTCTTACTGGATACGCAGATGCATTCGAAGGAGGGTAGAATTACAATAACAATGTTCTATTTGAAGTTAAAATTACAAATCACTGGGTACAGGACTAGGTGATGGGGCTCACCTTCAGATTACAATGAGGGAACTACAAACTAAAACCTAAAACTAGAACCTAAAAGTAAAGCGTTCTTGCGGCGACAGCGTCGTGTCATCGATGGGGGAACGGAGCGTGGGTTATCGTGTTGAACACCGGGTTGGTCAAGTGCTGTAGGGAGTCGACAAATTTGATATGTCTACGTTAGATGAACTCATCCACCGTAGGCAGCTCAAAGATCTCGTGAAGCTCACTGTTGCTCCGCTGCTCAAATGAAGTACCTCTGACCACTTTCATCAGTATACCGTTTTGAAATTGTTGGAGTCGCCGAGCTGTCGTATACGTCAGATAGCGAAAAAGCGGTGCACCATACAGCAGAGTAGGCCTGTGTACACTCTTGTAAATCAATAGCTTGAGACGCAGTGATAGATTGGGGGAGGTTAATAAATGCGTAAGCCGGTAAGACTTCGTGCGGGTTTGCTTCAACTTCCTCGCAAAATGGTTACTAAAATGGAGGTGCCTGTCCATTTTAATACCCAGATATTGACATTGACAATATTTTTTTTTTTTTTTTTTTTTTTTTTCTTTTTTAAGATTATAGATAAGGGAAAAATAAAGGGAATTTATTTGGGGTGAGTGGGTCCTTTTACTAGGAGTACCTGTTTGAAGGTGGAGTGAGGGAATTCAGGAGTGTGGGAAGCCTCGGTAGAGATGGAAATGTCACGGTGCAGTGGTGAGACTCCACTACATGCCTAGAGTCTCTCTAGGCATGTAGTGGAGTCTTATTTAGTCGGATAGCAGTGATCGGTGTCCGTCAGAGGCTTGTTGTTGGTTGGCCAAGGGCCGTGATGTCCACCATAGGGTCTGGTTTCCCAGATCTAGAGATTTGCCATCTTGCCGGTAGTGGTGGGGGTGTCAGGTCTTGGAGTAGGGGGGTTTTGGCAATGTTTCATCGAGTCGAAGAATTTGATGTGACTTCTTCTGATGGCTTCGGTGGTGGTGGGGACCTCGAACTTTTCGTGGCTGTCTGGAGCCTTCATTTCACGAAAAGGGGTATGCCATAGTGCCGTGCACAGGATGTTGTTCGTGTGGAGAAAACGGAAAAGCGGAGTTCCAAAAAGTAGTGCTGGCCTCAGGACGCTCTGATATATGATGAACATATTACCATTAATATAGTTAATTGAATAATTGGGAATAAGTGTTCTATATTTTTTTTATCATATTTATGACATCATCTTATACTATAACTAGTTGTTTTGTTTTTTTCTGAGGTTTCGCCCACGTGGAAATCTGAACGGTTTTAGGACTATCTTAGTTGCGCTCATGTTCAAATTAAAGCTCATTATCCAACCCCGAAAATAATCAGCGTGTAGATATATTACCTAATTAAGGCAAGGTACAGTCTTGGGAACCTGAGTTCATCTCTTATAAACCTACAGACGTTCGTTACCCGGGGCTGTCCGGGAATCTTGTCTATAGTGTTAAATTGTAGTCATTTTTATTTACATCCAATTAATAGTACATATACAGTATAATTGTCATAATATAAAATCAGATTACAGATACAACGTGACAATAATTTCTGGGGTGAGCCCATCCAATACCGTGCGGCATTAAGTGGTCTGTGGGAGGAACATGTGGACTCAAATTCCGTGCCTTCGAAGCTACCGAACTTGGGCTTGAATATCATCATGACTATCACCAATCAACTGATCAACTCTAAAACATATGACACTAATGTCAATCATATTTTATAAGTCAACAATTCTAACTTCTATGTATGCTAATCTTTCTCTCTGGTCATCCAGAGGGCCACTGTTCATCTCGGTGACCCCGTAATTCAATGATGTGTTCAACATTTATTTATCGATTAAAAAATTTTTAATCTTCTCATCGAAATTGTGTTCTGGATTGTATAATTGCCAAAGTTTCAAATAAAAGGAAAATTTTTAATTGTTTTACCTAATGTTCCAGACCTAATGTCATTCGGTCATGCGAATAAACTAATTCATTATTTCTGATTAACTTGTGTATTTGCACTCAAATACATCTTCTCAAAAAACATTACAAACTATTAATAATGAGGTCAAGAAATTTAATTTGACGCTTTTCTCAATATGATAAAAAAAACATTAATTTTGAATATTCCTTAATGGCCCTCCATTTTTTTCATGAGGATAAATTTATTTTTATTTGATATGGAAAATTAGGTAAAACTACTACAATTTTTTTTTGTTTGTAGACATTTCTCTTGATCGTAAAAACATTTTACAAAAATTTCAGATACCACTTTTTTTTTTGTTCATAAGCAATTTTCATTCATTTATATAGTACAATTAATAATAATATATATATATAAAGGGTGTCCCAGAATTAATGCAAGATTTGATTTAAATAGAAAACACAGTTTTTAGTATTTTTGTTGTTATTTTTTTATTGAATTATAAAGTAAATAGAATAGGGTTATTTATGGAATAACACGTCGGGCAAATGGCCTCCACGACTTTGCTGGCACATACAATCTCTTTTGTAGAAATTTTCCATGACCATTTGGCATAAATGTGGTTGAATTTCCTCTTTTAATGCACGGGTGGATGTGGGCTTGTTGACATACACCTTTGACTTCAAATAACCCCATAAAAATAAATCTAAAGGTGTTAAATCACACGATCTAGGGGGCCGATTCTGATCACCGAAACGAGAGAGTACACGACCTGCAAATGTGTCATGCAGTATTTGAATTGTTTCATGGTCTGTATGGCATTGCCCCCATCTTGTTGAAACCACATATTGGCAACATCAATATCATCCAATTTCGGAACAAAGTTTTTACGACGCCGAATTGATGTTCCTGGATTTTCAACAACACCCTCACGCACTGCTTCGATATTGACATTTGAACGGCTTGTTTTTGGACGACCTATGTGTTTAGTATCTCCAACTGATCCAGTCTCCCTAAATTTGTCAATTAATGTCTTCACAGTTGATGAAGTCAAAACTCTATTCCGACCATATTTTGTATGAAATTTTCGAACTGCGGCCGCCAAACTTTCATTATTTTTGGGATAATGTTCAACAATAAAGACACGTTGTTCTATCGTGTAACGCTCCATTTTTACTAACCCTAAACTGTCAGCTGTCAAATTGTTTTTTTTAAGGATTGCCACTTTATTGGACAAATGGCGGCAAATTCAAATCTTGCTTTAATTCTGGGACACCCTTTATATAAGTGGACGTGGCAGCCTGGACCAATAAGCAGAGTCAGAGATATGCAAGAATACGCTACCAGCGTCATCTGGATGGCTGCACCCTCAAACTACTATGGTCCAGTGGATTCACTCTGGTTGAGACACTCATGGGAGCCCACTTTCTTGCTATGTTATGCTATTGTTTATAGTTCATTAAATAGTTATTTAAATCATTTGAAACAGTGTTTCTATTATGAATCATAACCCAGCTCTTTCTAATACCCTATTTTTCCCATATATTTATATATTTTTCATGCCTTCTCAATATCAAATGTGACAATATGGTTGTGATATAAACCAACAAAACTTTAACGGCGATTCTCCATACAACCGTCCATTTAAATTGTAGGATTACGCTCAAGGTAAAAAATACAACAGGTTAATTAAATTGGCGCTCAAATGGTTTTTAAAAATATATTTTATTTATATAAAGGGCTAAGAATATATTTATAAACTGCACTTAATGCATATATTGACAAACTTTGTACAAGTTACGTAAAATACAATACAATACAAAAAAAAAACAAAAAAAATAAATGATAAAGTTACAGCTGAATTGTATTCAGAATTTGTATAGCTGACCATCTATTGTAGCGCTATTGGCTAAATACAAATATACAATAGTGGTATAGAAACGGGAGCACCGCATCCTTTACAATAAACAAAGGGATGTAACCCTTCATATTTACACGAATTTTAATACAATAAATGCTCCTCAATAATTTAAGGATTAAAAACATTAAAAAAAAACAAAAGCAATAAAGAAAACACACATACATAATAATTTTTAAAATTACGAAATCTGCTCAGCCACAATAGCCATTTTTTTGCAACCCTCATTGTCTCCGGGGAACTACTCTTGAAATTTGAAAACATACTTTTTACAAGCGATAAAAAACATTTGTATATTTTACTTGCGATCTTTCACAGGTGAGACTTGCACTATTGTCCTGAGATCATTTACAATAGGTATAAGCAAGATATACTTTTCTATTAATTTTCTCATTATTGTCACACTAGTTATAATTACAAAACCTCGACATAACCATTATCATAGTTATTGTGAAGTCACACTGGCTCTAATTGATAACATTTTAAAATATTCGTATTTGTTTGTAAGAGTATATTTTTGAGTTCAAGAGAACCGAACAGTAAATAGATAAAGTAATATGCCACAGATACGGTAAATAATTACATTTTTCATGTACCGATATCGCCAATTAAATTATTACGATTATCACGATCATCGTATTGAGCAATTATTTCACTAATACAGTTCTTGGTAACTGTAAGCAAACTTGTAAATATCAAAATGTTAATTATGAATAGTATTATAATTGAAATAATGATAAGTGCACATGATAATTATTTTTGTAATACATTTATTGTTTTGGGGTGAGAAAGTCCATATTAAGGTTCAATTAATCTATTTGACTTATCGGTACAGCTTACAAGATATTTATCGAATTGTCATAAGTGATAGTGTATTATTACAGGTTAAGAAACCGGAAATGAAGCAAAAAAAAATAGTTAGTGTTCGATACAGCGCAAGCGCATTAGCCTGGTATTTAGTTCTGTGAATAGCTGAAACATATTATTGATGATAAATACTTCCTTTTGTGTGATATTCGATTATTATGAAAATGGTACGGGGTAGTGTATGATAATCAGAGTGACTGTAGAAGTACAAAAATGTATCTTGATCTAGAATTTTTTTCAAAACATTTGTATTTGACTCATTTGAATTTCGCAATTTCATTTAAATAGATACATATTAACACCACAATTGTAAAATATATTAACGGATAATTCTTTCAAGAATTTTCAGTTTCTATTAGTTTAACAATTGATTATGCGAACTTCTCGTAGAAGTGGAGGGGCTGACTCTGTGACGTCAGAAGGTTGGGCGGTGGGGGACTCAGGAACGGCTTCCGCTCCACTGCTTGCATGAGCCCTCGCAATCCTGTAACAGTTAATAATTATTTGTAATAAATAAATATATAAAATGGTTATTTTTTCTTATTCATTTTAAGATATTTATTTTAATTAACTAAAATATAGCACCAATTAATAACTCCACGTCCCTGTTCGGGTGCCATGAAAATAAACTATTATTTTTAATAGCCGTTATTAGTTACCTGGTATACACCGCGGAGGCTGAAAGACATAGAAAAAGAAAAATAGCCCATCATTGATCACTACATAATATTTTAGGAGTACATGTGTTCTTATTGGCCAATATCTGTCTTGATTGGATGACTATGCTCCAAATGTGTGTGTCTATTTTCGATTAAATACTTAAATTTATTCCAAAAAATGTTTTCAAAAATTGGATTGGACGGTATTAAATATTAATTATTAAATGTGATTCGTATCAGCGGCTTTCAAACTTACAATTTTAGAATATTTTTGAAGCTATTTTAGACAACAATGACATTTTTGCGGTACGGACGTGTCCTTACTAATCATAGCATAAAAAACAAATGGTACTTCTGCCCCAAGTGCCAATTTACCGCTGTTCAAGTGTCTATTAATTCCTTGAGCTAAACCTAGATATTAAGGGAAAAAGTGGTTAATATGGGAAAATACACGTTAGTGAAACCACAGTTGAAGAACCACAAATTGGGGTTTTCCTTACCTTCGAGAGCCCTTGGGAGAAACTTCACCACATATTTCCTTATGTTTTCAGTACCATGAAATGCACTTTTTTTATTACATTTATTGGTCTCAAGTTTTATGGTGTATGAAATAGTAGAAACCATCGGCTTAGTCAAGTGGTTGGATGCAAATTTCGAACTGCGGGCACCCTGTTTAGATCCCAAGGATCTTTCCTTTGAGGAATGGGTCTGGTCGGTGAGGATAAATGAGTAGATACTTGCATAACAAACCGAATATAAGGTTATCAGTTGACGGCTAGAGCTAATGATGCTAGCACCGCAGCGCTGCCTACTAACTTAGTTTACAACCTTGGGTAGGCCTTCATTAAGTGTTACGGCATGGATCTATATTTTATTTTGTTACATTACATTACAATTCCAATTTCATATTTTGGCAGAATGTATTGAACCCAAGTTATACACCTATAAATACTATTTTATTTGACAAATAAGCATAAATATAGAACATATCAAATTCTTTTGATTCGCTGCAATATTTACCAAATCCCCTGTTTAACACGATTTCCCCCTCTCCGTTTCCCCAAAGATGTCAGTAGGCAGTCAAGCGGAAACGTTTTAGGATAAGGTTAGTTTTAGGCCCCCATTCGTAGTCCAAAGGTGAGCAGCCCCCAATCGCCAATTCTAATTGATTGGTAGGCAGGTTCAACAAATATGAAGGTAAGTACACGAGTACTATGACAGAGCTTGTGCGTGATATTGCCTACGGTTGTAACGTTTGCTGAGAAAGTTTTTCCGATTCTCCAGGTAGAGGTTAGTGGCAGTGTAAGGCGCTGGATACCATTCTGCACTTCATGACTGTTTGCAAGGTTTACTTGTTTATTGGCTTTCCTTGTGGATTTTAAAGTCTGTATGGAGGTATCATTTGATATTCTGACATAAAAAATATAGTTATTAACATTAAATGCCATAGGTTACATTTAGTCATTAAAACTTTTGATTACTGAAACTTCATTATTGTGCTAAAATTAAGAGATCTCCCAAATCCACATGGTTGTCACCTCCCTCACATCCGAAAGAGGAACTGGAGTCTTGGGAAGTCCCCCACGTTCCTTTGTCAGCAGCGTCACCAGATAAGAACCAGTGGAGGCTGACCAAGAACACGAGAGCCACAGACGCTCATGACATTATTGGAGAAATTGGCAACTGCCACGACTCCCACTGTCACGCATTTATATCAGGTCACGAGGACACTGCCGTTTTAGTCTCCGAGGAGGATTATAGGGATGAGTGGTGCAGTGCAATGACTGTGCTAGGGGATTAGGGTGGTTGGAAAGGCTGCTGTGGAATTTCATGAACTTGGAAGGGATGAGTTCTAGAATGTAGGGTATATTAAGATCGTTATGAAGGGTTCTGTTGCTGACGTAATAAGCGGCATTTACTATTGATCTCAGGACTTTTGATTGAAGGGATTGGATACGCTTGATGTTCGACATTTTTGCTGTCCCCCATAGCTCTATTCCGTATGTCCAGATTGGCTTAGGAATAACTTTGTAAATTAGTAAATTGCTTTCTATTGAGAGATGGGATGTCCTTTGAAGTAGTCTGTACAGCTGTCCAAAGCGTCTGTTTAATTCTTGCCATTTTAGCCTCGTATGTGAGTTCCAGGTCAGCCGTTTGTCAAGATGTAAGCCTAAGTGCCGTACTAACTCGGATACACGGTGAGGAATAATAATTATTAAAATTCATAAACCACGAAATATTTTGTTATTTATCTTTATTGTATTGTAATTATATTTTGTTGTAACATGTTGTGCAGGGTTTTGTTGGTGACGTATTAAGGGACATTTTAGGTTTCATCAAAGTTTACTTAGACCTTCAGAGATAAACTGAACACTATGAAAAATAATGTATGGCCATTAATTAATCAATTTCAAATATTTTGCCGTCACATTGAATAAGTGGACGGTGGTGAATAAGATATAGGGAGCTATTCGCCCGTGAATGTGGATTTCTATATCGGTAGCCGATAGGAGAAGAAGAGCAAGAGAGCAAGAGAGCAGATGGCCTGATGAACCCACTGCCATATAAATAGCCGGGCGAGTGAAGACTGTTTACACGGAGGAGCTGTTTAGTGGACCTGTTTACCAATGTCTTCGGCGTTCGCCTCGCCCTGGCGCCGCTGTCACGGATTTAGTTCTCCTGTGTCTGTGCCCCACCGAGGTAACGATTTAGCCAGTACCAACAGGATGTCCAGATGTCATGTACGGGTGGGAGAGGCTCTACTTTTTAAAAAAGTAGACTGCAATGGTGAAAACGACTCGAGCCTCGAAGAAAATTTACTTTTGAGCCGAGTCGTCTATAAATAATAATTAAGTAAAGATTTAAAAATAAATAAATCCAATTCTGGCTGACAAAAAACAATTATCACATGACAAGAATGACCTCTACAACGTAATCATAAATATTTTTTTTGTTTTTGAATACAAGTATTTTGTTTTTTGTTTATCCATATCCCCTTTGTAACAAAATTAATGTATGTTACAAAATATAGAATATAGATTCTACAAATGAATCTATTTACAATTGCTTCATTATATTTCCTGTAGCTTGGCTAAATTTTATACAAATTCTGTTTCCTACTAATAGTGATCTGAATTTTACAAAAGTACAATGATGTACATGTATACAATTATTAAACTAACTTGCATCTAACAATAAAAACTTAAACTATAATTTAACCTAATTTTCCCAGGCAGTCTGTTGCCAACGATGTGGGAAGGGTGGTGGGGTCATAGTGTTAAACACTGGGTTATGTGAGGTGCTGCAACGAGTCAATACAAGCATTATGCACCATGTGATTATTTAAAGAGCTTGTGCGTTAAATAAACGTAATTTGTAGACGCCTCTAAGTGCCTTTGATTTTCAGAGTTTAAGACCCTGTAATTAAATATAAGACTCAATTTAGAAAAAAATAAGAACTATGAAATAAAAAAAAAATGAATTCATCCAATTCATGGATAGGACGTCTAGATATGATACATAAAATAAAAAAATAGCAAAGATGTTAATTGAGATATTTATCCAAGGTTAGATAAGGGTTAAGCAACGCAAAAATAATTTTTAGATGTTCAAAAAACTTTTGACCACGATTTGTTTTCGGAAAAATTTTCATTTTTTTTTTTAAATTAAAAAACGTTTTCATGATCGAGATTTTCTATAAATAGAATATAGTTTTTGTTTTCGTAATAATTTAATAAGCGTTTAATCTGGGATATTGTCCGCGATTGTCAAGTTACTAACAATGAAGAAAATGTTTTTGTTTTTTTCATACAGTTGTCTAATTACACAATCTCTTTTTAGCGTTTTTCTCTTTACGATATTATTGATATTTTTAACGTTATAACGAACGCAGTCAAATAAACATTTTAATCTAAACCTCATATAAAATTTTAAAAACTATACATAAATATTTATTCACATTAGACAACATGATTTTAAGTTAAATTTTAGTAGGTTATTATAAGAAACAAATATCTTAAAATCATAACAGACTTGACACTGTAGTCAAGTATGCACACTTATGTCCGTACAATAATTACCTCTTTACTGATATTTCTAATAAATAAATGATACGAAAATGAAGAAGTAAAAAACGATCTATTTTTATTAATTCACGCCAACACGTCAATTCACCTCAACAAGAGTTATTTTATATAAAAATAATCAATTGGTAAGATTTTAATGAGAGTTACGTCCTACATATCATGAATTAGGATATTGAAATTTATAATTTGGTGTATTACTCATTTAACTCGACTTATCCACTGTGTATTTCAGCCCGGACTACTAAATTACTTGCTGCCTACGGATTTTTTTGGTTGTTTTTTGTAGTATTTCTGAAAATAAACATGACTTTATATTAAAAATAAAGAAAAACTAGAGACAAGAGGAGGGGCAAAAAAATATGTAGGGAGGAATCCTAAATAGGGGAGCCCCCCCATACTCGTTCGGGAGAATGAGAGTGGAGGGGGAACTATCCGGCCAATGGGGGAGAGGGGGCGTGGCCAACAGGTGGCCCATGGACTATTAACAGGTGTCCCCGTCCATCTAGAGGCCATTATTGTAATCTTTGAAGTTGTAGTATGTTTGTTTATTTGGCCTCTAACGATCTTATGTTGTCAGGCTTAAGCCGTTGTCTACTGGTTGTCACCAAAATACATACAGTAGAATCCCGATAATTCTTATTGTCAAGGGACTGACAGTTTGGTACGAATTATCGGGAGTACAAAATTAAAAAAACGTATTAATGCAAACATGTATGTATTAAGAAGTATGTATAATGTAGTAAGGATAAAAACTATGCAATAAACACTGCTTAATACTAAACTAAACAATAAACAATACATGCAATACAAAATATGTAAATACTTATGTCCTAGATTAAATAAAAACCAATCATTTTTCAACAAAAATCTCTAAATTTTTTTTTACGCAATCCTTGCAGACGGGTATTGTCAATTCCTTTGTATATTTCCTCCAACTGTTACATTTGAGCCACTTTTTTATGTTCTCTTAAAGTTGTGGGTAATCACCAGTCTTGAAGCATTTTACTTTGCTGCTTGGAACTGATTTTGTCTTTGTTCTTCAGGATTGATGGGACGTTAAAACGCTTGGATACGTCAATTTGCTTAAAGCCACTGGCCAAGGCCTTTATGATTTGTTGTTTATCTTTTATAGAGAGGCTAAATTTTTTCGGAGGCATGGTAACGTGTCACAACGATAACGAAAACGAGACTGAACTGTAGAAACGAAAGAAAAGCTTAGTACAATTCCTAAAACTTTCCCTCTCTCCTCTCCTTATTTCCTTTCAGTAAAAAGAGTACGAATTACATATGGGATTTCATAGAAAACATTTATCTCGCACTCATTCTGCTCTCTGGTCTCTCACTGTCCTCTTTCCCTTTCTAGAAACAGTACGAATTAATGAGGTTTTCAAGCTGGAAATACGTATTATAAGACGTTTTAAGTGACCTGGAGCATAAAAATAATACGAATTACCGCGGGGACAATGCATTGTTTTTATACAACTTACCGGGATTTTCTCTGGGGACCGGCAAATTTGTACGAATTAGCCGGAAATACGAAATATCGCGATTCCACTGTAATACAATATACTACAAAATGCATACCATTTGCCTACATAAAATCTACACCACTCGTAGATTTTTATTTCAATAAATAAGTATATAGTAGTCTTTTTTATCGTAGAGCACGAACGAAGGAGAAGCTCTACCGCCGAAAAGGTGCGAATCAAACTTCCTGTCTGTCTGTATGTGAAATATTCCTTACCCTTCGAGCACAACTGAAAATACATTAGATGTTTTAAAGATTGGTTTGATGAAGGAAACTTAGGTTATGCTTATGTAGTGCTTTGGAATGGATAAATGATTGTCTGTGTAGATCTCTCAAAAAACAAAATATAATTGAAGATTTCAATTTTCCTTTTAAGGAACAATGGGAGTTGCGATTAAAACAACGTGCTGTGCCTTAGATCTTAATTGTTTTTTCTTTCCTGGACAGAAAATTCGTTATGCCAATCTTGTGAGAGGGTTCATCAAATGATGTCATAACACTCTTAAGTTCAGAGTACAAATTGTCATAAAGGAATAACTGATTAGATCAATTCAACGATTTTTTCGACCAGATATATAAAATAAATTTTTTTATCGACAGAAAATATACAAGACTAAGTGTCTCGGTTACATGTACCGATCTGTCAGGAATAGTTCACTTGTATGAGGCAATGTACGATGGACGATAGTACGAATCAAAAGCGAGGAGTACGCAAGTGGACGTGCCTAGAATATTCATAACTTACAAATTTATTTTTCCAAAAATTGGAAATAAATATATATACAAAGTAATAAATTAAATTTTCGAGTCAAAGCTGTTTATCAAAATTGTCTAGTCAAAGCGTTATGTTTGTTTTGTCATTCTTTTGACAATGTTAGAATTTTTTTCTTTTGAGATTTGCTACTCGATAACTTTAGGTTGCTATAGAAAGAAATTCCGTGTAATTTGGTTTACAGCTGACAGTTTACGGTCAGTTTTAACACGGAGTGCAAAAATAAGCATTTTCGACACATTTTACTTTTTTATTTTTATAAAGCCAATAAAGCGGCTGAGGCTCACAAATAGATATGTGAAGTTTATGGTGTTGATTGTTTAACAGAACGCTCGTGTCAGAATTGGTTTAAAAAATTTCGTTCTGGAGATTTTTCACTGAAAGTTGACCAACGTTTTGGTCGACTTTCTGAATTTGATGATGACAAAATGAAAGCCATAATTGAATCGAATTGTCTTATAACTGTGCGAGAGATTGCAAAACAGTTAAATGTATCACACACAACAATTGAAAATCATATAAGACGTCTTGGACTTGCTAAGGGGCTTGATATTTGGGTTCCACGACGACAATGCAAGGCCTCACACATCTTTAGCAACACGTACAAAACTATTGGATCTTGGTTGGGAAGTGATGTCGCATCCCCCACACAGCCCCGACCTTGCACCATCGGATTATCATTTATTTAATTATTAGTTTACAAAACTTCCTAAATGGTAAAAATTTGAGTAATAGAGATGACCTCAAATCGCACTTGTTTGAGATTTTTGCCGATAAGGACCAGAGGTTCTATGAGTGCGGGGTCATGAAGTCACCAAAAAGATGGCAAAATGTCATCGAACAGAATGGAAGATATTTGACTGATTACAGTTGATTTTTTGTATAGAAATAATTGAGTTTTATTTCACACTAAAAAACCGAAATTACTTTCTTGCCAACCTCAATAGTATTAGAAGGAAAAGAAATCTCTAAACTAGCTTTTAATATGAAATAATACAAAACTCCTAATTTCATTGACTCTAAAAATTAAAAAAAAAAAAAAAAAATCAGTTATAAGGAACAAAAAATGAGTTTTATTTAACCTGGAGACGATTTTAATAATAAAATTTCCGCTAGGAAACGAAATTTAGAAGAATTTAGTACATATATCTACAAGAGTCATGATTCTTCAACTTCCGGTCAAGACTCCATGACCGCGTGACTTACTCCATTGATTTCGATAGAATTTCATCGTTTTTGAACCTTTGAACCACGATTTAAAACAAAATACATCGTACAGGATGTCAAAGTGACTACAAAGGTGAAAAAAATAGTTTTATACCACGTTACCTGGTTCTGGTTGGTGTACAAACTTGACCTAGTTTTAAGTATGGTAACCCACGGTGTTTAAATTTGACCATAGGGGTTCGTTCTTGGTTAAAATTTGAACGAACTATGGTCTGAGGCCATCTTACCAAATAATATATTTGATATATAAATAACGCCATAAAAATCAAACCAACTTTTGGAAAATTAAAGATCTTAGGACGTATTAATACTCTTAGGATCGTATACCCCTTTGTTTCTAGCAATGTTCATTCGAGGCTCAAATCGAGAGGTTCCAGATTTAATTCTCTCTTAATTTTTTGGCAAATAATCATTAAAAATATTGGTATGAACAACACAACTGATCTTTAATATAAATATAAAATTGGAATATATTTGTTATTTATTAAATTTTTCCGTGACAGAAAATATTAAAAATTTACAGGAAAAACCCCAACTTACCGCAGCAGTAGTTAGGTCTCAGTTTAGACACACCACTTACAAGTGTCAAAAATACAAGAACTAAATAAATATTAGAAAATAGTCGTTCGACTTCTTAACAACAGATCAAAATTTTTTCTATTCCTCCGAAATTTATGAAAAAATATGTGTTTTGTACCCACCAACATAAGGTTTGTATTTCGAGCAGTAGTTATGAAATAATATAACAAGTAACAATCATTTTGCCAAATTACATTATCAAATTTTAAGTACAATAAATAGTTCTTACATACCTTCTTCTTATTACACCCCCCCTAAAAAAAAAACTTATACTTACGCTCCTGAATGCACCATTTTATGCCTCGAACTGGACCTTGCTTAAAGACTTAAATAGTCATTTTCTTTAAATTTATAAAAAATATATTGCTGAATTTATTTCTGGACACGATAATCCACACTGTCTCTATCGCTCTCTACTATACCCGACAGCCCACGACTTGCTTCACCCAAACGAAACCTTTATCACATTTTTGTTTCTACTTTCATTCTTTTTCAACCGTCAACTTAATCATAATTCAGTGGTTCGCCACAGGGTGTGATCTTGTTATACGTTCAACCCCTAACGTGGGGGACGTAGTTTACAATTATTAAATAACGTTAAGGAACTTAGGCTAGAGGACCAAAGGCCGACATGGGTTCTCTTTTAGGTACCGAAGGTATGGGTATCCCATCTGTCGCAGATTGTCGGTAGGGGTTGGAGGATTTTACAGTTTACAACTGTTATTTTTGTTCGTTGTCACGAAAGCATGTGCCATAAGGGATATGGGACTCAGCAGCTAGGGTGTTCTGAGAATAACGGGAGTAACCCATTCTCAAGATGGTGTGAAAAGCATACACACAAACGGTCATAAAGAGAAAAGAAAAAAACCCTTCTGTAGAGGAGAGAGAGATACGGTCCAAGACGAAAGGATATATACTTCGGGACGAGACTGACAGTGTAGAGGATCTGCGTAATTTTCTCCTTCCAAAAGGGAAAAAGTCCGCTGCTTACTACTTGCACAGTAGGAACGCAGCAAAACTCACCAGCCAACAGCCTAGTATATCTGGGAATTAAAATTGACAGACACCTCAATTTTAGTAACCATTTTGCGTAGAAGAAAACGAAGACATACCGGCATTTATTGACTTCCCCCAATCTATCACTGCGTCTAAAGCTCATGATTTACAAGAGTGTACTCAAGCCTACTCTGCTGTATGGTGCACCGCTTTTTCGCTATCTGACGTATACGACAGCTCGGCAACTCCAACAATTTCAAAACGGTATACTGATGAAAGTGGTCAGAGGTACTTCATTCGAACAACAGAGCAACAGTGAGCTTAACGAGATCTTTGATCTGCCTACGGTAGATGAATTCATCCAACGTAGACATATTAAATTTGTTGACTCCCTACAGTACTTGACAAACCCGGTGTTTAACACGATAACCCCCGCTCCGTTCCCCTATCGATGGCAGGACGCTGTCGTGGCAGGAATGCTTTAGTCTTAGGTTCTAGTTTTAGGTTTTAGTTTGTAGTTCCCTCATTGTAATCTGAAGGTGAGCCTCATCACCTAGTCCTGTACCCAGTGATTTGTAATTTTAACTTCAAATAGAACATTGTTATTGTAATTCTACCCTCCTTCGAATGTATACGCAGATATGCAGTAAGAGGAGAAAACTGTAAATCGAGAATTTGTAAATTGTAAAACTTTGATCAATATAGGGGTTTTGAAATGAAAAAAAAAAGTGTAGAGGATTTAGTTTTAAGTTTTAGTTTGTAAGTTTTCCCAAATTTGTAAACCAAAGGTGAGCCCCATCATGTGATATATGCCCATCGTGAGCCAGTCTATTGTTTTTGTAAATTTTAATTATAAAACAAAAAATGTTTTTTGTAATTCTACCCTCCTTCAAATGCATGTTATGCTATGCAGGAAAAAAGCCAAAAATCTGTAAATTTGTTCATACTATTGTTCATTTGTTTGTACAATTTATTTTAAGACATCGATGTACACTAGAAAGATTTACGTTTTATGCGTAGCTAGTAAGACAAATGAAATCTGTTCATCATTTTGATTCATAGTAAAATCAGTCATTCCTCGCTAAAACACATTTTGTTGTTTTTTACTAATAAAACATTTTGTCTGTAAAATTCTATTTTACCATTGAATTCTTTCCATTTGATCACCACGTTAATTACTTTGGGCTTAGAGCCAATTAGGACCAACAGCAAGTAAATTGAGTATTTGAGTAAGGTTTAATGTTATACAACCTTACGCTAATGCAATACTCTCAGTATTTGATAGAGGAATCAAATCTGTCAGCAGTTGAATAGTTAAATGGCATTCCTGTTCTAACTATTCAACTAAAGTGCAACAGCGTGGTATTTATGGGTAAGTCAGGCAAATATATACATCCTTTATATATTGCCTTCGTCTCAAGCTGATGATATATAAATGTGTCCTCCGGCCAGCTCTGCTGTACGGTGCCCAGCTATTTACCCACTTGACTGACGCTACAGCCAAATGTCTCCAACATTTCCAGAATGGGATCATGCGAAAAGTGATCCGACATACCTCTCTCGAGAGGTCGAAGAATGCTGACCTGCACCCGTTGCTTGGTGTGCCGTCGGTGGGTGAGATCATCCGCCGGAGACACATCAAGTTTTTTGACTCGTTGCAGCACCTAACCACCCCAGTGTTTAACACTATGACCCCACCACCCCTCCCGCATCGATTGCAACAGACTGTCAGGGAAAAATTAGGTTAAGAATTAGTATGTAAGTTAGTTTTAAGTTTGATCAAAAAGGTGAGCCCCATCACCTTTATTAGTCAGTTCAGCCCAGCCACGTATAATCTATATCATTATACTTGTTTATTCCATTATATAATTTTTATAAAATAACTGTATATAATGTAGCGACGCTGCAGGAAATAGAAAAATAATTTCTAAATAGATTCGCCTGAGGATCTATAATTGTATCTAATTATCTGTAAATTTAAAGGGGCTATGGGGGGGGGGGATGGCCTTGCAGTTAATGTATTCGGATAGGGATATATGTATCAGATAGATTAGTGTATCCGTACGCGCAGATGAATCGGGATATATTAAGAGAAAACCTCGCATTTGCCGAACGTAGTTCATAACAGATCATAACAACACAAACGCACTACTATTGTACACTCAGGACAATACCACATTACCAAAGTGGAATTTCCTAAACAACTTTTCTCACTTGTATTTTAAAGCTTACCCTCTCTTGGCCGAAGAGGTTTCTAGAGTTCTTTAGTTGAATTTAAAGGGTTCCACATCCCTGTTCTTCCTGTGAATTATGGAGATTTGCCCGGAATCCAGACTGGATGAATAAAGATGGATTTTATGCGGAGCTGCAAAAGAGGAAAGAGCTTGGCAGATACGCCAGTAATAGACTCGCCCACACACACACACTGCGATACAGCTGGCCGCCTGGCACACAGCTAGCTGCCATAAAACCAGCACTTGTTACAAACAGCTAACTTCTATTTTAGATATCTTCCTTTATCATCTAAGCACTTGCTTAGCCTCGCGCCTTAACACTAAACACTAGCCAGTCCGGAAGTGGCAGAATATTTTATTTTCCTCTACATAGATAAACCAGTAATTAGTCGAAAAGAACAATTTTCAAAAATTCATTTCCTTATGACTTTTTGAAAATTAAAGTGCACAAAAGCCCCGACACATGTGCATATTAATTAATCTATTCATACAGTGTTTACAAACAGCCCAGAGGCCTCCCAAATCCGCATGGTTGTCACCTCCCTCGCATGCTAAAGAGGAAGCGGAGTCTTCGGAAGTCCCCTACGCTTTTCAGTCAACCGCGTCACCGGCCACCTGCCAGTGGAGGCTGTCGAAGAGTGCGAGAGCCACATACGCTCAGGACATGATTGGAGAAACTGTTCATTACCAGGACTCCCACTGACACGCATTTAAATTATTATTTAAGGAATACATATTTGATGTACAGTTGAACAATAGGTCATTTTTCTTAACATAGTGTTCGCTACTTTAGCTCAACCAATGCTGTTGTAATTTGTAACTATTGGGGATATAGTAAAATATTATGACCAATAGTGAATATAATTGGTTTCATAATGAAGCTCTTAATTGTGCGACTCGTCATACAGTGTTTGACTTTTTTATTTATTTATGCATTGAATTTAAACTAAATTCTGTTTTTTTAAATATATCTAAACGAAAATAACGAGCGTAGATCGTTATAACTAGAAAAACACTGAGCATCCTAAATACTTGTAAAAAAACAGCTTTGGTATTTTTAATCCTAAATACTTAATTTTATCTGTTTGGTGAAAATTTTATGTCTTTGCTTAAAAATTAAAATCATAATACAGCTTCTGAGCTTGGGACTTTGTACGGACACCATCTAAAACAACAGACAGACGCACAAAATAGTAGGAGGACCGGAAAGTAATGTCGTTTTTTTTCACATTAAATTAAAAATAAATTTTCAACAAGTTTTTGTTTTTAATCAATGATGTAATCACGCTCGTTATCAGCAACCTTTTTCTATCCAGTGTGCAAATTTTCAATGCCGAATCGATCAAAATCAATTGCGTTTTTGTGCAAAATATCTGGAGATGGCATTTTGGATATCATCCGAATTTTCTAATTTTTGCGATCGGAATTAATGGAAATCCGATGGCGCAATATCAGGCAAGTATGGTGGGTGAGGCTGGAGATGAAAAATGGGTCCTCTATGATAATCCAAAAATCTCTCTCCGCATAAATCGGCACGAAGTACAGCTAAGCCAGGTTTACACTCCAAAAAGGCGCTTTTGTGTGTTTGGTGGAGTATTCGCGGGGTCGTTCATCGCTGATACCTGGAAAAATTGTGAATGCAGATCTTTACAGTGAACAATTGGATCGAGTAAATCAATCTTTAATTGAAAATTGCCCAGCGATTGCCAATAAAAAAGGCGTTATTCTGCAACACGATAATGCAAGACCCCACTGCGCCTATTTTTTCCGCAAGAACCCTGGAAAAAATTGATGAATTGGAGTGGGAGGTATTGCCTCAACCACCATACTCGCCCGATATCGGATTTCCATTTATTCCGATCGCTACATTTTCAAAAAATGTATTCAAGTGGCAAAAAATTTCAAAATTTGGATGATGTCCAAAATGCCATCTCAAGATATTTTGCTCAAAAACCGATTGATTTAGATCGATTTGGCTTTGAAAATCAATTGTGCAAAATATCTGGAGATGGCATTGTGGATATCATCCGAATTTTCACATTTTTAGCGATCGAAATTAATGGAAATCCGATAGCGCAATATCGGGCGAGTATGGTGGGTAAGGCTGGAGATGAAAAATGGGTCTTTTATGATAATCCAAAAATCTCTCTCCGCATGAATCGGTATGGCATTGAACACGATAATGCAAGACCCCACTGCGCCTATTTTTTCCGCAAGAACCCTGGAAAAAATTGATGAATTGGAGTGGGAGGTATTGCCTCAACCACCATACTCGCCCGATATCGGATTTCCATTTATTCCGATCGCTACATTTTCAAAAAATGTATTCAAGTGGCAAAAAATTTCAAAATTTGGATGATGTCCAAAATGCCATCTCAAGATATTTTGCTCAAAAACCGATTGATTTAGATCGATTTGGCTTTGAAAATCAATTGTGCAAAATATCTGGAGATGGCATTGTGGATATCATCCGAATTTTCACATTTTTAGCGGTCGAAATTAATGGAAATCCGATAGCGCAATATCGGGCGAGTATGGTGGGTAAGGCTGGAGATGAAAAATGGGTCTTTTATGATAATCCAAAAATCTCTCTCCGCATGAATCGGTATGGCATTGAACACGATAATGCAAGACCCCACTGCGCCTATTTTTTCCGCAAGAACCCTGGAAAAAACTAATGAATTGGGGTGGGAGGTATTCCCTCAACCACCATACTCGCCCGATATCGGATTTCCATTTATTTCGATCGCTACATTTTGGATGATGTCCAAAATGCCATTTCCAGATATTTTGCTCAAAAACCAATTGATTTTGATCGATTCGACATTGAAAATTTGCACACTAGATGGCAAAAGGTTGCTGATAACGAGGGTAATTACATCATTGATCAAGAACTGTTGAAAATTTATCTGTTTGAATTTAATGTAAAAATAAAAGACATTACTTTCCGGTGGCCCTAATATTATCGTCCCGGATACGGAAATAAAATATCTCTTTTCCCGGCTCGGCCAAATCGAAAAAATGGTTAACAACAAATAAATTTATAAACTTTTTCTTGAATAACCCCTCGAAGGATTTGCTGTGAGGCCTCACAAGCAGCTCACGTCCCAAATTTGTAACTGACATCTTGGACAGTGACACACTCGGGTCAGATTCCCACGCTCGAGTACATCTTTTTTCTTCAGCAGTCCTCGGCCCTCGGTGGAGAATGGGAGGGAGGAAGTTGATCTGTCGTTCCAAGATGACATTTTCGTTTAAAAATATATTGGTTTATTTATTCCACAATAACATATATAATGTGTATATATAAATGTATGTTATATTTATATAATAATAATGACACAAGAGTTAATTTATTTTAAGTAAAAACTTTCTTATACATCTTGACTATTTATAGTTGTATTAACTATTTATTAATAACTAACATTAACTCTTCATAAATAGTTTTAATGATATGTATATACTCCCATTTAGGACTGAAATGCGGGCAGTCATGTCCGGAACCTTCTATTAAATTCACTTTCCATTTAGGGAATCAAACCCAGAAACTTCAGAAGCAGTTACACAAACAACGATACCAAATGAGAGCGTTTTTTCTTTACCATATTTGCCACTTTGTGATAGTGAAATTCCAATAGAGGCTTTAGATCAAGAATCTGAGGAATGCAGAAAGTATTGAAGAGTAGATAACCAAGGAAATATTATATTGAGATTGGCAAGAAAGTAATTTCGGTTTTTTTAGTGTGGAATAAAACTAAATTTTTTCTATACAAAAAATGAACTTTAATCAGTCAAATATCTTCCATTCTGCTCGATGAACTTTTGCCATCTTTCTGTTAACTGTATGATCCCGCGCTCATAGAAATTCTGGTCCTTTTCAGCAAAAAACTAAACCAAGTGCGATTTGAGTTCGTCGTCATTACTGAAATTTTTACCATTTAAGAAGTTTTGTAAACTTCGAAATAAAGGAGAATCCGATGGTCGGGGCTGTATAGGGGATGCGACATCACTTCCCAACCAAGCTCCAATAGTTTCGTACGTGTTGCTAAAGATGTGTGAGGCCTCGCATTGTCGTGGCGGAACCCAAATATCGATCTTCTCAACAAGTCCAAGATGTCTTATATGATTTTCAATTGTTGTGTGTGCCATACATCTAAGATGTTTTGCAATCCCTTGCACAGTTATATGACGATTCGATTCAACATCATAAACCCCACATATCTCTTTGTGAGCCTCAGCCGCTTTGTTGCCTTTATGAAAATAAAAAAGTAAAATGTGTTGAAAATGCTTATTTTTGCACTCCATGTTAAAACTGAGCGTAAACTGACCATATTACACCATATTATTATTATTACAGTGTTAAACCATATTACACGGAATTTTTTTCTATAGCAACCTGAAGGTATCGACTACCAAATCTCAAAAAAAAAAAACATTCTAACATTGACCAACCCATCTTCTCGTCATTGGTCAGTACTTGGACGAGTGACCTCTCTTCTTGTACTCCCAATTTAGAGGTTGTAAACTGTGGCCAGAGTTTTGAAATATCCCGCTGGAAGAGATTCTTACTCGGAAGAAATAAGTAAAGTTAACGCCCTCTTCTTAGGCTTGGCTACTCAATGCCGAGAAGAACAAGAAAAAGGAAAAAAAAATTACGGGATATCCAATATGCAGGGAGTAACCGGGTGGTGGCTGAGAAAACAAACAAAAGAGAGGCGAGAATGTTTTGGAAAAGTTGACAGTCGATGGCAGATGTTGGGTCAAGTCACACACGTGTCTGCGTGGCCGTCTAGACTGGGTCCACTCCAGCAGGGAGTCGGGGAAAGAGGAAAAAACAACAAAAAAAAACAGAAAAAATAACGGTATCATAAAAAATAGAGTAGGAATTTCATAAATTGGCTTCGGTGGCCGGGGCGAGAGAGTGGCCTTTAAGAAATGTGAAGCTGTCTGCGTGAAAAAGTAGTGCGTGGAATGAAGAAGAGTATTTCCATGTAGTGCCTCAAGCTTGGGGGGTGGTCCGTTGTAAAAACAGTTCGCTGGGGTCTCAACGGCGTCGTAAAGCTATCTGTGTCTGTGTCGCCGAACATGTCGAGTGTGATGACGCGTCGTGAAACTAAGGGTTATGTCTCAGTTTTACCGAGTCTGCTCCATCAAAAAGTCCCATCACTTATTATTATCAATAAAGACGTCGAAAAGACAAAAATACGGTCATTGAAAAAATAAAAGTCAAATTACACAGGCTCTAAGCAATCATCTTCATTGCTAAAATAAAAAGTCATTTCATAAACCATCGATCAAGCATACGGAGAAAGGCAAAAATAAATTAAAAAAACAGAATAATAAATTAATTCTAAGACTGCTTCCAATTGACACAGACACAAATTTAAAACACGCGAAATATTTTTTATGAAACAGAACGGTTAAAAAATTGATTCTCAATTGTACTCCAATTCCATAAATAAATTCCATTCCTCTTCCTGTATCAAAGACATTATTTAAGCTTCCGTCTCGACACAAGGCTGACATGAAAACCACACACGAGGCTAAAAAGAAACGTGGTATTTTTATTGTTTTATCGCGATGAAAACTCACTGATACCTTCCAACAAGTAAACATATACGTCAACAAAATGTAAGAAAATTGTGAGTAAGGAACCCACATACGAGGCTGAAAAGACAAGAACTAAACAGACGCTTTGGACAACTGTACAGACTACTTCGAAGGACAATCCCATCTCTCAATAGAAAATAAATTACTTATCTACAAAGTTATAGTTAATCTGGACGTACGGAATAGAGCTATGGGGGACAGCGAAAAAGTCGAACATCAAGCGTATCCAATCCTTTCATTCCTGAGTCCAATAAAAAAAGTCCTGAGAACAATAGTAAATGCCCCTTATTATGTCAGCAACAAAACCCTTCATAACGATCTTAATATACCCTACATTCTTTAACTCATCCCTTCCAAGTTCATGAAATTCCATAGTAACCTATCTAACCACCCTAATCCCCTAGCACAGTCATTGCACTGCACCACTCATCCCTATAATCCTCCTCGGGAACTAAAACGGCAGTGGCCTCGTGACCTGCTATAAGTGCGTGACAGTGGGAGTCCAGGCAATGGCCAGTTTCTCCAATTATGTCTTGAGCGTCTGTGGCCATCCTCCACTGGCTCGTATCCAAGGTGATGCGGTTAATGGAGGTGCGTGGGGGACTTCCCAAGACTCCGCTTCCTCCTTCGCACGAGAGGGAGGTGACAGCCACGTGGATTTGGGAGGCCTCTGGGCTGTTTGTATATATAGTATGAAGGAGCGAGTGAATGAAAATTGTAAATATGGTATGAACCAATATAGTAAGAACCAGTAGTAATTATAGTAAGGACCCTTTAATTACCCTACTCAAAATTGTGGATTTTTTCCCAATTATTAATTAATATAATATAAATTAATTAAATAATCAATGACAGTCCTGTTTTATAGAGAGGGCATTATTTTTCATGTCGTCAAAATAGCAAATGAGACCTCTATGACAAATGTGATTTCTTTCTCGCTGGAACAAAATTACAAACATAAAGAAGGCGATCGCCCTAACTGATTGAAAGTCGAGCCTCTACCTTCAGTTTCGGCAAAAGAGCCTTGGGCTATTTGGATTTTTAACTCAGAGTTAAAATAATTTTTTGACTTCAAAGCAAATTGAGTTATATGTATAAATAAATTTACGACTAGTCATTGCTACTATAATATAGCTAATATTTAAAACTAAATAACATATATATATATATAAAGCTTTTTTTTTTTTTTCCCTTAGCTCTCTAATTATAAGATTAAGGATCAGGGAAAAATAAGGAATATTTGGGTTGAGCGGATCCTTGTACTAGGGGTACCTGCTTGAAGGTGGTGTGAGGGAATTAAGGAGTGTGGGAAGCCTCGGTAGAGGTTGATCGTTGCGGTACAGTGGTGAGAGTCCACTGGTGGATATATATATGAACATAAATATCTAGCATATCTATGGTAAATGAATAGAATAGTTTGTTTGGGAATCAGAGAAGAATATTAATAGAGAACGTTTCGACTTGTTTTGTATCCGTCCCCATTAGGTGCTAGAATCGATGGGAGAGGATTTCGACAGTTTAAAACTTTATAGGGATAACTTTTAGTCAAATCTTTTATTCCGGAGGGAGGAAACAAAAAATCACAGTCAAAGAATAACCAACGTAAAGGAAATGTTTGTTCTTAAAAAACGCAGTTCAAATATTAATTAAGTTGTGCTATTATTACTAATATTAGTACGCGTGGTTGATTTTATTTATTTAGACCATACTGTAATTTATCTTGATGCTACACAAAATTGTATTTATTTTTAAATTACCCTGTATGGATGAATGCACAGGGATTGAGTAAGGTTATGCAAAATGCACAATCAGAACAGTGAGTTATGTACTAAGAAAATGGAAACTTTGAGAAGGAGTTAGCTCGTATATTTATCAAATGCGGAAAGCCAGACATAAGTAGACATGCAAGAATAGAAAGAAGATATGACGAATAAGCAATAATAAACCCGATTAAGGAAGATACAGGGGACGGCAATAACCTAGGGATTGAAAATAAATAAATTATATTCTTAGTTAAAATTCTAAATTTAAAACTCATATTAACTATATGAATGAAGGTGAACATTGAACTGTTTCTAAGAGAAAATATTTTTTTAGTATTGAATTAAAAAAAATATAATTTTGAGCAAAAAAATAATCATTATAACCTTCTACAATATTATATTGGGTTGGCAAGAAAGTGATTTCGGTTTACACGAGTAGATAGCGTTATGTTTGTTTCGTTATTCTTTTGTCAATGTTGTAATTTTTGTTTTTCTATTGAGATTTGGTAGTCGATAACTTTAGGTTGCTATAGAAAGAGATTCCCTATAATTTTGTTTACAACTGTTACGGTCAGTTTTAACATAGAGGGCAAAAATAACCATTTTCGACCAATGTTCTGGTCGTCCTTCTCAAGTTATGATGAAAAAATGAAATCCATAATTACATCGAATCGTCATATAAGTTTGCGAGAGATTGCAAAATATTTAAATGTGTCACACACAACAATTGAAAATCATATAAGACGTCTTGGACTTGTTAAAAAGTCCGATATTTGGGCTCCACCACGACAATGCGAGGCCTCACACATCTTTAGCAACACGTACAAAACTATTGGAGCTTGGTTGGTAAGTGATGTCGCATCCCCCATACAGCCCCGACCTTGCACCATCGGATTATCATGAATGCCGAAGTTTACAAAACTTCTTAAATGGGTAAAAATTTCAGTAATAACGACCACCTCAAATCGCACTTGGTCGAGTTTTTTGCTGATAAGGACCAGAAGTTCTATGAGCGCGGGATCATGAAGTTACCAGAAATATGGCAAAATGTCATCGAACGGAATGAAAGATATTTGACTGATTAAAGTTCATTTTGTGTTTAGAAAAATTTTAAAAATGTGGTTGATATTAAAGTTTTTAAACATTTTTTAAAGTGGTTTGATCTCATTTTTACCAGGTGGCCTATTAACACAGATTTGTAGAATTTATTAATTTTTCTAGAACTGTTGAAGAATATCAAAATGCCAGTTTGATTGATGTAGTGAATGAGTTTAATGATGTTATCATTCACAAGTGTATTAATTTGTTTTTAACTGTGTCATTATTATTATGTTGTTATTTTTAAATATTTGTACGTTTTATATATATATACATGTAATAAAATAAAAAAGCTTATTGAATTTTCATTGAATTTGGTTTTTTTAGAATGTTTTCTATGTTTATCACCATTCTTTAAAACGCTTATAAAGCATATTTAACGCAGAAGCAAATAAGTGTATTAAAAAATAAACGACCGTCCCCTAAATAAACATCGAAGCATATTCGAATGTACACAAGATATTTACAAACAATAATTCGCTAATTCTCAGTCGGCAAAAGTCAATGGAAGCTACACTGGGCTAATTGTTCTCAAAAGGGTCCATTCGCGTTTAAGTTTTCATAAACACCGAAAAATAATACAACGAGAAACCATTAAGAAAAATTCTTCAGCATTATGTGAGGCTGAAATTAAAAAATGAAAGCCGGAATATCAACAAAAGACGAATCAATAGAGGGTTGTTAACGAGGAATAGTTGGAATTGGCCAACCTTTCTACATTTGCATGTAAGGAGACTTAAGCTATTCTTGCAAGACTACTATATTATAACTTGTTGTATTACTAATTACTTAATTATTATTTATTACTAAAGGACTGTTAGTCGTTGTAGTATTATCGACTTCACACTTCCAAAACTCGACACAATTATTCATACAATTTCCCCTGACCGAACCCTTAGGGCCAAGTTCATACTTGAGTCATCATGTAATCAATTTATGATGTTGTGAGCGAAAAAAACTATGTTCTTTTGTAACTTTTTCATTCAAATTTTTAACTTTACTATCAATTTTTTGCTTTTAAATATGCTTGGCCGACAGAGAAGAAACTCCATAAATAGACAATCAGGTCGTGGAAGTTTGATGGGATGTTGAAGAATAGCAACTGTTGGAAAAAACTGCAGTAAAGAAGGACTGTAACTTATAAAAATCACGCCTGGCCTAGTCAAAACAACTTTTTACTCATTACAACCAAACTCGATTTAGATTTAGATTACTTTTCATAAATCTTCCTTGTGTAAAGAGGAAGCGAAGTCTTGGGAAGTCTCCCACGCGTCACCGGATACGAGCTAGCGAAGGCTGACCAAGATCTTAAGAACCACAAACCCTCAGGACTTGATTGGAGAAACTGGCCATTGTCAGGACTCCCACTGTCACGCATTTATAGCAGGTCACGAGGCCACTGCCGTTTCAGTATCCAAGGAGGATTATAGGGAAATGTGGTGCAGTGCAATGACTGTGCTAGGGGATTAGGGTGGTTGGATAGGCTACTATGCAATTTCATGAACTTGGAAAGGATGAGTTCGAGAATGTAAGGTATATTAAGATCGTTATGAAGGATTTCGTTGCTGATGTAATAAGGGGCATTTACTATTGTTCTCAGGACTTTTTTGCTGTCCCCCATAGCTCTTAATGTATGTATTTAATGATTGGCTTAAGTATAACTTTGTAGATTAGTAATTTATTTTCTATTGAGAGACCCATCTTTCCTTCCCAATTGTCCTTCGAAGTAGTCTGTACGGTTGTCCAAAGTGTCAGTTTAGTTCTTGTCTTTTTAGCCTCTTATTAATCAACTGTAATGTATGTTATTTTTGCTTCTGTTCAGTATGTGTTTATTCTAAAATATTTATCCATTACTAGTTAGTATCATATTGAATTGTCATACATTTTGTTGACATATATGTTTACTTGTTGGAAGGTATCAGTGAGTTTTCATCGCGATAAAACAACAAAAATACCACGTTTCTGGTAACGAATTGACAATATTTTCAAAAGCTTCAGTTGGTGTTTGACATACAAGGTGTTCCCAATTGAAACTACTTATTATTTTAGAACTGGGTTAGATTTTTATTTAATAAAAAATTAATTTAATAATAAGACTTTTAATGACGATAATAAATATAAACTAAATTATATTTATTTATTTCAAATCAATTTCTTTTTAAACGTATTTTAATACACTGATTTATATTGTTTTAAAAATTTATCTCTTTGAATTATTAAGCGAAAGTTTTTTTGAGGTCATCTTAAATGTGTCCTATGTCAAAAAAAAAACAGCTTCTGAGCTAGGGCATGAGAAATATTGAAAGTTATTGACGAACCAAAAAAAAAAAGAAAAAACGAATCATCATGTTTGATATAAGAATGTTTCAAGATTTGGAAATGTACCATTAAAAAATTTCTGATGGCTTCAATCATTTTTCGACCTCAAAACCGAAGAACATGGGTGCATACAGACAGGAAAGTAGAGCCTCTTCCTTTGGGCTATTTCGAAAAATTGTGAGCTCGTTGAAAGAGCTTTCAAAAAGGGAAGCCGCGTTGCTGAATCTACAAAAAAAAAAATGCCTTCTAAACTAAAATTACTTTATCAGCCAAAACGATCTGAACTATTTTGATGACGTTTTCAAAAAGATCACAAGAGGCGATCACATTTTCGAAGACGTCATCTAGGAATGAAAGTTGTTTTCTTTTTTTCTTTTTTTCTTTTCAATTCAGCTGGGATATTTTTGCCATGAGGCGTTAGGACAAAGTGGACAGGACCTGGTTCCTTTAAGACGCCACAGGTCTGTATAAACAATTTTCATGCTGGGGGGGGGTCCGTACGTCATTGCCTCTACGGTAAATACACCCGCCTTCTGTATAAAAATAAACCACTTATTCAATAGATTACTTATTAGCTTATTGTGGACGAGTGTCGAAAGAAACGATTGATAATTAAGAAAAAAATTAAAATTAAAATTTTTACAATTTAAAATAAAAAGGCATTGCTGTTTATTTATTTTTGAACATCTTTAATAGGGTCTTAAGGGGCCTCCTCGTTGTTTCATACACGATAAGGCTCAAAATTAAATGCTGGGGCAAAGAAGCCAATTTCTCAACTAATGCAGCTGGAAGTTTTTCCAAGTTATCTGGACAAGGAGAACGCATGACATCAAGGAGGTGGTTTCTAAATGTTGAAATGCGGGCCCCTGTTGCGTCTTCAAAAGCGCTTTTGAAACCAGACCATCCTGCTGAAAGGGTAGTTTTTCGAACTCAGCGTTCCCTGATATCGTTCGACCAGGCTCTTCCGATAAATGTGTGACAGCAACCAAGTCTACGGCGAACAATGGCCCAAGTTCAAAAGAGCCAAAAGGCAGTTTAAAAAGTCTAGTAGTGCACTGTCCTACAATCAAAGTTCTGATTAAATCCAGATAGTCTGAACAAAATGAATGTTTTTGATTTTGTTTCATTTTCATTAATATCTCATAGAGATTAAAATTTTGTAAAAGTAGTTTATTTTAAACTGGAAAAAAATTCAAATCATTCTGGAAATAAAATAAATAATATCTTATTTTTTTGTATGTGGTCCACTTAAATTTTTGAGCAGTTATATTTCTTTTGCTGTTGATATTTAGTAGTCCTGGCAGTGGCCAGTTTCTCCAATCGTATACTACTATGATTACCAAGTATACTTAAGCCAATCTCGACATATGGGATAGAGCTATGGGGGACAGCAAAAAAGTCGAACATCAAGCGTATCCAATCCTTTCAATCAAAAGTCCTGAGAACAATAGTAAATGCCCCGTATTACGTCAGCAACAAAACCCTTCATAACGATCTTAATATACCTCACATTCTTGAACTCATCCCTTCCAAGTTCATAAAATTTCATAGAAACCTATCCAAACACCCTAATTGCCTACCATAGTGATTGCACTGCGCCACACATCCCTATAATCCTCTTTGGAGGCTGAAGCGGCAGTGGCCTCGTGACCTGCTATAAATACATGACAGTGGGAGTCCTGGCAATGACCGGTGTCTTCAATCATGTCCTGAGCGTATGTGGCTCTCGCGCTCTTGGTCAGCTTCCGCTAGCTCGTATCCGGTGACGGAGGAGCATAGAGTACTTCCCAAGACAGCTTCCTCTTTCGCAGGTGGCAACCATGTGGATTTGGGAGGTCTCTAGGCTGAATGAGCGAGTGAATGAAAATTGTAAATATGGTATGAACGAGAACATTTATTACAATAACTTATCGCCTAATAAGGCAGATTGTAATTTGATCACAATAAAGAAGTTTCAATAACAATTACAAGATATGCAGTAAATAAGTGTATGCATGTGAACCTGTTTCTCCGAAGATGGCTTGAAACCAACTTTCACTAGACTAGATTATATTTTATTTATTATGCATTTACCGTTTGGCCATTTAATGCTAGTTTCAGTGAAAAAATAGTATTTTTTAAATTAGCAGTCTATCACCTGTTTTTTACACAATTTTTATACAATCTTTGAAATAAGCAGGCGTGTTAGAATTCTTATTGGTCTATCCTCAGCTAACGATAACAATAAGACTTCAACGAACCATTCATGTTTTGACGAATCCAATTTTAACTAACTAATCACTAAAAAAAAAAACTGTTAAAAACATCATAGAGAAATAAATAAGATTGCTATTAGAATGATGCAGGTTTGTTGTAGGTCAGTTGAAACCACAGTTGTAAGCCCTCTTCATATTCTAGATTAAAACTCACACTTTTATTTGTTTACAAGACATCATGTTAAAGACAACAAAGATACTACAATAAGTTCACAATAGTCGTCCAATGATTTACCAGATCGTAGCCAAATTTAAATAAAACAAACTATACCAGCATATAACGGAATAACTCTTTGTATTTTCAAATATTTCAATAATCTACTTTTACCCCACTCACACCTTATTTATAGAACAATTTGTTTATTTGTATTTTGGGTAATTTAAGCTTCAGTAGCTCTAAAAACATTGCAATACATAGTCTGAATCGTTTTCCCTGTTCGTACATCATATACAAACGGCTGAATTTTTCATATTCAAGAACATTGTCAACAAATTATAGCTAGAATTTTATATTCGAATATAAAATTAGTTACGGTCTTTAACGCCTCAACTAGGGTCTATTTTAATATGTGTTTTTAATAGTTAATATCAAACTACGATCTATTTGATATATATCTTGTTCTGAATTGTAATCCTGAATATGCAATAAGTTGGCTTTAGATGATGTAATTTCAATAAAAAATAATTTTTTAGAGAGTCTTAAGCTTAAACAACCCAAAATACAAATAGTCACGATTGTTGTTAATTACTTTCATTCGGGTCGAATTTGTAACACACTCTCTTAATATCGATTTCTCATTGAGAGCTATTTACTTAACTGTGAATTACATTAATCACTAACAAACAAGCAAACCTTTTTTTAAATTGTATATTTGCCTGTATTTATATTTTTTATTTTCTATTCTTGTCAAGAGGACATGAAGCAGACATGTAAAGCATGCCGGCATGTTGCCCATTGAAAAACTTCATATGACAACTTAACCTAAGTAAACCTCCCAACAGACCCTTCTACACATTTATTAAATATTATCTGCGGGTTATGTCTACTTGTGATCCATAACCGGGGGATTCCTGAGAACCGCTTAGAGTACCGCTAAGAGATGATTTGAGATGCTGGTGGCTAGCTCTCGTCTCGGGTTTCACAAGTGGTTTTGAACCGAAGTGGATTGCGTCATCCGGAATCAATGCCGAAGCTCAACTGACCTATACTCGTTAGCTTGGCTTCTCTCATTATACTGTCTGTAAATGTGAAAAATGGAGGGCTTAAACAGTACTCATGCTCAACTCCTGTACCTAGCATGTTATTATTATACATATCTAGGAAGATTTATTTTCTGCCTTATCTTTAAATTATAAATAAAAAGTCCGATTAGTACTGGTAGCGCTAAATTTATAAAAACAAAAAAAAAATCACCTGGAACTGGACTCGAACAACTAACTTTCTGATCCATGGGGGGTTTTATACCTGACCTTTCCCATATCCAACACAAGAAATATCAAATATCTTTTAAACTCTCGCCCAACTTCAGAAAAAAAAAAATCCTTCAGAGGAGATCACAATGGAGTCTTTTAGTTTTAAATTGTCCAAGAATTGGTCAGCTCTTCACGACTTAATATTCAAGTATTGAACAATTACAGTAAGCACGTGAACATCACGGGTGTTAAAATAGTTGCCAACTCTCCAATAGCATCACACAAAGTGGTAAGTAACAAATTAAACGTTTTAGTACGAATACAGACACAATAAAACCAAAAAAGAGTTAAGACAGAGTCCCTAAATGTTCTCATGCTAAATTTGAAAAATTACTGCTGAGTTCCTCCGTTTGAACTGAACATTAATTTAACAAGGGACATACTCAATTCCAGTACGCAGTAGATTACTAGTTGTGATTGTAATGTGTGTACCATGCCACGTAAATTTAACATAGAAAAAAAAAATATTTGTAGACGGAACCCGATTAGGCGATTAAGTTGGAAAAGGTGCAGGGTTCCCGTACCGACCGTCATAAAAAAGGGTTTGATCGACAGGCAATAAAACTTTGACGGCCCGCCGAGGCACCTAACCTAGGACGTGTAGGAAGTCACAGCTTGGTTTGAATGAGGTGTTAAAAATTACTTTTTTAACAGAACGAAATAAAACTAAACCAGATAAAAGCCTTGCGAGGCTAAGAGGCTTGTATTTTGTAAGCATAGTCGCTGATATTTATTTGATAAGTTAAGTCTGATCTGTTTCATCATTTTAAAGTCATACTATTTTAAAATTTTATCTCACTGAATACTATCAAACATCTGAATAAAACTGTCGTATTGTAAATTCTATTTTACTTAAATGAAATCCCTTCCATTGATCACAACTTTAATTTATTAAGACGAATGATTTTGAATCAGAAACAATTGTGACGTTATTCAATTCAAATATTACTGAGCAGTCAAATATTACTTTTGTATCACCTTGATCTAGTTCAATACGCTCAGAGTAATCAAATCTAGTAGTTGGAATAATTAAATGTCATCTCTAGAGAACAAAATATTTTAATTGTTCAACTTGAGCGTACATGGTACGGTATATGTATCTGCAGAATGGTGCGTTGTTTATATATGTCCCTACATTATATATATTTTTATATGGTTGAATATATTAGTTACATTAATATATTGGTATCCATATAAGTACCCAGAATAGAATAAAACCGTTTTAATAAGCCACCTTAGCTACTGTGTGTCGAACACAAGGCTATCTTCTGCTTCACTCTCCTCAAACCTTAGAAACATTTAAGAACAGAAGCTAAATATTTCAGAGGTCGAAATGGAATTTTTGTTGTTTTTTTCCAAGATATTGTTTGACCTTTATTTATTTATCAAATATTAAAAAATTGACTATAAACCGTATAAGTATGTTGTATGAACTAACATCGGTCCTCCATGAAATACATCATGTACCTAGATTGTCTCAATGCCTGGCTGTACAGATAGAAACGGAAGTTAAAAGCAAGAGTTTCTGACTTTGTAAATATCTACAAAACACTAAAATGAGTTTTCTTTTTGCTATATTTTAATTAAACTTCTGCGAGCAAATTTAGCAGTTTGAAAGACTTTGCAGTAAAAATTTCAAACAGACGCAAGGTTCCAAATACCACTTCATATCAATCGCTATTGCGAATCACAATAAAATTAAAGTGTATAATTGATAATGATAAACCATTTTTTTTTTTATCGGATACCTCTTAATACACATGTCAATAGTTGTGTACGTCAATAATAAATTATTCAAAATTGAACCCGCTCGCAACATATCACTGACAGATTAGTAAAGTTGTCCGAATAATTTTTTTTTTGGCTTAAATTATGAACTAAATCATTGTCAATTTGAAAAAAATATATATATAAAAGAAATTAAGTGTATGTAACTAGGACACCACCTGATTTTTTAAATATTTATATAATTGCTTTGAAAAGACAACGCAGCACTTTTGACCAATAATTACTGATTGATAAACCACTTCGTTGAATAAAATTTTCATATTGAAAAGAAAAGAATTTAAACAGTTGAAAGAAGAAAATAAAAATCCTAATTGAAATCGACTGGAATGTGAATATAAAATAACTCACTTTTTTTTTTTTTAACAGAACAATATTAAACATATTACGATATTGAATTGTTTGTACGACCTGAATCGTTGACGATCGTAAACGCTCCATCAATGAAAGTAAAGCCTCACCCTTCGGGCTCAGAAATAATATTCTTTTAAACTATGGCTACTAATCCTTGAATCCACAAGTTATACAGAAAGTGTCTTTATAAAATCGTTCGAATGATTTTTTTTTTTGAGTTTTTATTTAAGTTTTGTAACTGCCGATTGCCAAATTTTTATAACTTCGAATCGCAGTTGCCTTATTGGTATTTTTCTTATGATTGGTATTATGAATATTAGGTCGAGTTTTATGGTCTTAAAACACTTGAGAATTTCCCTCTATCGGTGGGTAGGATTCCATCTTAAATTGTAAGAAGTAGGAGAATCAAGAGCTCGTTTCTTGCTGGTACTCCTACCAACTCTTGCGGCAGCAATTTTCTGAATTATGAATACCTTATATTCTTAACTAACAATTTTTTGGAAAAAACATTAAGTTAATTTTACGTCTTGTGTCCGATGATATAATAAATACATATTTTACAGTGAACAAACAGAACTACTGCTGTTAATGGCGAACAATTTTAACGACCAAAGTCATTAACCAGAAACAGAATTAAACAAACTTCTTTGGAGCATTTTAAAAGTGGTCTTCTCAAGTGTCTTTCTTCGATAAGTTTATTTGAACAGTCGTGTATTTGTTTTTCATGTTGAGAAAACATAGTCCTTCCTACTACTTACTTCCTAGTGTAAATTTATCGACGTATATCTTATAGACTGTATTACCACGTAGAGTTCTTAGGAACCATGCTGTACATTAAGACTAAGGACTAAAGCGATTATTAACAATTTTAAACAGACCTATACAGGAATGTTCTGTTGTTCTAATATAAACAAATCTTACTGACGTATGCTTGCCCGGTTTAAACTCATGATTTAAACAACACAGCTCAACAAACTACAAATCTTTCAAAATAAAATCTATTACAGATTATGTGGCTCCTAAGAAAGTGACAAATTCAGGAAGTTTTCAACTTTCAAAAAATTACGGGCAGACGGCTACATACTACGATATCGCTATCAGAAAAATGGTTCTTTTCGCCTGAAATTCAATAATTATATATTAAAAAAGAACCCCTAGAAAAATTCTGATTAGTATTTTAGTTAAAATAGAAAAATTTCTTTATCGAGTTGATTTCATCAGGGTTTTTTTTTTTGTTTTTTGTTTCAGTTATTCACAAGTTATTCTTAGCAACCGAGATGATTTAAAAAATATTATGAATATATTTTCGATCTGTAAAATACAGATTAGCTAAATTGATTTCAACCTTAGTAATTAATGAATTGTACCTGATTTTGATGTTGAAGTCAAATAAAACTGTTCAATACTCTGATGCCATATTATATTCGTCTTTGGTATTATTACATCAATTCAATTCAAAACTTCAAAAAGTACATAATTATCCATGATTTTAGATATCAGAGTTGGGGTATCAGTTAAGATTAATGAAATTAAGATATTACATTTCCGTCAAATGTATGATATATAAACTACGGCGGTATGTTGTCCGTGTATATATGTACAGTCATTATTGGGTAGTAATTAAAAATTGACTGCGCGTGCTATCTTCTCATTTAGATCTTATCGAGTAAACGTTTTAGGTGTTTTATTATTGGTAGCAAACTTGGACTATATGAAGAATTCACTGAAGTCAATGTCATGTCAATTTCTGATGGTTTTTGGTTGAGTGTATGTATGTAGTATTTGGAGGAGTAGAGTAGGCAATATAATGAGGGAAATGAAGAACAAACGATAGGCGATGGGGTGATGATAATAAAACACTTTCAGAGATTGTTCCCTAGAATTTATTGGGTTCCGTTGATATTTGTCTGTTCCGGTATTGCTAGAGAGGTTTGAAATTTAAAGTTTGATTGACATGAGAAATATATTCTCCATAAACGCCAGTAAATGGCATTAAATAATAAATGTATCAAATTAAAGATATCCAGGTCCATTTGCATTTCACAAGCATGTAACATTTGTTGTATGGTCTTGTATATGCTGTCGGTAATTGTTCATGTAATGCGCTTGAGCAATAACGCGTGATTTTGTGTATCATTTCTAAATTGGACTAAAGCGTAGAGTTTTTATCAAATGAAAAATAAATATGTACTCACCATTGTCGGGTTGGATCTGCTGCATCTGCGCCTGCGCCTGCATTGGGTACTGGCCGTAGGGGTAGTCGTGGTGTTCTTCCTGGTGGCCAAGGTAGTTCCAGGGTTCGTAGCCGTAGTCAGGGTAATAGGCTTGCTGGTAGCTGGCCTCGGGGGGCAGGGAGGCCGGGGGCCCGGGTGGCTCCGCGGGATACACCGCCGCCTGGGGGGCGTAGCGCAGGGCCTGGCACTTCCGCCGGAACCCTCTGGGCCGCCTCCGGAAGGAACCCTCCTCGAACATGAGCTCGGAGGCCGGGTCGATGGTCCAGTAGTGCCCCTTTCCAGGCCTGCCCAACCCCTTGGGCAGCTTGATGAAGCACTCGTTGAGGGAGAGGTTGTGCCTGACGGAGTTCTTCCAGCCCTGGTAGGGGCCCCTGAAGAAGGGGAAGCGCTGTTGGAGGAAGTGGTAGATCTCGCTGAGGGTGAGCCTCTTCGTCGGGGAGTTCTGGATGGCCATGACGATCAGAGCGATGTAGGAGTACGGCGGCTTCTCCTGCCTCCTGGCCCCAGAAGACTTCTTGACCGGTGGTTTCTGTTCTTCCGCCGGGGCCTGGGGTGCCTGGAGCGCCTGGGGGGTGACCGGCAGGTGCTGGTGTACATGAAGGTGGTGCAAGTGGTGTTGGATATTGATGCTCTGGTGCACCACCGGCAACTGACCCTCCTCCTCTTTCATCATGCTCAACATATAAACATTTATGTTTAAAAAGAAAAGGCGGTTGGCAAGACTGCGCGGGCTGGCTAGCAGGTTTAATGTGTATACACTGGGACGGACTGGTGTACACAAACAGGGCCGGTCCGGCAGTTGCCTCGGGGGGCGGGTCCTCCCCACTACCTCGCCTGCCATTGGTTACCTCTCCCCCCACCCCTCCACTATACTCCATCATACAATCCATTCTCTTCAGGCGGATAAATATTTCCTTAATTATTAGTAAATATCAAAAGAACATAACTGATTCATATGAATGGATCTTCACAACCTGTGGTGGTATTGTTTCCGTTTTCGACAAATATTTACCGTCTGTAGCTGGAGTACAAACTGTTATTAGTGCAACTCCGTAAACACTAAGGGGCCCTAGTCACAAATCGTAAATTGTCTAAATCGGATTTTAAATTGCATCGTTTTCAAATAGGAGCAAAATTTGGCAATTTTTTTCCCAGGTATAAATTACGCTGTTATTAAAAATTGACATCCAATGAAAAAAAAATGTTGAACGTTATCTCAAAGATAATGAACGTTTGGCGGCCGCAGTTCGAAAATTTCATAGAAAATATGGTCGGAATAGTGTTTTGACTTCATCAGCTGTGAAGAGATTAATTGAAAAATTTAGGGAGACCGGATCAGTTGAAGATACTAAACACACTGGTCGTCCAAAAACAAGCCGTTCAAATGTCAATATCGAAGCAGTGCGTGAGAGTGTTGTGGAAAATCCAGGAACATCAATTCGGCGTCTTAAACACAGTTCTTTGTGCCGAAATTGTATGATATTGATGTGGCCAATATGTGGTTTTAACAAGATGGTGCCACATGCCATAAAGCCCATGAAACAATTCACTGTACTCTATCGTTTTGGTGACCAGAATTAGCCCCTAGATCGTGAGATTTAATACCTTTAGATTTCTTTTTATGGGGTTATTTGAAGTCAAAGGTGTATGTCAACAAGCCCACATCCACCCGTGCATTAAAAGAGGAAATTCAACGCTGCATTCGACCATATTTATGCCAAATGGTCATGGGAAATCTCGTCAAAAGAGTGCGTATGTGCCAGCAAAGTCGCGGAGGCCATTTGCCCGATGTGCTATTCCATAAATAACCCTATCATATTTACTTTATAATTCAATAAAAAAATAACAACAAAAATACTAAAAACTGTGTTTTCTATTTAAATCAAATCTCGCGTTAATTCTGGGACACCCTTTATATATATATATATATATATATATATATATATATATATATATATATCACACCACAATCGTTTCCGCCTACTTATTTTCATATTAAAATGTAATACCCTATAAATTGCATAGAGTGAGTTAAGTGTTTCTAGCTGAAATTGTAATTTGGTTATCACCGCCATGAAAATCAGACTAATTAAAAAATACCCTTATATAATTCAACTAATTATCTGGACATGAATCATTATATTTATTTATACACAGTAGCACTTTCAAGAACTCATGCTGAAAAAATGTATTTTTTTTTATCTCGACTAATGCTGATAAAAGAGAGATACATTTTCAACAGATCCATAAATGACAAACGGAAGCTCATGTATAAGTCTACATAAAGTTCTGGTATGAAGTGGCTGAAGTGTCATTTTGACTTAAGCCACTGTTAAATTTTTGATGAAAATCTAACAACATTCTTTCATCAAACCTCAGCAGCGCATATAAGGATAATATTTTGATAAAGGACCATTCCATTCCAACAAATACGATTGCGACATTATAGGTCAAAAATTAATCTTTCCTGAAGTAGTCTTAGTATATACTTAAATCTAACTGTAAATATAACGACATATGTCAAGTGTAAACAGATCCAGTTCATCATAGATAAGATTCATTCACCTATTGATTAGAATATAAGAATGCTATATCTAGCGAATTAATTCACCTGACGTATAGTTACAACTCGGGAAAAGTGAATGACTATGGGGAACTCATTCATTTGTATGTTGTCGCATGCTGCGGCGTTTCAATGACGAACTCATAACACGTGCTAATCAGCACAAACCAGCGGCAACGTTACACCAACTTATTTTAGAATTACAATTGGTTATTAATTTAAAGAAACGGGTGAAAACTGAGCAATCCCAGATGTTTCTTTAACTCGAACTATTCACCAGACAAGTGATTAATGTTTATGAGATATTGTAATACGGAGTCGAATGTCTCTTCGGACCTTTAATTGCATCGGAAATATAGCTGTACGAATAATAGGATACATACATAATATTATGAATTATAAGTGGACTTATTAGTTGTGGTATTGTCTGAGGTTTATGAAAAGAAATTAAATAATATTACACAATTATTAAGAAAAGCCATGTCCCTGGCTTACTATCACGAGCTCAAGAAGTTCCTTATCATCATTTCCGTATCTCTTGACTGCAGCTCAGCAAAAGACTCACTGACAAGAAAGAGTTAGTACGGTACTTAGGCTTCCATCTCGACAAACAGCTGACCTGGAACCCACATACGAGGCTAAAAAGACAAGAACTAAACAGACGCTTTGGACAGCTTTACAGACTACTTCGAAGGACATTCCATCTCTCAATAGAAAATAAATTACTGATCTACAAAGTTATACTTAAGCCAATCTAGACACAGGGAATATAGCTCTATTATGGGGGACAGCAAAAAAGTTGAATATCAAGCACCTGAGAACAATAGTAAATGCCCCTTATTACGTCAGTAACAAAACCCTTCATAACGATCTTAATATACCTTACATTATCGAACTCATCCCGTCCAAATTCATGAAATTCCATAGTAACCTATCCAACCACCCTAATACCCTAGCAGAGTCATTCCACTGCACCACTCATCCCTATAATCCTCCTCGGAGACTAAAACGGCAGTGGTCTCTTGACCTGCCATAAATGCTTGACAGTGGGAGTCCTGGCAATGGGCAGTTTCTCCAATCATTCCATGAGCGCCTGTGGCTCTCACGCTCTTCGTCAGCCTCCACTGGCTCGTACCCGGTTCCCAAGACCCCGCTTCCTCTTTCGTGTGACGGAGGTGACAACCATGTGGATTTGGGAGGTCTCTGGGCTGTTTGTAAATGCTATATGAATGAGCGAGTGAATGGAAATTGTAAATATGGTATGAATGAGATCATTTATCTTAATTACTTATTGCCCAATAAGGCAGATTATAATTTTATCATAATAAAGTTGTTTTTATCAACAGCCTAGTAAGTCCTCTCTATTGTACCTTGTAGTATTATAGGTTATATCAGCTTGTGCATCAAAGTATTATTCCGAGGACATAGGGCACTTACAGGCAAAGTCGTTCGTGTTTCGAGATCGGTCTTTGGACCGATGGGTGGTCTGTTAGTATCAGCGGTATCTGGAGAACTAACGAGCTGATAATGTCTCAACTAAAAAGTAGCCGACAAGAACCCAAAAAAAGTAATCTAAACATCCCTGCTCCAAATCAGCATTTTTTTTTAATCATTTCATTTTGATTTCATAATACAAGGTCCTTTCATGATTTTTTCCCCACAACTTTTTTTTTTGTGTCTCAATTAATTGAGTCATAATTGTGATATGGATTGGCTTCCAATGAATGTGAATAACAAGACGTCATGGGGGCGAATGACATATAAGTGATATTTCTTTCATTAACTATTGAGGTTGGCAAGAAAGTAATTTCGGTTTTTTAGTGTGAAATAAAACTTAATTTTTTCTATACAAAAAATTAATCAGTTGAATATCTTGACCTTTTGCCATCTTTCTGGTAACTTCATGATCCCGCGCTCATAGAACTTCTGGTCCTCATCAGCAAAAACCTCAACCAAGTGCGATTTGAAGTCATCGTTATTAAAACAAACGAATACACTTGTGAATGATAACATCATTAAACTCATTCACTACGTCAATGAAACTGGCATTTTGATATTCTTCAACAGTTCTAGAAAAATTAGTAAATTCTACAAATCTGTGTTAAGAGGCCACCTGGTAAAAATGAGAACAAACTACTTTACAAAATGTTTAAAAACTTTTAAATATTAAATATTTAATATCAACCACATTTTTTTAATTTTTGTATTCACAAAATGAACTTTAATCAGCCAAATATCTTTCATTCCGTTCGATGACATTTTGCCATCTTTCTAGCAACTTCATGATCCCGCGCTCATAGAACTTCTGGTCCTTATCAGCAAAAAACTCAACCAAATGCGATTTGGGGTTATAGTTATTACTGAAATTTTTAGCATTTAAGAAGTTTTGTAAACTTCGAAATAAATGATAATCCGATGGTGCAAGGTCGGGGCTGTATGGGAGATGCGACATCACTTCCCAACCAAGCTCCAATAGTTTCGTACGTGTTGCTAAAGATGTGCGAGGCCTCGCGTTGTCGTGTTGGAACAGGAGTCCTTTGCGATTGGCCAATTCTGGCTTTTTCTCTTTAGTTAGAGTTGTTGGTAGTAAAGATCTGAGTTGATCGTTCGGTTGTTTGTAAGCAGCTCAAAATACACAACACCATCCCACCAAATTGACAGCATGATCTTTTTCGTATGCAATTCAGCTTTCGATATGGTTTGTGCTAGGTAATCATGCTTGGACCATGATCTTTTTCGATTAACGTTACTGTAGACGATCCATTTTCCATCGCCATTGACAATTCGTTTAAAAAAAGGGTCAATTGCATTACGCTTGAAATGTGTATCACAAATATTGTTTTGTTGTGTTAGGTGAATTTCTTTCATTTCTTGCGGAACCAAAATATCGAGCTTCTTGACAAGTCCAAGACGTCTTATATGATTTTCAATTGTTGTGTGTGATACATTTAACTATTTTGCAATCTCTCGCACAGTTATATGACGATTCTATTCAATTATGGCTTTTATTTCGTCACCATCAACTTCAGAAGGTCGACCAGAACGTTGGTCATCTTTCAGTGAAAAATCTCCAGAACGAAATTTTTTAAACCAATTCTGACACGTCAGGCGTTGTGTTAAACAATCAACACCATAAACTTCACATATCTCGTTATGTAAAATGTGTCGAAAATGCTTATTTTTGCACTCTTTTTTGGTATTTTTGTTTTCAGTAGTTTGAAGAACACAACAGGTTCTGTGAGGGTTACAAGTCACTCGTCCAAATCTGAATCTGTGGAATAATTAATTGCGTACAGCGTTGAAAAACGAAAAAGCGAACTTAAAATACTTGTTTTCGAATTTTTTCAAAAAATTAAACAACTGTTCTCAGATGCAGCTAGTGCTGTAAATATACGCCATTCCTCTTTGCGAAAGTTGGAAGACTGTACATTGAGATGAACGCAGAGATTATGAACAAATATAGAAGAATTTAAAAAACATAACCTTGTACAGGAATAAGTAGATCAGCCAATCTCATCTTACCGGTTGAATTTCTCTGAAATTATTGATGGACTAAACAGTATTAAAAAAAAAATGAATACACTGGAGGACATGATCTCAAATAACGAGACAATCAAAAAAGTTTGTACTAAAATAATAATAAGAAAACGAAATCCAACATAAAGGAATATTTGCCTGAATACCCAACAAAGCTCAACATAAAAAGACCCAACTTTATTGAGAGTGACGGGCGGCGTCCGCCGGGGGAGGTCTCGTCGACCCAGCCATTGCCCGGCGGGCGTCAGAAAGAGTAATGAATAAACCTGTGGCCATTGGCCTTTACTAGCGACCTAGTCGGCGGGCAGTTTGATTCGGATTTGATTATTGATCTGATTCCGTCCAATCTTAGAAGGTGTACCCCGATAGACCGTATGTGCAGGAGAAGAGGTACAGGCTAGGTATTCTATAATACACCGATATGTTTTTGTCCAGAAAACATGTATATGTTGTTAGTTTATATTTTGGATTTCAATTTCAACAGAGACGATCCCTATATTAAACTATCTATATGGTGTTACCACGAGTTCGATCTCGGTACATTTTGTTGGACCAACACCGGACTGAAGCTGGCAAGGATAGGAAAGAGAGGTTGCACAGGTAATTAAATAAGAAAGCCACGGTTCTTAGGTCAAGTTAGATTTTCTGAACGTGAACTAGTCTCTCCTCTCTATACTGACGCCGAAGATTTATTGATAAAAAATATGGAGATGTAGGTGGGTATTTTCTGGTCCGAGAGAAGGGTAACTTCTATTTATTTTTGATGAAGAAGTTGGCACAACAAAGCAAATGACCGGGCCACAATCAGAAAAAGGCCATGAGGCCACCAAGCATTGGAAAATCAACAAGGATCTCAGGCAAGCAGTGGTGACAATCGAGATTATTAGTGGGCTACCTACGGTGAGGAAAATGGCCGATCTAGACGTGCAAGAATGCAAAATGGAAGGTTGTAATAACAGTTTTAGATCTCATTCTCTAGTGTATATATTTTCAGGTGTTATATCGAATGAAAAATCGCCAGAGAGCTGTAATGAACATGTTAATATATGTTAATGTTAGATACTGAAGTAAACAGAGGTAAGCATATCCACGTTGAGGTATCGCTTTGTTTCAAGCCAGTTGTTGTACGTTAACAATTATAGTTGTATATTATTTTCCGCAATTTTATTTGACATATCTACGAGCGCAAAATCAAAATGCCATTTTTTTATATTTTTTAAATTATTATTTACTTTTGTAGCCGTGAAAGTTTAAATGTGTTAAATTGGTTCGCTTTCATTTTCACCATCTATTGTGCTCCATTGTGCTATGAGACTTTCAGTTTAATTTCACGCAGATATGTTTTTGTCCAGAAAACATGTATAAATTGTTAGTTTATATATAAGATGTCAATTTCAACAGAGACAATCCCTATTTATCTTAAACGTGCTCCAAACTAACTAATGCCTCAGAGAGAGAACAAATTTCTCAACGAACAAAATGTGCTTATATTGCTGTAAACATCGCAAAATCTTCAGAATTGTCAAGAAAATTAAACTGCAGATGGGCTCAAAGTAAGAGCAGTTCGAAATCGTTCCCTGAAAACAAGGCAAGGGAAACATCGTTTAGCAAAATCATATAAATATTACAAGACACTTTTTGTTTGTTCGTGCTATATGATTAGTACAGGTTGTGGAAGGTTCCTTATCTTCACAATATATTATTTATTCAGTAATAATGTTACACCACTCATCCCTACAACCCTCCTCGGAGACTGAAACGGCAGTGGCCTCGTGACCTGCTATAAACCCGTAACAGTCCTGGCAATGGCCAGTTCCTGAGCGTATGTGGCTCTTGCGCTCTTCGTCATCCTCCACTGGCTTGTATCCGTTGACGCGGTTGACGGAAAAGCGTGGGGGACTTCCCAAGACTCCGCTTCCTCTTTCGTACGCGAGGGAGGTGAATACCATGTGGATTTGGGAGGTCTCTGGGCCGTTTGTAAATACTGTATGAATGAGCGAGTGAATGAAAATTATAAATATGAATCAGAACATTTATCACAATTACTTATTGCCTAATAAGCCAGATTATAATTCAACACAATAAAGAAGTTTCAATATAAATAATATTTCGACAGCGCTAAGAAGATGAAAACATCGACTGTGCATTTTTTGCAAGGATTTGAAAGGAGAAAAAATCAAAAAATAGAACATATTTATATTGTTATATATTCGACCCATGCCATGCGAAGTAAAATTAACATATAAATAAATATAGGTTAAGAGATTGTATGATATATGTATGGCAGGGCTTCATCAGTCAAGGTGGTCCTTAGACAGTGTTTTGTCACACGTCCTAACATAGTCACAACTGAGTGTGAAAATATGTCCACTAACACAAAGAGTCATAATGAAAACAAACTTCTTCTTAAGGGTTAGAGACCCGGTCCAAGAGTACGGGATACAAGCTTGGGGACGAGGCAGCAGAGGAACGATAGATTCGCCTAAAAATCTATAGTAAATACAAATTTTTGTCATTTTTTAAGGGGATTGGGAAAGAAAAAAGAAAAGAAAAAAGGGAAAAAAGCAGAGGAACTTCGTTATGGGCATCTGCCCGAGGCGGATCACACTTACTTTGCAGTTACTCTGGAGGGCACTTCACGTTTCTCTGGGGCCGTTGACTGAGGAGTGGCAGGAGACACTTGATGGGGACATTGGCTTTGAGGCTGCATCACTTCAGATTGAAGACATCGAGGTACAAGAGTAAGGAGGATTTCAAAAAGTAGCTAGTAAGATCTTTGTAATCGTTAACATAATTTATAATTCATACAGGATTTAATCATTTTTCGTTAAAATATTTTAACCATATGTTATCATAAAGCACATTTGTAACATTCCAGTATGTATATAGAAATTAATTCCATGACCACCAAGTTAATCTATTTAAGTTTGGGTTTACAGACAATTGATTAAATATTTTGAGTAATCAGTTAGTAGTTACATGACATCCTTGTAAATCAAATACTGTAATTATTCAACTCGAGTGTAACAGCGAGGTGTCGAGGAGTAAGCCAGGTAAAAAATATAAAAACTTTATTACGATAAAATCTCCCTCATTGGGTAATAAGTAATTTTGATAAATGTTTTCATTCATACCACATTTACAATTTTCATTCACTCGCTCATTCATACAGTATTTAGAAACAGCCCAGAGACCTCCGAAATCCACATGGTTGTCACCTCCCTCGCATGCGAAAGGGGAAGCGGAGTCTTGGGAAGTCCCCCACGCTCTTCTGTCAGCCGCGTCACCTTATACGAGACAGTGGGCAGCGCAAGAGCCACATACGCTCAGGATATGATTGGAGAAACTGGTAATTGCCAGGACTCCCGCTGTTACGCATTTATAGCAGGTCACGAGGTCACTGCCGTTTTAGTCTTCAAGGAGGATTATAGGGATGAGTGGGGCAGTGCAATCAGTGACTGTGCTAGGGGATTAGGGTGGTTGCATAGGTTACTATGAATTTCATGAACTTGGACGGGATGAGTTCGAGAATCGTTGTGAAGGTTTTTGTTGCTGACATAATAAGGGGCATTTACTATTGTTCTCTGGACTTTTGATTGAAAGAATTGCATACGCTCGATGCTCCACTTTTTTGCTGTTCTACATAGTTCTATTCCGTATGTCCAGATATAACTTTGTAAATTAGTAGTTTATTTTCAATTGAGAGATGGGATGACCTTCGAAGTAGTCTGTACAGTTGTCCAAAGCGTCTGTTTAGTTCTTGTCTTTTAAGCCTCGTATGTGGGTTCCAGGTCAGTCGTTTGTCGAGATGGAAGCCTAAGTACCGTACTGTCTCGGAAGAGCAATGGAATTTAAAAAACTAGTGGACAAGACTTGCGCCAGAGGGTGAAGGTAATGTGGGTACATTTTGCTTCATTAACTTTAATCCGCCATTTGTTACACCAATGCTTTATCTCATCAAGGAGTTTTTGAAGGTTATGGGATGCTATATCGGGATCTTAGTGTGATGACAAGACTGCAGCGTCATCTGCAAATGTGGCCAAGAAGGTATTGGGGGTAGTGGGGACATCGGCGGTGTATAGGTTATGGAGGATGGGACCCAGGACACTGCCCTGTGAAACTCCTGCATTTATGGGATAGTAATTAGAATATTCTAAGCCACAGCGGACTTGGAAGAAGCGGTTTGAAAGGTAGGACTATAGGATTAGGAAAAGGGTCTTTGGTAAATATGTTTTGAGCTTGTAAAGCAAACCTGCGTGCCAGACCCTGACAAAAGCTTGAGCTATGTCCAGAAAGCCAGCAGTGCAATACCGTTTGGTTTCAAGGGCTGAGGATATGTGATGAACAACTCAAAGGCCATGTTGAGGAGTGGAATAAAATAAATAAATAGATAAATAATTAGGTTTTATTTATTCCCCGACCGCCGAACGTAGCAGGTTCGTATCTATTATGGCCGTCAAAACTTGAGTATTTTGCAATTATTTATTGCACGGTATGTATTTACATGTGAACTAGTCTGCGCATTTGTCTAAATCGTCTGTTTAGTTCTTGTCTTTATACAGGTAAATATATAAAAATAAAAATCCGTTATATATTGCCTTGCAGTTTCTATATTCGGATACAGTTGTATACCAGTTATATTAGTGTATCGATATGAGGTAAGTATCTAGTCTCAGTCAGGAGGTCAATTCAGACTTTAAAATAGATTTGATACCTTTTCAGACTTCACTCCGCCACTGAATTTGTTTAGATGGTATGGGTGTGGGTTTATCATTTCTTTGGATTTATATTGTCCGATGTTACGGAATCTAATTTAGTATCACTGCTTTCAAAGATGTTAAACGAGTTTTTTTTCTGCAGTTCAAGAATCGCTGACCGGGAGAGACGTCCGTATTTTTTTTTCCACGCTCACTGTTACGGAATTTCTATACGAAAGACTAATCAGTTTTCTTGTTGTTTTTTTTAAGGAGCTTAAAATTTCAGATGGTTCGAATCATTTTCAAGATGGTTAGCGGGCAGAGCTGTTTACTGCCTACACGGCGGACCATAAATCCACGGCCTCCGCTATCAAGGGCGAAGAGGAAGTGATTAATGCCGAGATGGACATCCGGAACGGGCGATAAATCTGCCGATGAACGTATGGGCCGGTGGTATAAAATGGCCGTGGGGCCTCACCCCTTGGCAAGTGCCCACGGCCCCGGATTTAGCAACACCCCCCTGGTATTCACCAGCTCTAGAAATACATACTACATACCTTCGTCTGCCGTCACTATCGTCGCCATTTTGTTTTTACTCTTCATCCGACGGAATAATTCCAGCATTTTTGCAAATTTTCGGTGTACACTAAATAATTTTAATCAGGACGAACGTCTTCCGTCTGCCTGTACGTTCTTCGACCGACACGATACCTTAAATGTTTACTACTCGACTATTGGAAATTTGATGAATAATTTCTTCTCTTCCATTACACTTTGGAATTCTCTACCTCCTAACATTCGTAATGAATCATAGTTACGAACCATCAGATATTTCAACCCTATTTCAACATCTTGCAAATTTGTGAACCATATATTTATAATTTTATTGTTGCATCTATATTTTTAATTCATTGTTTATTGGATGTTAGGCTTGCATCTTTGGTTTTTATCATTGTAAATTTAAATGCAGGATTTGTTTTTTTTTTGTATTAATTTTTTGGCTTTCATTTAACGTCGCATTGTATTGGACATAGCTCGTTGTATTGTTGTTGTTTTTTGTCTGTATGTCGAGCCATCTATGACTTTATTATTATTTTTGTTAAACAGATGTTTACGCTTTTTTTTTAAATTGTCATTTGTGTTTTTATTATAATGTAATAGTACTTTTATTTGCCAGAAATGAATTTGTAGTCTAAAAACTATTGGTATTCATAGGGCACTTTGTCCCGGAATGATTTGTTTTCTATTCTCTTCTATTATACCACCATTCATGCTAACTTCGGGTGCTCTGCAGCACTAAATTTTATGAATTTTTTTTTTCATTTGAAAAATAATTATCATCTTTGTGATTAAATGATGACTAGTCTGTTTATAGAATAATTATCAAGGTTCTAGCGATGGAATGATATCCAGTAACATTTTTACCACCTTGTGATTTAGTGTAGCATAAATACTTCGAAGGTGCTGTACTGTGTCACCAATCGATGTATTCACAGAACAAAGCAACTCTCGAAAGAGATCTTTTGATCTGAAATAATCTCCAAGATGTTAAGGCACAGTTTCCATTATCGTATTGGTGAGGTAGATGGTGAGGCACCACACAATAACAATAATTAAACATGTAAATACATAAATGCAATAAATAATTGCAAAATATCTAAGTTTTGACATCCATAATAGACACGAATCTCTGCTACGTTCGACGGACGGGGAATGAATAAAACCTTGTTATTTAGCTATTTATTTATTTTATTCCACTGCTCAACAAGGCATTTGAGTTGTTGACCACATATTCTCAGCACTTGAAACCAAACAGTATTGCACTGCTGGCTTTCTGGACACGGGTATGACACGCAAGTTTGCTTTACAAGGTCTTTCAATCTTTGGTGCCTTTCAATCTGCCTCTTCCAAGTCCGCTGTGGATTAGAATATTCTAATTACTATCCCATAAAAGCAGGAGTGTCACAGGGCAGTGTTCCATCCTTTATAACCTATACACCGCCGATGTCCCCTCTACCCCCAATACCTTCTTACGCTGCAGTCTTGTCATGCCACTAAGATCCCGATATAGCATCCCATAACCTTCAAAAACTCCTTGATGAGATAAAGCATTGGTCTAACAAATGGCGGATTAAAGTTAATGAAGCAAAATGTACCCACATTACCTTCACCCTCTGACGCAAGTCTTGTCCACTAGTTTATTTTAATTCTATTCCTCTCCCTGTACCGAGACAGTACGGTACTTAGGCTTCCATCTCGACAAACGACTGACCTGGAACCCACATACGAGACTAAAAAGACAAGAACTAAACTTTGGACCACTGTACAGACTACTTCGAAGGACAATCCATCTCTCAATAGAAATGAAATTACTAATTTACAAAGTTATATCTAACCCAATCTGGACATACGGAATAGAGCTCTGGGGGACAGCAAAAAGGCGAACGTTTATTGTTTCAATTAAAAGTCCTGAGAACAATAGTAAATGCCCCTTATTACGTTTGCAACAAAACCCTTCATAACGAGCCACCAGTGGACTCTCACCACTGTGCCGTAACAATCAACCTCCACCGAGGATTCCCACACTCCTTACTCCTCTCACACCACCTTCAAGCAGGTCCTCCTAGTACAAGGATCCGATCACCCTAAATATTTTATATTTATCCCTCATCCGAAAATTCTAACTAGAGAGCTTAGGGGGAAAAAAAAAAAAAAAAAAAACCTTCATAACGATCTTAGTATACCTTACATTCTCGAACTCATCCCTTCCAAGTTCATGAAATACCATAGTAACCTATTCTACCTAATACTCTATCTATCCGATACACAACTGTATCCGAATACATAAAACTTTAAGGTAATAAATAAAGGATGTATTCTTTCTAAGGATACATATATGTGTTTTTCTATTCACCTGACTTACCCACGAACACCATGCTGTTATGCTCGAGTTAGGTAATTACAATATTTACTTTTTAGGGACGTCATATAACTATTCGATTCCTCAAATCCTGAGCGTATTGCATTAGCGTAAAGTTGAACAAAATTATACCTTATTCAAATATTCAATTTACTTACTATTTGGTCCCAATTGAATCTAAACCCAAAGTAATTTACCTTAATAAATTAACGTGGTGATCAAATGGAAGGGATTCAATGGTAAAATAGAATTTACTAGACAAAATGTTTTATTTACAAAAATAACAAAATATTAAAATGTTTTAACGAAGAATGACTGATTTACTTTTAATCAAAATGATGAACAGATTACATCTATTGTACTAGCTACAAATGAAGCTTACATCTTACTAGTGTACATCGATGTCTTCAATCTGATGTAGAAGGCACCTCAAAGCCCAGAGCTCCTGACCCAGCACCTTCGGGCAGCCTCTGCACTTCACCACCACTCCCGTCCCTCGACTCCCCAGGATTTATTTTTTAAAACCCCTTTATTTATATAAGTTCTCCTCGTGCTGCATACGCAGATGCATTCGAAGGAGGGCATAAATATAATACAATGCAGATTGATGTTAAAAAGTCAAACACATACACAACACTAGGTGATGGGGCTTCAGCTTACAACTGGGAAAAAACTAAACCTATATCTAGAATCTAAGACTAAAGCGTTCCTGCCGCGACAGCGTCCTGCCACCAGGATTTTTTTTTTTTTTTTCTAAACCCCTTTAATTTAAAATTTTTAACAATTTACAACGCAATTATAAAGTTCAATTTAACAATTTCTCCTCTTACTGCGATGCGCTGATGCATTCGAAGGAGGTTGGGTTACACAACAATATCAGGTTGACGTTAAAATTACAATGCAATGTATAAATACTAGGTGATGGGGCTCATCTTCAGTTTACAAATGTGGGAAAAACAAACTAAAACCTAAACCTACAACTAGACCTAAGCGTTCCTGCCTCGACTGGGTCATGCCATCGATGGGGGAACGGAGCGGGGGTTATCGTGTTGAACACCGGGTTTGCAGGGAGTCGAAAAATTTGATATGTCTACGTTGGATGAATTCACTGTTGTTACGCTGCTCGAATGAAGTATGTCTGACCACTTTCATCAGTATACCGTTTTGAAATTGTTGGAGTCGCCGAGCTGTCGTATACGTCAGATGACAAAAAAGAGGTGTACCATACAGCAGAGTAGGCCTGCGTATGCTCTTGTAGATCAATAGCTTTAGACGCAGTGATAGATTGGGGGAAGTCAATAAATGCGTAAGCCGGTAAGACTTCGTGCGTGTTTGCTTCAACTTCCTCGCAAAATGGTTACTAAAACGGAGGTGTTCCCACCAGGAAATTCTCGTCCCGACGTATATATGTTCACGTCATGGACCGAACCTTTTTTCTTTACCACCCTTTGTGTCGTGTATCCTTTCCCACACCATCTTGCACTTCGGACCACCCTTATCCTAAACAGGTGGGGTTCGGTACATCCGTCGGCCTACATCAAAAGACTCTCGGCTTCGACCCTCTGGGTTCAGTTCCTTAACGTTATTTAACAATTGTACACTACCTTCCCCATGTCGGGGGTTGAGCATATAACAAATCCTTCAATAATTTCAGAATAGCACTTGATGTAGGCACATATTATGTCGAAACGACGTCGAACCAATCTATCATGTTTCCTTTACTATCGCCAAATAGTATTGTATTTTTCAATTTATTTTATTTGATTCATTATTTATACTTCATATCTTTTGAGGGCAGAAAGGCGGGCTATCATATAAAGGGGGGAGGGAGGAGTCACCCGCTTATATATTATATAAACTAATTTTTCATTTAGGAATTGTAACCGGTTGTTCTGAGTGGTTATTCTGATTACCTTCAACCTATTTTCTTTTATTATCAAATTTTTAAATTTGCTGCCACAGCATAGTAGCCTGCCTTGACTAACACTACTATGGTAAGTATAGCTTACTTTAATTGACGACCACTTTGTAATACAGTTTAAATTAATGTATTCAGTATATAATTAATAAACTTTTCAGACCACATGAGGACTACAATTTAGAACAAGATACATAATAACAGGACATATAAGAATTTCATGTATTTAAAAGAAATAGAATATAATGAGATATCATTTACTATGATTTGAAAAAAAATAAAATCAGTTTAACAACAAGCCTATTGTAATAAAGTATATGGTAACTTTAAATTAAAAACAAAATAAAATATATAATATGGTAAATTTATTGAATATAAATAAACATTATTAAATCAGAAACTATTTTAAAAATCTGATGTATAAAAATTTATTTAAATAATATGAAAATAATATGAGTGTTTTTAATTATTTACTTACCTTACCGCTATTTTGTTGGGAAGGTTTCATGACTTTGAAAATGAAAATGATATTTCTTTAAATATTTAATTAATAAAAACAAAAAATCTTGAAAAAATGTTTTTTTTACCTTATATTCAATTAAAAAAATCAAGATTATCTGCATTATTTTATGATTTGTCCAAATTATAGCAGTATTTAATGGCGATAACTCTCTGCTATCCGACATAAATGTATAGTTTATTTCTCATAAATACAAGAACTAGTATTGGCTCAGAGATAGATTTATAAAAATAGAATTTAAAATTTCATATGAATTTGATCATTTTCAAGGCTACTATATACACGGATAAGATAGGCATTAAATATTCAAAGTACAGCCTCTCCCACCGGGCTGGGTAATACTTTCTTACACATACTTTCCTCTTGGGTTTCTTTAGCTGCACTCATCTCCAAGGTAGAACCCAGGTTCTGCGCTGCGGTCATATTCTATATATAAACTGTTTATTCCCATATATTTTTACAGAGGTCCAACTCCCCTTATACGTATTAAACGTCCGTTACATCAATTATACGCTAAATTTTAAGACCTAAAAAAGAAATAACAGCCCTGGAATACGAAGTTCGATGCTTTAATACTTATTTTTGAATTGTCAAATTGGGGATTATAGTCCACTAAAATCTCAAAGTAAAAGGAACGAAAATTGAAATGACGAATGTAATTGAAAACATAAAAATGTGCACGAACGGAACTAATGTTATTTTATCTGACCCCTACAATAACCGATAGAGTTTTGTCTGTGTAAGGTTAGTTTTGATATGAAGTTCAACAGCCTTATAAATAATTTTCATCTTCCATTAAATTCATGCGTTATGCACCGAATAAATCATCTCTCTACAGTCAGGAGAACATATTTCACATTGGGTTTTTAAGGAATTTCGACTTGAGGCTAAGGGTAACTGTCAGGTTGTCACGAGGGGGTGCCTAGTTACCCTAGCCCTGGTGACAAGTGAGGGTTGATTAAGTTTATAACCTGGACAATTGCTTCATGACGGGGCTTACTATCTGACTCCATTTTTGATAGGTATGTTCCCCGAGAATGCACTGTGTTCAGGAGAAGAGGTATAGGTTAGGTAGTGTAGGTAGTTTGTGTGGTCTTGGAATGACCACGAATTCACACTCAATATCTGAGGGTAGGCGAGATCCGTCCGGATCCCCAAGGCGAGTGTGAACAGGAGAGCGGCAGACTGAATCGCCGTGGGGAACACTGCTTGGTTTGCAGGGCCACGACAACCGTTGCCCATTAGGGAGAGGTCTCTCCCAAGGAGGTGCTAGATTTAGCGAGACGAAGGCAGAGATTCCCACTAGGAAGGTGTGGGGTCTGACAACGCCGGACTAAAACGTAGTGAGGTGAGGAGAGAGAGATGCAGAGGTTTTCATAAATCAGGAACCCAAGTTTTTGAACATCAGAGCAGCCACAAGCCAGTCAGCCAGTTGTCAGGAGAATGATATACAGGCCCAAACCACCGGTCTTAAATACCCAGCTGGCTTCGTCAGTAGCCAATCAGCTTTGCTTTTATTGTACCAAATGCCAGTTACGTATGTGGTTTTCTTTGTTCTCTGACAAAGAGATATGTCATCGATACCTGACCCTGGTAAAGGTCTTTCGCTAGTACCGGCGGTACTACTAATTGGCTCGCAGCTGCATGTTTATTGTTTACCACATTTACAATGATTTATATTTTGGTAATGTTATTAACATTTGTTTAAATTAATTTACAATATATATACAATCGAGTATAGGGTGATTTATCTTATGTAGTTAGCGGTCGCTACAGTAACTAAGTAATTCTTATTAAATATTTAGTTATCATATAGTTGCTCTTGGAGGGTGGGTTCAGATTGGAGCAGAGCATCGCAAATAAATATAGGGCTGAGGAAATTACCTTGTGGAACACCAGCTTCAGATCAGGGCTGGTCGTACAAAAATAAATTAAGAAAAAAATAGTCAATGTGCGATAGTTACAATTCAAATTGTCATAACAGTTATAAAAAGCCGAACACTTTGATGAAGCTTGAATAAAATTAAATTGGTTAAATTAAAAATAAAATTGGTCAAGTACAAGTAATTCGCCTACCTTAAAAAGTAACGAGAATTGTTGTTTACCTTAAAAAAGTTTCTTCTTTGAATCTTCGAAGAACTTTTCAAACTCACTTTTCGATATAGCTCTTAGCCCCTTCAGCGATTCTTCTTTTATCACATCAATGGTGTCGAAACGTAGTCATTTCAAGGGTTTTTTTTCAACTTCGAGAACAAAAAGAAGTCGCAGGGAGCCATGGCCGGCGAATACGGTGGCTGAGGTAACATAACAGGGTTGTTCTTTGCTAAAAATTACGAACAATCAGTGAGGTGTGAGCGGGAGGGTTATCGTGGTGCAATTTCCACGAATGGTTTTGGCACCATTCCGGTCGGTTATAGTCGTTAAGTGATATACTTTATGGACAGTAAGACCTTCTGGCAGGAACTCATGGTGCACTACGCCATTGAAATCGAAAAAAACAGAGAGATTAAAATTCTCGTTACTTTTGTGATCAAAAACCGTATTCTTTAACGAGAATCTTCAATAAGTAATGTAACAACCTTCTGTAGTTGAGGAACATCCTGGACTCCAGAAGGGCCGGTATGAGTTATATCCCTCGGGAGCTGGAAGCTGTCAGGACCGGGAGTGTTCTGTATCCACTCCTCCTGTAGGCTGGGTCTTATCCGTCAAAATGGAGGAAGGGCTTCCAGTAAACAAACATGGGGGGGGGGGACTTGTCTTCTGTATACATCTCCCCTCTTCTTGGTAAATAACTAGCCCAGTGGCTCCCCTTTGATGTCATGTACAGGCCGGCCAACGGAAAGAGCAACAATAAATACCCAAAAGAAAGAGATTGAGCAGGTATTCAAAAATAAATGATTCAGGAGTGAGCGTTCAAACTCTATCTCGACTTTCCCCATACCTGATTTTTCGAGGAGTGAGAAATGTTCGATTTTATTTTTTCTTTGTATGTTCTATGATTGGTGATTGTAAAAATTATTCAAAGGATCTGAAGTTATTTAAAGGTAGCGAAAAAAAATCAGTTTTTAGTCGAAAATAAGTTTTTGGAAAGCACGGAGAAAAAACAACTCTCAGAATGTTTTATTTTTTCCATATCAATGTTTAAGACGTTTCGCTGTTCTCTTGTGGTGTAAACGCAATACTAACTGATCGGAGAATGAAGTATTTTCCCTGAAAATAGTAAATTTTTTGCACTACCGTTTTGCAGCGTCTGTCTCCTGTGGTCTTAGGAGTTCTCGGTCCAAACAAGAGACATGAAATATTACGCGGACGCCACATTTTGAAGACTTGAAAAATACAGTCAATAATTGTGTTGGTCTTTAAAAAATTACGTTTTTGTTTCTTTGTTTTTAGGGTTGGAATAAACCGGAATATCTCATATTTCTATCTAAAATATTAAAGGTATATTCATTGAATAGTACATTGCATTACAATAACTAAAACAGAACTACGAACATAAAAAAAAATATATATATAAACAAATGTTTGAGACGTTAATAATATTTTTTGTCTGGGTATGTTTCAGTTATATTATAGTGCTGGTTATCCGGGGTTGTAAGGAGCAGGTAAAAGGAAATAACTTAACTTAGATTCTTTTTATAATTTAAAATATACATAATTATATTTATATTCAAGATTACCGCGGAAAAAACATTAGTTCATCGGTCGGGATGATCGGCAAAATCAAAATATGATTTAAACCATTCAATAATTAGAAATGTTAATTATATATCTCTTTTTTATAATTCGGATAGTGATGCAAATCATTTATGATCTATCACAGTCCTCTGCCCAACATCATTCGGGAATCCTTTGATTTCCGTTTGTGGTGCAGGTGCATCGTAGATGAACGAGCGCTCGCGAATGACTTCTAATCTGACAGCGAGAACCTATAATTAATTTTTGTAATATTTTAGCTCATAAAAGCTATATTGGCAGTTATTACAAAATGCAAGCGTCGATAGCTCTTATTTGAGCTTACAATCATTGAATTATTATATAGTCATGGTCTGTCTCGAGAAATGTGCTGTGTTTAAATCATACATATACGCGCTACTAATTCAGTTTTTGTGTTTAGAAACTAGATCAGCTAAGAGAATTATTGTATTTTGTTTATGTTTTTTTTCACAGCAGTTGTAGTGCCTTAATATCATTTAAAATGATCATTTCATGACACTAGCGACTAGAATAAAAACGTAGAATTCAACGTTTGGTTTCTACCTGTGATAATTAGAGAGCTATTCAGGTAACATTGGACTACTTTTGTTTTCTACCTATGATAATTGGATAGTTATTCAGGTAACACTAGAATACTTTTGGTTTCAGTGTGTGATAAATATATAGTTATTCAGGTAATATTGGACTACTTTTGGTGTCGGCGTGTGATAAGTAGAGAGTTATTCAGGTAATACTGGACTACTTTTGATTACTGAATGTGATAAATTGACAATTATTCAGGTAACATTAGACTAATCTTGGTTTCTGCCTGTGAAAAATACAGAGTTATTCAGATGATATTGGACTACTTTTGGTGTCGGCGTGTGATAAGTAGAGAGTTATTCAGGTAATACTGGGCTACTTTCTATTACCGAATGTGATAAATTGACAATTATTCAGGTAACATTGGACTACTTTTGTTTTCTACCTATGATAATTGGATAGTTATTCAGGTAACACTAGAATACTTTTGGTTTCAGTGTGTGATAAATAGATAGTTATTCAGGTAATATTGGACTACTTTTGGTGTCGGCGTGTGATAATTAGAGAGTTATTCAGGTAATACTGGACTACTTTTGATTACTGAATGTGATAAATTGACAATTATTCAGGTAACATTAGACTAATCTTGGTTTCTGCCTGTGAAAAATACAGAGTTATTCAGATGATATTGGACTACTTTTGGTGTCGGCGTGTGATAAGTAGAGAGTTATTCAGGTAATACTGGACTACTTTTGGTTTCAGTGTGTGATAAATAGATAGTTATTCAGGTAATACTGGACTACTTTCTATTACTGAATGTGATAAATTGACAATTATTCAGGTAACATTAGACTAATTTTGGTTTCTGAGTGTGATAAATAGAGTTATTCAGATAATATTGGACTAAGTTTGGTTTCGAGGTTGGCAAATAGAGAGTTATTCATAAAATACTGGACTACTCTTGGTTTTAGTGTGTGATAAATTGAGAATGATTTAGGTAACACTGTACTACTTTTGGTTTCGAGGTTTACAAATAGAAAGTTATTAAGGTAACATTGGACAACTTTTGATTTCTGCCTGTGAAAAATACAGAGTTATTCAGATGATATTGGACTACTACTTTTGGCGTCGGCGTGTGATAGGTAGAAAGCTATTCATGAAATACTGGACTACTTTTGGTTTCGTAGTGTGATCAATAGACACTTATTTAGGTAACATTAGACTCATTTTGGTTCGGACGAGAACCAATATCTCTGTAAACGCGGGTAAGACTGACTGCGTAATTTTCTCTTTTCAAAAGGGAAAAGCCCACTACCTACTAGTTACATAGTAGGAACGGAGGAAAATTCACTAGCCAACAACCTAGTATATCTGGGAATTAAAATGGACAGACACCTCCATTTTAGTAACCACTTTACGAAGAAGTTGAAGCAAACACGCACGAAGTCTTACCGGCTTACGCATTTATTAACCTCCCCCAATCTATCACTGCGTCTGAAGCTACTGATCTACAAGAGTATACTCAGGCCTACACTGCTGTATGGTGCACCGCTTTTTCGTCATCTGACGTATATGACAGCTCGGCGACTCCAACAATTTCAAAACGGTATACTGATGAAAGTGGCCAGAAATACTTCATTCGAGCAGCGGAGCAACAGCGAGCTTCACGAGATCTTTGAGCTGCCTACGGAGGATGAATTCATCCAACGTAGACATATCAAATTTTTCGACTCCCTGCAATACTTGACCAACCCGGTGTTTAACACGATAACCCCCGCTCCGTTCCCCCATCGATGGCAAGACGCTGTCGCGGCTGGAAAATTTTAGACTTAGGTTCTAGGTATAGGTTTTAGTTTGTTTTGTTTTGTTTGTTTTTAGTGTTTAGTGCCGGTAACAAGCCGAAGGTGAGCCTCATCACCTAGTGTTGTGGATATGGTTATGACTTTTTATACTACTGATTGAATGTATTTATATTATGCCCTCCTTCAAATGCATCAGTGCATCGCAGTACGAGGAGCAACTTGTAACTCTATAAAAATTGTTTTTTCATTGTATTATTTTTGAGGTTTTGAAATAAAAAAAAAAAAAAAAAAACATTTTGGTTTCTGAGTGTGATCAATTGAAAGTTATTCATGAAATACTGGACTACTTTTGGTTTTTGTGTGGGTTTGTGATAAATTGAGAGCAATTGCAGATAATATTGAACTACATTTGGTTTCTGAGGGAGACCAATAGACATTAAATTTAGGTAACATTGGACTACTTTTGGTTTTGACGTTGACAAATAGAGAGTTATTCATAAAATACTGGACTACTTTTGGTTTTAGTGTGTGATGGATTGAAAGTAATTTAGTTAATATTGAAGTACCTTTGGTTTCTGAGTGTGATAAATTGACAATTATTTAGGTAACATTGGACTAATTTTGGTTTCTGAGGGTGACCAATAGACACTAAATTTAGGTAACATTGGACTACTTTTGGTTTTGAGGTTGACAAATAGAAAGTTGATCATAAAATACTGGACTACTTTTGGTTTTAGCGTGTGATGAATTGAGAGTAATTCAGGTAATGTTGAAGTACTTTTGGTTTCTGAGTTTGATAAATTGACAATTATTTAGGTAACATTGGACTAATTTTGGTTTCTGTGTGTGATAAATAGCTAGTTATTTGGGTAATATTGGATTACGTTTTGTTTCTGTGAGTTATCAATTGAGAATTATTCAGGTAATACTAAAGGACCTTATATTCTACTACTTAAGGAACGGTTTATTCATTAATTTAGGTCTGTCCATCTATACTTTATTTATTGGGAGCAGTTTTTTCTCTTATAGTGTTTTAATCTTTATTTTACTTGGTCATTTTTCTTTATAATGTAACGGTTCTTTTTGTTTACCTGAAATGCTTTTGTTTTCTGTACTTTATTGTTATTCATATGAGACTTGCAATAAAAACTGAAATCCATCCATAGATTATCTAGATATTTAAAACTACTTTTTGACTCAAAGCTAATCTTTCTAACAAAAAGGTCTGTTGTATAAGATGCGTTTTTGAGTGATGCAATGATTACGACAAACAGACAGAAGACGTTTCCTTGCCGACCATTCATCCCGACTGTTTACCACCTGCTCACCTTTGTTTGGTTGTCCCTGTCAGCGGTAGGCGCCGGCCCTTTGGCACCCCGGGCCCCATCTTGGCACAGGCCCTCTACTGCCACCGTAGATCGCCCATACACACCTCCGCGGACAAGCCACAGGCTCCGGCCTTGTTGGGTCTTAGGCTAAAAGGAGGTCTGGTAGTCAAAATTAGATGGTTCTCGCACGGCGTACATTTTGGCATTTGATTTGACAACAAAGGCAGTTGTTTTGTAAACGGGACAGAAAAGGCTCACAACATTGTTGAAGGGAGAGGCCATACTTGTTATTCTTTAATTTCTAAGATAGTTTCATTCACCAATATATGCATGCATGTTCTATATTTCAATACTGAAATTTCTAAGATAGTTTCATTCACTAATATATGCATGCATGTTCTATATTTCAATACTGAAATTTCTAAGATAGTTTCATTCAACAATATATGCATGCATATTCTATATTTCAATACTGAAATTTCTAAGATAGTTTCATTCACCAATATATGTATGCATGTGCTATGTTTCAACACTGAAATTCCTAAGATACATGATACAAAATATGCTAATTAGTAATGTTTTTTTTGTTTTTTTAAAATACAATAATACCAGAGTATTTATTTATTTCATTATTTTAGTTCAAGAAAGATTCCCATCCATTGGCACTACATTTGTCGCCTTGTTGATCGTGATAGAGTATATTTCGTGGTTTATAAATTTTAATAATTATTATTCCTTTCCCTGTATCCGAGTTAGTACTTAGGCTTCCATCTCGACAAACGGCTGACCTGGAACCCACATACGAGGCTTAAAAGACAAGAACTAAACAGAAGCTTTGGACAACTGTACAGACTACTTCAAAGGACATCCCATCTCTCAATAGAAAATAAATTTCTAATCTACAAAGTTACACTGAAGCCAATTTGGACATACGGAATAGAGCTATGGGGGACAGCAAAAAAGTCGAACATAAAACTTATTCAATCCTTTCAATCAAAAGACCTGAGAACAATAGTAAATGTCCCTTATTACGTCTGCAACACAACCCTTCATAACGATCTTAATATACCCTACATTCTTGAACTCATCCCTTCCAAGTATATGAAATTCCATAGTAACCTATCCAACCAACCTAATCCCGTAGCACAGTCATTGCACTGCAACACTCATCCCTATAACCTCCTCGGAGACTGAAACGGCAGTGGCCTCGTGACCTGCTATAAATGCGTGACAGTTGGAGTCCTGGCAATGGCCAGTTTCTCCAATCATGTCCTGAGTGTATCTGGCTCTCGCGCTCTTGGTCAGCCTCCACTGGTTCGTATCCGGTGACGTGGCTGACGGAGGGGCAAGGTCTTGGGAAGACCTTGCTTCCTCTTTCGCATGCGAGGGAGGTGACAACCATGTGGATTTGAAAGGTCTCTGGGCTGTTTGTAAACACTGTGTTAAAACATTTGTAACATTTATCACAATTACTTATTGCCCAATGAGGCAGATTGTAATTTTATCATAATAAAGTTGTTGTATAAAGTTAACGTTTAAGACAGATCGAATAGTTTTTACGAACAGTACGTTATAGCATACGGACAGATAGTAGATCGCAGACACAGTAGTGTAAATAAATGGGTTGTTAGTAGGAAAACGTTTTTCCAAAAAAAACAAAAAAAAAACACACAGCTCTAAAAAATGTCTATGCCACTGGTCTTCGAGCTCTGAGCCCATCAGGGGCCAAATGCAAACGGCTGTGCAGCGACCCGGATAACTTCCGGACAGACTTTACAACCGTACTCCACATGTTCGGGGTGATCGTTAAAGGAGGCGATGAAGAGGACCACACATGACCGGGTCACCTGTTTTTGCCCCCGGCCGCCCCACATGGTAACCAGCAGCCTCCCTCGACAATAAAGGCCCAGAGGAACAAATGTACTCTCGGAAGGCAAACAAACACGGAGTACACCCCCAGACCCTTTCATCTTCGAGGAAGATTGGCCTACTTCAGGTTTACCATCTGGGGGGGAAAAAAACCTAAAAACCTAAAGTCTTTTTAGGTTATAGTCGACAATTTGACTACATGTTATTACTCTAGGTCCTGGTACTTATATCAACAAAATTAACGCAAATGTTAACAATATATATTACAATTATTTTTTTTTTAACAAGCATATAAATAATAAGAACAACTTTATTTACATTTTCTTTGATAATTAAAATTAGCTGTACACGTTTTTTTTTTCTTTCATAGCCCCTTTAAATATACAGATAATTATATATAATTATAGATCCTCAGGCGAATCTATTTACAAATTATTCTTGTATTTCCTGTATCATCGCTACATTATACACAGGTTTTGTTATTTTATAAAAATTATATAATGAATAAACAAATATAATGATACACATTATACGTGACTGGACTGAACTGACTAATAAAGGTGATGGGGCTCACGCTTTCTTGCCTTAATGAAAATAAAAAAGTAACATGTGTCGAAAATACTTATTTTTACACTCCATATTAAAACTGAGCGTAAACTGACAGTTGTAAACAAAATTACACGGACTTTCTTTCTATAGCGACCTAAAGGCATCGAATACCAAACCTCAAAAGAAAAAAATTCCAACATTGACAAAAGAATAACGAAACAAACATAACGATATCTACTCGTGCAAACCGAAATCACTTTCTTGCCAACCCAATATATATTATTTGGATGCCCCGAAAACAATTCAGAATGTTTTCATTAGTTCAATCCTCTATATTATGATTGATTCCTACCAAGCGTGTAACGTCCACTATAATTAATTCTCTTAGAATACGTTTGTATGAATGTACGAACGAATGATGAATTGTAAATATGGTATGAATGAAAACACTTATCTCAATTATTTATTGCCTATTAAGTAGGCAGATTGTAATTTCATCATAATAAAGTTGTTATTGAATTGAAAAGAATACGTTTAACAACTGTTCATTAAATATCTGTACACGTTTTCGAATTCCTCTTCCTGTTGTTATATATTTTGTATAGCTTATAAACATTTTCTAATAGCAAGAAAATAAATTAAAAACTTAATCACAAGAAAAATAATTATAATAATAATAAAATAAATAGCTGAAATAACCATATTTATTAAACGTATTCTTTAAAACACACTTTCAAACTATCTCACAAATAAATCATCTGCAGAAAAAACAATAGTAGTGTATGTTTAGTTTTCTGATGGGTGTCCCTCCTCAGTAAAATTTTGTCATAATTAAATATTATCTCATAAAATTGAATAACTAAACAATTTCCCTGTTTAAGTTTATATATATGTTGTGTGATGTTGGCAAAAGAAGGTCAGATTATGAATTGTTTCAAGTTTTTGTTTGACAGTTGTAACTCTATCTATACTATGTCAGAATGGAAGGGATTTATGTTTTGTAGAGGATTAACTTATTTTTTTATTATAGTAAGTGTTTGTAAATGAGCCTTAAAATCCTTTTTAAACAGGATGCTTAAATCAACTTTTTTTAACTGCATTACGATCAATTCACTTGCGCCGTTTGAATATAAATTAATACACGTACTCAATTTACATTTGAGCGCACTGTTACACGAATAAGGGAATTATCAGTTTTAATGGTAACATTTTTTATTATATCAACAATTTTATCCCCGTCCAACCTTATTGTCAGCAACTCTCAAATCCCTTCCCCCACCCTTCTTATTTCAATTATTATACATTTAAATAAAAAAGGTTACACACTCCATGGTCCTTTCTTACTTATTGTCAATCTTAGTTTTTCAGCCAAGTTAGCTAGTTGTCTTATATTATATTTGTACATTCCAGTGATTCTTAGCAACTTCCTTGCAAGCTTTTGCTGACAGAAGTTCTTTCGTGTCATCTCGATCCATCAACGGACTCAAACTTTCTGTATCACATCACAGACATATAGAACAATGAAGGTTCGATACTGTTAAATACCTAGGTTTTCATCTAGGCAAATGGCTGACCTGGAATCCTCAGACAAGACTTAAAATACAAGAATTGAATAATTATACACACTACTTAACAGAAACTCTAACCTCATACTAGAAGAAAAAACTTCATATATACAAACGGTTGTTAAAACCAATTTGGACTTAAGGACTAGAACTATAGGGGACAGCCAAACCTTCGAATATGAAAAGAATTCAAACATTCCAATCCAAAGTCCTCAGAACTGTAACCAACGCTCCCTTTTACATTACATTAGTTATCACAGGAATGCTCAAATATAAGACAACTAGCTAACTTGGCTGAAAAACTAAGATTGACAATAACTAGGAAAGGACCATGGAGTGTGTAACCTTTTTTATTTAAATGTATAATAATAATTGAAATAAGAAGGGTGGGGAAGGGATTTGAGAGTTGTTGACAATAAGGTTGGACGGTTATAAAATTGTTAATATAATAAAAAATGTTAATATTAAAACTGATAATTTTCATACTCATGTAACAGCGCGCTCAATTTACCTCCCCCCCCCCCACACTTAAATTGTTTCCATTTTAACCAAAGGTATTGGACGGATTGTTGTGAGAGCCGCTCGATTTTCCATAACGTTGGTGTCTATTTTTTACGCATACATAGAATGTTTGGTAAATAGCAAATTGTTTTGTTTTTATTAATTAAATACTTAAATAAATTACCAGCTGTTTCTGATTTCTTTAAAATAGATATAGGTTGTTATTCCTTTTCATTACAAACGCATCTTCATGTACAACTCCACGTGCCAACTTTCCTAGACCTCAAGATCCGAATTTGACAAAAACCTATCGTCTCAACCAAGTCCTCTTGTCAGCTCCTTTTCCAGTAACTCTTGTCCTCTCTCTGGTCTTCGGCCCTTCAACAGCCTTGCTGAGGGAATTACCTTGGGAGGGGGGTCCTCGGCAGAATATCTAATATGCTGTACCAATGGAAATTGTACATAAGCATGAATGAATTCTCACTTCCCAATCAATAATGGTGTACAAGAAAATTGTAATTTTTCAAATAAAGATCTTGTATTATATACTTATTTTCGCTTCAATGATCTAGACTTATTACTGCATACTGATTAATTTCCAGAGATTTATTGAAGTATTTTCATTAGCATCTAGGCTCAAAAACACGCACCATTTACACTGTAAATGGTAATTTGTAACCGCGGCCAAAGCTGTTTAGTAAACACTAGCAGAACTATCGGAGTAATTACCGAAATGTTTTCGTTTTTCTTTTAACTTTTCTTGATTGTCATTATTGTAATTATCAGCTGTTCTGATTTATTTAAAATAGGTATAGGTTATTATTCCTTGTCCAGCTGATCGTGAAACCTATGCCAACACGGTCAATTTATATTACAATATTTGTATCTCTTTTCCAAGATTATTTAAGTAAGACTATATAAATCAAATTTATAGACTAGCTTCTGTTTTAACTATTGTTCATTTATTGTCAATAAATTTACCATCTTATGATTTTAGATCTTTTACATTAATGCCACCAATTCAATTAAGTACAGACATAAAAAAGTTAATCATGTCATCACAGACCACTGTCTGTGTAAATGTAATTTCTTTTATGTAATTACATATATATACCTTTTTTCTAAATTTTAGTCATCAATGATGGCAAATAGTTGAATGTTTAATGTTCATATATATTTTTGTTATTGTATAAAATTGTCATTGTATCCAGAGGATGACAGGCGTCGGCCGACGTAATGGGCTGCATAATTAATCGAAAAGCATCGTTGAAAAATTTGGTGTACTTAAACCTTCAAAAAAAAAAAATGTGTAAAAGAGAAGACCATATGCTGGACCACCCACACCCACCAGTAACAGATAGCGTTCATCGCGCCGCTGAAAACCTGCTCACTTCCGCTTTGTTTACTTTGGAGGCGCCAAGTAAGGGCAGGTTTCATCTATTTCCGCCCTTGGGGGGGGGGGGACTTACTCGTGGCTGGTCTTACAAAATATTAATATAATAACAAAACTTGTATAATATTAAATGTCATTACAAATTAAAAATATTTGACGACATGATTAGCAATACGTAATTTGTATTATATATAATTATATTTCCAAAATGACAGTTTTATTGTCATTAATTATAATCTTGTTCACGACTTTAGATCTTGTTTTATTTGGTTTTGTTTTACATATAAGCTCGATTGCATGGTTGTTGCATTTGATTCTCGAGTGATGTTAAGATTAAAACAACGCCTATGAAAATTGGTCATTCAATTTCTCAACTTCCGGATTAATAACATGTAATTAAAACTGTCAACTAAATTATGTATGATTATTTTATTTTTTTGTCAGTTTCATGTAGAGTTGATGTAATGCATGAGAGTTACTTGAAGTCTAGTTTGATCTTAGGCGTTTTCGTTAAAAGCGCCGCACAAATTTAAGGTTTTAAGGTCGTCAATTCTGGAAATGTAATAAGTTTTTTTGGCCAATTTGTGGGATTTTGTTCTACAACCCATCTATCGAACGAGACCACATTCAGCCACAAGTATTTTTTTGAATGGTTTTTGGCGGTATTTTAAAATTCAGCCAATTGACTAATGACAAGTTACTTGAGGCCTTTGAGATGGTACGATTAAAAACAACGTATAATAATGACCGATAAATAATTAATCCAATTCGTATGATTAAAAAATTAAATATTTCCCATTATGAATGGTACCGAAGCAAAAGGTCTTCGTTAATAATATGCCACATAGGTTTGGGCTTCAATGGACTACAATTACGCAATGTCATCAAAACTTTAATCAAAAGAAAATGTAAAAAAAAAAAAGAGGTAATGAAGTAGAAATATTAATTAATTAATTTCAATTAAAAACTAAATATTTTCCTGAGTATTAATGATCATTGACATGCAACTATTACATTAAATATGTATTTTTATATTTTGTGTAGTTCAGTCTCTCCAATTGATCTATTCATTGACAATAAATCATCAAGTTATCTATTGTGGTTGGCAAGAAGGTAATTTCGGTTTTTGGTGTGAAATTAAACTCAATTTTTTCTATACAAAAAACGTATTTTAATCAGTCAAATATCTTAAATTCTGTTCGATGGCCTTTTGCCATCTTTCTGGTAACTTCATGAATCCGCGCTCATAGAACTTCTGGTCCTTATCAGCAAAAAACTCAACCAAGTGCGATTTGAGGTCATCGTTATCACTGAAATTTTTACCATTTAAAAAGTTTTGTAAACTTCGCAATAAATGATAATCCGATGGTGCAAGATCGGGGGTGAATGGGGGTGCGACATCACTTCCCAGCCAAGCTCCAATAGTTTCGTACGTGTTGCTAAAGATGTGCGAGGCCTCGTATTGTCGTGGCGGAACCCAAATATCGAGCTTCTTAACAAGTCCAAGCCGTCTTATATGATTTTCAATTGTTGTGTGTGACACGTTTAACTCTTTTGCAATCTCTCGCACAGTTATATGATGATTCGATTCGATTATAGCTTTCATTTTGTCATCATCAACTTCAGAAGGTCGACCAGAACGTTGGTCATCTTTCAGTGAAAAATCACACGTGCTTTCTGTTAAACAATCAACATCATAAACGTCCTTCTCTTTGTGAGCCTCAGCCGCTTTCTTGCCTTTATGAAAATAAAAAAGGAAAATGTGTCGAAAATGCTTATGTTTGAACTCCATGTTAAAACTGACAGTTGTAAACAAAATTACGCGGAATTTCTTTCTATAGAAACCTAAAGGTATCGACTTCCAAATCTCTAATAAAAAAAAAATTCCAACATTGACCAAAGAATAACGAAACAAACATAACACTAACTACTAGTGCAAACCGAAATCACTTTCTTGCCTTTATGAAAATAAAAAGTAAAATGTGTCAAAAATGCTTATTTTTGCACTCCGTGTTAAAACTGGCCATAAACTGACAGTTGTAAACAAAATTACGCGGAATTTCTTTCTATAGCAACGTAAAGGTATCGACTACCAAATCTCAAAAGAAAAAAATTCTAACATTGATAAAATAATAACGAAACAAACGCTATCTACTGGTGGTAAACCGAAATCACTTTCTTGCCAACCCTATACAATTTATAACTTTGTAAAAATTTTATACTATTTTTATTGTTTTTCCAATATTTTTAGTTAGTAAATTATATCTCATTACAATCTATTTACTGTATTACGTTACTTTTAAACACATACAATTCTTACGCAGTTTTAAACTGTAGTATTGACGATAATTGAATATGTCGACTGTAGATAATTTATTGTCAATAAAAAGAATTATTTTGGAAAGACTGAAGTTTGGACTAACCAAAATATTTTCCATTATATTTTTTTTTTGGGGGGGGGTACCAAATTAAAGTACCTGCCGTCGGGGCTATCATTACAAAAATATAAAACCCAGCATCAGTCTTTGGTTCTCTATGATCTTGATTCATCTTGATGATTAGAGTAGAACAAACATCAGCCCCTGTAATTGGATGATAAATGCTTTAATATTTATTGTCGGGAGAAAAAAAAACTAATTAGGGGTTTAATTAGCCAATTAAGTGGCCCTATAAAAGACTATAATAATATATATCGTAGGCAACTCCGAATGCCAAACATTTCAGCCCTGTTTATTTACCACTGACCCTCTTAACGGGCCGACTAAAAGATCCCAGCAATTGAAAGTCTCTGTTTACAGGCGTTACTCTTCATAACTCTTCGGCGGAATCCGAGCGGCCCTGCGATACCACCATCAACAGGGGGAGGATTACTCTTCAGACTCCAGGGAAGGAAATATCTGTCCGCTATGTCTTTAAGTATATTATAGGTCAGGCTTTTAACTACAGTCGAATCCCGATTATTCGTATTTCCGGCTAATTTGTACAAATTTGCCGCTCCCCAGAGAAAATCCCGGTAAGTGGTATAAAAAGAATGCATTTCAGTCCCCTCGGTAATTCGTATTATTTTTATGCTCGAGGTCACTTAAAACGCCTTGTAATGCGTATTTCCAGCTTAAAAACCTCGTTAATTCGTACTGTTTCAAGAGAGGGAAAGAGGACAGTGAGAGACCAGAGCGCAGAATGAGTGCGCGATAACTGTTTTCTAGGAAATCAAGTAATCCCTTCTACTGATGCAAAAGGGAGAGCGAGTGAGAGAGACAAGTTTTCTAGGAAATCCCATATGCAATTCTCTATCTATGTAGTTCCCGTACTCTTTTTACTGAAAGGAAATAAGTAGAGGTGAGATGGAAAGTTTTAGGAATCGTACTAAGCTTTTCTTTCGTTTCTACAGTTCAGTCTCGTTTTCGTAATCGTTGTGACATTTTGACGAAGGCCTAGCAGTAGTGGGGATGTTAACCGACGAAGAAACTTTAGATCCATCTGAGGATGTTGATGGTGAAGATGGAGCCGGCGATAAAGATGATTTACCAATAATGACTGCTAAAGTTGCTAAACAATACGTGAACAACGTGCGCCATTTTTTAGCAAAATCAGATGTTGGTCTGAACACTCATGACAAAGCAATTGACAATACCCGTTGGATTGGGTAAAAAAAAATTACGGATTTTTTTCGAACAAATGTTTGATTGGTGTTTATTTAATCTAGAACATAAGTATGTACATATTTTTTATTGCATGTATTGTTTATTGTTTAGTTTAGTACTAAGCAGTGTTTATTGCTTAGTTTTTATCCTTACTACATTGTACATACTTCTTAGTACATACATGTTTGCATTAATACGTTTTTCAATTTTTTAATTTTTTACTCCCTATTATTATTATTCCCGATAATTCGTACCAAACTGTCAGTCCCTTGACAATACGAATTATCGAGATTCTACTGTGTAAGAAATTCATAACCACGCTGTTCAAGTTGCCTGGTTTTTAGGACCGTGGTGAACCGGAAATTCCCTGTCACTGAAGACAGTTTGTCACAATTAAGCATATACGAGGGTGGCCTGAAAAGTTTCCAACCTCAACATGAAGATAGCAGCAGTCGTAAATAAAAGCTAGTGAATTTCGTTGTTCATCTCTTGACAGTTACTCACCAAAGTTTCAGCCATTTTGGACGCGCAGTTGTGTAACAGTCGTTTGAGTGAGTCGATGTTACTGTTTTTGTGAAAATGGACAAAATCGAGTATCGAACTGTCATTAAATATTTGCTTTTGAAAGGCAATACGCCTACATAAATCAAAGATGAGTTGGATTCTGTGTATGGGGACTCTGCACCATTATATACCACAGTGAAATTTTGGGCAGCTGAATTTAAACGTGGTCGTAAGAGCTTGGGAGACGATGAACGTTCGAGACGTCCAAAAACTGCAACTACCGACGAAAACATCACCAAAGTTCACCAAATGGTGAGAGACATAGCAGAGGTTATGAACATGTCAAAAGAACGTGTTTGTCACATATAAAATCAACATTTAGAGATGAGAAAGCTGTCCGCGCGTTGGGTGCCGCGATTGCTCACGTTAGACCAAAAACAAAATTTCCAACGCTCTGTTGGCGCAGTTTAGGCGCAATAAATCCGAGTTTTGGCGCTGATTAATTACTGTGGATGAAACTCGGATACACCATTATACGCCCGAAACAAAAATACAGTCCAAACAGTGGACTGCAAAAGGGGAACCGGCTCCAAAAAAAGCAAAAACTGTTTTTTCGGCTGGGAAAGTGATAGCGACTGTTTTTTGGGATAGTCATGGAGTTATTTTAATCGATTATCTTCAAAAAGGAAAAACCATTACAGGAGCATACTACGCATTATTATTTGACAAGCTGAAGGCAGAACTTGCGGAAAAACGGCCACATTTGCAGAAAAAGAAAATCCTGTTTCACCAATACAACGCACCGTCTCACACCTCAGCGGTTGCCATGGCGAAAATCTACGAATTACGGTAAGCCCCAAGCGACTTCTTTTTGTTCCCTCATCTCAAAATTGCGCTCGGAGGACAGAGATTTTCGTCTAATGAAGAGGCAATCACCTTCGTGAACGATTATTTTGCAGAGAAAAATGCCGAGTACTATTTGGACGGGTTACAGAGATGGGAGCATCGCTGGGAGAAGTGTGTAGAGTTACAAGAAGACTATGTTGAAAAATAAAATAAAAATTTCTGAAAAAACGTCTTGTATCTTTGTTAGGTCGGAAACTTTTCAGACCACCCTCGTACTGTTTCACTCAGCTGTTTTACAAGCATCAGCTGACTTAATGAATACATATAGAATAATTAGAAAATGACAAACCTATACAAAATATAACATTAAAAGGAATCCTGAAGTATGCAACTCAAAGAATATGAATGAAAAATGTATTTAAAGTTTTTATCCATAAATCTTGCTACCAGTGTTATTTAGTTACCAGTGCTTTTAAACCATCACGTAGAATGAGAACTTAATATATATATTAATGAATTATTTTATGAGTCTTTTCAAGTTACTTCACTTCGTAAAAGTTCAAAGCCTTATTTACAAATAAGGTGTGAAATTTCAATCAGGAATCTATTTCCTCCTGATTGTATACTTATACGTGATCTATCAGGCAATGGTTAATTTTCTTTACAATCCCGGACTTATTTACCCAACGAGGTTGGTGGAAAACCTACCTTTCTACGAAATTTATCCGAATGAAAGAACTAACAATTACATTTCTATGCTTTAAACAGCCACAGTAGCTGAAAATAAAAAGTTGACTACAGTTATTAAACTATTGAGATGATAAATAACGAACGTTTTACGAAAGTGCCTATATTTTTCGTCTCTCGCCAACGCAAAACTGGATTTCTACGTCAAATTGTATATTTCTAGATCAATACACAGAAATCAGTGGAAAAAAGAAATTAAGCCACCTAAATAGAAAAAAAAAAAGTGGCAACACTGATGACACTGAACAACAAAGTAGCAGCACAGATGACTGTGACCAAATAGGTGGCAACACTGGTCTATGCCAACAAGTGAAGTAACAAACGCAAGCCAGTGAGAGAGACAAGTGAGTAAACATTGGGCTCGAGCACAAGTGTAAACCTACATATCACATTTGAGGTAAGCAGTTTTCCCTCAGTAAATATCCGCCTTATTCATCCTTCAGCAATTAATGAGTATCAAAAATATGTCAGTAGTAAGTAAAGATTGGTGTTAGATCGGGCCAAGGTTAGGGCAAAACAGGCAACAATGAAAATCTTTATATCAGTTTATTTGTTGTTCGCCATCATTTTATTTCGTCCATGTATTTCCTATATTTATAAATATCAGTCAATGTTTAGTGTATTTCTTTCCTTTTTTTTTTTTTTATTTTAAATATAACTTAGTATCAATGACTTTTGTTTTATTTCCTTAAAGCTGACTAGTAATCTTAGTAACCCGGCAGTTACTTCACCCCATCTTAGCAAATAGCTTCTACAAAATGAAAACGGGTCCTGGTAACGGGTGCGCGCACGCGCCGTATTGTCTTGCCGTCTGCCGGATGCGCACGCCTTTGTTGTCAGAAGCATTTACCGAAGTTTCACGAGTGCCACCCGAACCATCTCGAGCCATGACAAGTCTTTAGCTTCCATCGGCGCGATTTAAGACAAGCCACACGTTGTAGAAACAACGCTTCTTTTAGTAGTTGTAGCCTTCGAATGTGTTAAAAATGAAAACTTTTAATAAAATAAACCTTAGCATTTCTCTAGAAAAATTTTAAAAGTTAATCTTTGTTTACATTTTTATATCCCGAACAAAAAAGATGAAAACAGCCCGAGTGCTATTGAATCTTTGAATCGTATTTAATGTTTTGTAAAACAGATAGACAGTTTTCCCGTATATGTTGGAATGTACTGCACCTGCTCATGTTGACCTTTAGCGAGATATCCCATTTTAGTAAATATCCAGGTTTTTATCCCAATAAAGAATTAACTGTTTTGTTTACTCATACTCGTCCATTTAGTTTCGTTGCCTTGAGTAAGACGCAGCCTTACAGAAAAGCTCTATGACACCGCAGACAGTTAGGTTCGTATAAATTTCAATTTTGTATTTATTGTCCATAATTATCGATGAGAAACAATATCAAAAAATAACTTTTGTTACTCCGCTTAGTGACAAAAAAAAAGAAAAAAAAGGGCTATTCACGATAAAAAATACTTTAATTCGATTGTTGAAACATTTTGATATAAACATGGTTGAGTAAATTCTATGTTCATATGGCGGACCGTTATGCTCTTTCCTTTTTGAGTACCCTAATAGTCAAGCTGGAGACATAAAATACAACAGGTTTTTATATAAGGAAGACATGAAACAATAGTGTTATTAATCAATTAATTAATCGGAATTAGGACAAAAAAAATTCCCCTATAATTTTGAGTAGTGTCAAATTTAAGATCACCACCTCCTATATAACAATATTTAAATTTTTTCAAACTATAATTACAAAATGCCAATTATTAACTGTTAGTAAGATCTTGTTTGACACTTGAAGTCAACCAGTCATTTTGTTTTGTAGTGAAAAAAAAATAAATTGTTTGTCCTTAGCATATTGTATATTGTAGGGTATGAAATTAAATATTTCGACTTGTTGTTTAAGAATATATATAATATGTTATGGGTTTATTAGAAAATAACAACAATAAAAGAAAATTAGTAATTTTTTTTTAATATTTATTATAACTATTAATAAATTATATATTATTTAATGAAGAAAAAAAATAAACTATTGAGCTATAATTTATTCTTACATTTTTCTAATCTAGATTAACATTTTATTAAAACTGCAGGTCCACAACGGTCGAAGTATTATAGAGAAGAGCGCTTCAAAACTAAATAGAGGAATTACAACTACTCAAGAGGACAGGCAAGATGGACCCACAATTGGAACCATACCTCGTTCAAATGTACCAATCGGTAGGTACAATCTTATCAGCTGTTAACAGTTTCATTTTTTTTTTTTAATAAATTATTTATTGATACTTAAATAAGGGTTTCCCATTTTTTTTTTTTTTTTTTTTTTTTTTTTTTTTTTTTTTTTTTTTTTTTTTTTTTTTTTTTTTTTTTTTTTTTTTTTCTTAGCTCTCAAACATAAAAACATAAAAAAACATAAATTATTTTGGGCTAATGAGTGCCTTTCACTAAGGGGAGTCCCCCATTTGAAGGATGCATGAGAAGGATCCCAGAATTAACGCAAGATTTGATTTAAATAGAAAACACAGTTTTTAGTATTTTTGTTGTTATTTTTTTATTGAATTATAAAGTAAATAGGATAGGGTTATTTATGGAATAACACATCGGGCAAATGGCCTCCATGACTTTGCTAATTTGCACCCATTTGTCGAAATTTTCCATGACCATTTGGCATAAATGTGGTGGAATTTCCTCTTTTGATGCACGGGTGGATGTGGGCTTGTTGACATACACCTTTGATTTCAAATAACTCCATAAAAAGAAATCTAAAGGTGTTAAATCACACGATCTAGGGGGCTACTGAAACTAGAGAGTACACGACCTGGAAATGTGCCATGCAGTATTTGAATTGTTTCATGGGCTGCATGGCATGTGGCACTATCTTGTTGAAACCACATATTGGCCACATCAATATCATACAATTTCGGCACAAAGAACTGTGTTTATTTGTTTATTTATTACCCTTTGTATACTCCTATATCTTCAAAAGCACTAGAATCAAATATACAGTTCATTTTTAAATGAATCCTGGCCAATAAAAATAAGTTATAATACAAAAAATTTAATCCGCTTGAAGTAAAACAAAAACAATTGTTTTCATTCGACAGTAAGTGTTAAATTGTTTATGGTAATTTTTAATGTGTATGTACTGTCTCGTGAATTGATCCGGTTATGAAATGCCCCATAAAAATTTCAAAAGTTAAACGAAGAATATTTTCAATTATTAAAAAAAAAATGTAGTTGGGTGTAAGTAAAGTATTTATAATGCAACGAATGATTTCATTACGGCTTCAAGAAGACGTTCAATGATTTTTAAGAAAAATAAAATTACGGTCCATTTTTTCATGGGGACCGCACGCATTCCTAGTGGGATTCTCTGGCTTCCCCTCGCTAAAACTAGCACATCCCTTCCAAGGAGACAACAATTCTAGGTGATAACGAAATGTACCTAGTAGAGTAGACCCCAAAGGTACTTCCAGTCGGCCAGCAAAGGTCAAATACCACAGGTTTATTAAGGGTGTCCCAGAATTAACGCAAGATTTGAATTTGCCGCTATTTTTGCAGTAAAGTGCTGGCAACCCTTAAAAAAAGCAATCTGACAGCTGACAGTTTAGGGTTAATAAAAATGGAGCGTTACACGATAGAACAACGTGTCTTTATTGTTGAACATTATCTCAAAAATTTCATACAAAATATGGTCGAAATAGGGTTTTGACTTCATCAACTGTAAAGAAATCAACTGAAATATTTAGGGAGATTGGATCAGTTGGAGACACTAAACACACTGGTCGTCCAAAAACAAGCCGTTCAAATGTCAATATCGATAAAGTGCGTGAGAGTGTTGTTGAAAATCCAGGGATATCATTTCGGCGTCTTAAACACAGTTCTTTGTGCCGAAATTGTATGATATTGATGTGGCCAATATGTGGTTTTAACAAGATGGTGCCACATGCCATAAAGCCCATGTGTACTCTATCGTTTCGGTGATCAGAATTAGCCCCTAGATCGTGTGATTTAACACCTTTAGATTTCTTTTTATGGGGTTATTTGAAGTCAAAGGTGTATGTCAACAAGCCCACATCCACCCGTGCATTAAAAGAGGAAATTCAACGAAATTCAACCACATTTATGCCAAATGGCCATGGAAATTTTTCAACAAAAGAGTGCGTATGTGCCAGTGGTGGAGGCCATTTGCCCGATGTGTTATTCCATAAATAACCCTATCCTATTTACTTTATAATTCAATAAAAAAATAAAAACAAAAATAGTAAAAACTGCGTTTTCTATTTAAATCAAATCTCGCGTTAATTCTGGGACACCCTTTACATGTATTTTTTTCTGGCGCCCGCCGTTCTATGTCCATTTGTTAAAATTGTTACTGACCGACTCTTTTATTGCAGGAGGTGAAGCAGTTCATAGAAGGCAACGGAGATGAATTCCTCTGTCCCCCATTTACCCTCGTGTCAGGAGTGGTAGGATCATACAAAAAGTCGGAACAGCCACGGGCGCTCCTCCAGACCATGCACACCGTGACTCCTAAAGACCACGAGCCTTGGCACCGCATTGAACCGCTTAACGGTGGACAAGACGAAGTGAGGCACGTGGACAACATGTTTGAGTTGATGAAAGAAAAGTTGGCCCCCAAGAAGCAGACCAAGCCTATCGGAGGTTCGCCGATTATGTTCTTTTAAACAAGGTTTGAGGTTTTACTCAAACATTTCAGCCCGTGGGCTAAATGTAAATCCGAATGAATTGTAGATATTAACCACTGGTGAGACTATTCTAATAACTCGACGCGATTGCAGATAGAAAACTTATCTGATTAGTAATTAAAGAATTTTTGGTTTTTTTTCTCTCTCTTTTGACAGTACCGTGTTCTATAATACAATGCAGACTTTCAATCTTTAGACATGATGTGCGACATTCTGTTCACCTAATTAAAAATATTAATTACAGACGCAACACTGGACTTTGATATATGCAGTATATATTTTTTTAATATATTTAACAACTGTAACACTTCAAATATGTATGCTTCCGTATCTTTTAATGGTCAGCACAGTGTTCTGATTCGTCATTCGCTTAAACAAAAAAAAATTAAACAAAAAAAAAAATTGTTTGAGGGATGATCTATTTAATGGTTCGGCATGCAAAAACTGTGTTACTGAATTAAATTATTTTTTAATTCATTTATTTATCTCAAAATTAGGCGCGACAAAAGTTTTGACTACTGTACGTAAGAGACCATTAGGTCACACCGATCACTGCCACACACGGGATCACGAATGTGGTACTACGGAATGTGAAGGCTAAAAAAGAAAAAAGTACTTCACAGACAAACGTTGCTTTTTAAATGTACCTTATACCATAATGTATTTTATAATATTTATATGAGTAAATTATCGTTTTTGAACGATGTTTATTTTGGAGTTTTTGTAAAATCCCGGAACATCTGTTGGTGTTTAGGAGAAGGAGACTAGCTAAAAGACAGGCAGATGGTTCAGGGAAAATTTGTATTTATATATATATATCTGTAAACATTATATAAGAGTGTTACATTTATTTTAATTTGTGTGTAATTTATAATTACAATAGATAAAAATGTATTTCATCATTCCATAGTTTTAATTAAGTGTATATTATTTAAATGATGGGAAAAATTGAAATAATAATGTTACGAAGAACGTTTCATTTATTTTTTAATGATCCATGATTCGCATTTAGTTAAATATATACATTCAATATTTTTAATTTTAATTTTATTATTATTTGTTTTTTTCATAGCTCCTTGCTACAAATTTATATGTATATGTACAAAATATATACTCTATAAACAAATCTATTTACAATTTCTTTATTATATTTCCTGTAGCTTTGCTACATTTTATACAAATTTGACTATTTGTCTGTTTTCTACTAATAGTGGTCTGCATTGTACAAAAGTATAATGATGTACATTATACATTAATGGACTGAATTTATTAAAAATGATGGGACTCACTTTATTTATTATATACATAAAACTAACTTACATCTAACAATAAAAACTTAAACTAATTCTTAACCTAATTTTCCCAGACACTGTATTGCTATCGATGCAGGAGGGTGGTGGGGTCGTAGTGTTAAACACTGCTTTTGTGATGTGCTGCAACGAGCCAAAAAACTTTATGTGTATCCGGCGGATGAACTCACCCACCGACGTCACACCAAGCAACGGGTGCAGGTCAGCGTTCTTTAACCTCTCGAGAGAGGTATGTCGGACCACTTTTCGCATGATCCCATTCTGGAAATGTTGGAGACATTTGGCTGTATTGTCAGTCAAGTGGGTAAATAGGGGGGCACCGTACAGCAGAGCTGGCTGGAGGACACATTTATGTATCATCAATTTGAGACGAATCGACAGGTTGGGTGAAGTTAGCAAGTGCGATAGCCGGTAAGACCTGTATCATACTTTTTCTATTTTATTACTAAAACTAGTAGAGAAATGGAGATGCCTATCCATTTTTACATTGAGAAACCTGGTGAGTTCTCTTGGCCTCCTATGCTATATGATTTTGGCAAGGATTTTTTCCCCTTTTGTAGGAAGAAGATTATGCAGTCGGTCTTCTCTGCGTTTGCACTGATGTTTAACATGTCCAGTCTGTCACTGATAACGTTACAAACTGACTCGGCCTGTGTAAAAGCTCTTTGTGCACTCATGCTGCTGCTGTAAACCCCAATGTCGTCGGCGAAAGCGATTACAGTAGCTTTCTTATAGTTTGTCCCAACAATTTCAGATGTGTACATGCTGAAAAGAACCGGAGACAGAACCGCTCCTTGAGGAACTCCACAAGTCAGCGGGAATGGGTTAGAGAGGCAATCACCCACCCGTACCCTCACCGATCTGTTCTTCAAGAAGATATATAGAAAATTCCTAGTATATAGTAGAAAACTAAGAAATAACCTTTAGCGGGAGGGAGTAGGGTATGGATTTTCTGTAATAAGGTATATTGTATTCTTGACACATCAAACTTTCAGGTAAATGAAAAGAAAATATCATTTTACGGTACGCCCTTTTGTGATACTAGCAGTATTAGTAGAAGACGTCTAGAAGAGCTTCCCCCTCCACTTTGCATGGTAATTGAAGAAGAACCTAAGAAGTGGAAGGACCATCTTAGCGAATGGACCAATGAGGTTTGGAATGCCAGGTGGACCCATACCACGAAAGGGAGTACCCTAAGGAAGTACTTCCTCTCGACCAAGGACAGGCTGAAGGCAAACTTGGTCTCCCCGGGCTGCTGGAGTTCCCAGATTCCATCGAGGCATGGATTTCGTTCCAAGCTTTACGAACATAAAAGAGCTGCAGACCCCAATTGCCCACGGGTATACAGATACTGCAGAGCTTGTCACTCCTTGGAACAAGCAAGAGCACGAATGCTTCGCTCAATTGGCCAGTATTGCTTGGATGAGTAAGACTCCGTTGCTGCTACACAACGAGGAGAATTACAGGGCCTTCCTCAGCTTTGTCCAGAAGTGGAAGGAGCTTGGGACCTGGGAACTTCAGCATCTCCAGGTGAGTGATATAGGCTGAGCAGTCGTAATATCGGAGGGTGCTCATCAAGAAGGCACTGTTAGACCATGACGAATTGGAGACCCTTTGTAAATAGCAATAAGTTAGGCTTAAAGGGAAGGAAAAGGTGTGCTGACCAGTTCAATACACCCAATTGTACAACAGGCAACGAAATACCCCATGTTCCCGTCAACAGGAAGCGAGAAACCCGTCTGGGATCCGTGGTAGGGTTAAAAAGGGTACTTCCTTTCGAGCACACTTGTTGAAAAATAAATGTCGACGTGATTCTATCGATAGATATTGGCACTAACAAGTCCCCATTACTTGTACTTATAGCCTATTTACAGTATAATTAGTAGGTGAAATTATTAGCGTTAGACATATTAGAAGCAGGAAATGGTGTCTGACCTTCATCCTAGTAAGTTTTTCGCATTTTTTCTTTGCAACGATGTATTTTACGGCCCTCAAGTATTAAGTAGTTCTCTCTTATGGCATCTACCAACTGAGCGTACTCAGAAGAAGCTAAATCGGGGTTTATAATTGAAATTACCAGAACGCGTTGGTAACTTCAATCCACATACCAGGCCTACTCAAAAGTGATCCAAATCAATTTAGTCGACTGTTATCCATATCCGCGAGCATCTCTGCTTTGGCAATGGAAATATGTCAGTGTGAGTCTCATCGAATTATGATTTCAAGAGATAATTCGGATTAGCGGGACTTTATTTATTAAGATAACTTTTATTTTTATATACAAAAGGCTGACCTGGAACCCATAACGAGGCTAAACAGACAAGAACTAAACAGACCCTTTGGACAACTGTACAGACTACTTCTCAATAGAAAACAAATTACTAATTTACAAAAATATACTTAAGCCAATCTGAGCTATGGGGGACAGCAAAAAAGGCGAACATCAAGCGTATCCAATCCTTTCAATCAAAAGTCCTGAGAACAATAGTAAATGCCCCTTATTACGTCAGTAACAACACCTTTCATAATGATATTTTAATATACCTTACATTCTTGAACTCATCCCTTCCAAAAGGATTTTGGTTCATAAAATTCCATAGTAACCTACCCAACCACCCTAATCCCCTAGCACAGTCATTGCACTGCACCACTCATCCCTATAACCCTCCTCGGAGACTGAAACGGCAGTGGCCTCGTGTCCTGCTATAAATGCGTAACAGTAGATGTCCTATGCTCTTCGTCAGCATTCACTGGCTCGTATCCTGTGACGTGGCTGACGAAGGTGCGTTCATTCCCAGACTCCGTTTCCTCTTTCGCATTCGTGGGTGGTGACAAGCAGATGGATTTGGGAGGTCTCCGGGCTGTTTGTAAATACTGTATGAATGAGTGATTGAATGAAAATTGTAAATATGGTACGAATGAAAACGTTTATCATAAATACTTATTGCCAAAAGAGGCAGGTTGTAATTTTATCATTAAAAAAAAAAAAGAATTAACATTAACCCATGGGGAGACGGCCTCGTAATAAAGGCATCTCTTTTAGTTGTGTGATAGAACATAAACTCACAATGTGCAAGTGAAACTTTCACACGAGTTAGTTACTACATTTTACTACAAAACTAAATAATTAATAATAAATAAATTTTACTTTGAATTAGTCTCTTATTTTATTAATATTAGTTTCTATCCCTTATGTGAAAAATAAATTAAATATATATTAACCAAAATTATTAACACATCTGCTATCTTGGGTTGGTTCTAAATGTGGAAATATTTTTGGAATGCCGTTTTGTTTTCATTCAACGTAACGACTGTGCATACATCTTGAATGATTTCTGAAACCAACTGGAACCTTAGCGTAGTTGGAGTGTCGATGCTGTCAAATAAAAAGAACAAACAAATATCTATATCTTTTAACACATATTTTTTGACTATTTCAATTGTGTATTTTATATAAAAAGCTAACCACATTATTAACCATTTATTATTATGATTTTTAAATTTTTTTTATCTAGGACCAAAAGATTTCTGCTTTTTATCTATATTTTGATTACGTACTATTGTGAAATACTTTAGCAATTTTGGTTTTAGCTTTTTTAAATGACATTTAAATGTTAATAGACCTGAATATAATAAAAATGAGCAAAATGGCTCACAGTATGTCGGGACCAATGAGTTTCAAGCAGCTGCCGCTAGGTAGCGCTAATTATTAAAGACACTCAACTTGGGTTCAAGTCTCGATCAAGCGTTATCATTTATATATTTAATATATTAATTGATTACAAATAATTGATAATATGTGGCTGTCCATGAACTAATAAATAAACTTGCTTATATCCTCTGCTGTTTCGGACCTCTTTGGTGGCTGGAGTGCTCAGGGACTGATAGAATTCTAATCCATTTATTAAGCATTTGGTGTGCTTGTGAGTCTCCACGATGGACGATTCAGGTTCAGTAACTGCTCTTTTTGAATTGCCTGTTTACTATTGAATCATCTAACAATGACATTTCCTATTTTTAGAAACGATGACAGTTTCATGGAATTATTGTACTCAGATTTCAAAGATTAATCTATAAACTATTTTTCTGTTGTTATCAACAGTTGTCACTGCTGTTATCAATTTCAATATTCTTATACTAATAATTTATGACACTTTTCCAGGGTCATCTTCTTCGTCGAATTCTCCGGTGTTGTATTCTTCATTCTTCAGTTACCCAGTGGTAGCTTCTTCCTCGAATACCCCGACAGCATGTTCATCCTCGGCCAATCTTTTACAAGATGCAATAGAAAGCGAGGATATCGTCAATAAAGGTAACGGATAACTTAAACATTATTCATCATATCTGTTATTCCTCTAGAACAGTGTATCTTCATTGTTTGGGTGTACCAGATGATTTCGCTGCAATGTTGGAGACTTGTAAACGATAAATGAGTTCTCGATGGATTCCCGAATGAAAAAGAATTCAACTTGAATTAAGTAATCATTTAATCATATTAATGTAATAAAAAATTTGACTTTTTTGGTGACAGTTTGTAGGTAAAATATTACTAACTTTAAAGGCATATTGTGGCTTCTATTAACGTACACTTGTTCAATCTACTGGTATAAAATCATTTCTTATCTTCATTATCATTATATTTATTATCTTGCCAACTTATTGTAAAAATATCCCAACCTCGCTTTTCTATATTTTGAGCTTATTAATGAGTAGTTAATTAGACTTCATTATTTTATGCTGACTTGTTTGGGCCAATGATTTTGATTTAAACAGTGCTAAATGAAAAAGGAACTACATTTTTTACAAGTTCGAACCAAGGACCAGTAAATTAAATATGTTGTTAGCTCTAACTTAACTAATTAATAATATCATCATTAGATTTCTTTCTACCTTGATATTTACAGAATTGTTGTACATGAACTGTTTTGTTTTAATTGATAATTTGTGAATATACACTGTGTCGACAATATCTTCCTGCATCTTGTGGTTAAATGTTAGACTTAGTTCAATTGTTAATTTTATTTGTGTATTTTCTTAATATTCTTCCGATTTCCTTGATTAAATATTCTATGGTTTTGAGAGAATGTGAGGAAATATGTTTTGAGACAACACATAGGAGTTCATATTTACTAACATAGCAGATATAAATTGCAATTAGTGATCACAATTTAAGTTAGCCATCAAATAGTAATTTGTTGTAAAAAAAAATATATAAATATTCTAGAAGTAGAAGGAAATATAAATATACATTTTTTCCAATTACTAATTCCACCAAGATCTGTAAGTATTAGCAGTTTTTTTGTGTATAATAGCAGTTTTTAGAGTATAGATTTATGCTAAATAAATTATTATTTATTATATCAAAGTATATTATTAAGGCTATATTGACATTTTTTTTTTTTTTTTGCAGATGTCAAGCCGACTGGGAAAGTTTTACAGGTACTGCGGGAACCGCAACCCTCCACCTCTTGTAAGCCTGCCATTTTGTTTTAATAAATCAATCTAAAACAGTTCTATTGCAAATAATGGTTGGTAGCCTGCTCGACAAAGGTAACAAACAGATTTGAACTCCCACAATTGATTATTGATAACATTTCGATTAGTAAAAAAAAAAAAAATTTACTAACATAAGTTAATTAATATTTTCTAAATTTGTACCCACTTCTTAGGATTTCTCGCTTTTTTTTATATATTTCCCTGGTGCCTCATCGCAAGGTATTTGCCTCTTCAATGTCACCACCAGTCAGTTTGATTCTGTGCAGTCACTGTTTACAATTTACGATTTACAATTCTTAATAGGCTCCTTGCATCAGCTGTTACTCTATTCATCTTTATTTCTACTCGTCTCATTTGTAGTGGTCTACAACTCAATCTCTCAGGCCATTAGTTTCTCCACAAATCTTTCTTTGTTCGTCACTGTCTCCGAAATATATCGCATGATACTTCATTCAATTAACATGATTAATTAATTTATGACTGATTAACATACCTTTTACAGCACTACACCCTCTAACCATCTATCTCTATTTCATTTCAATGAGAAAAAATTGCCAATTTTTAAACATAAAGTTTATAATAATTATTTTTATTGATTTCTCTTAATCATTTTCAGTTGCTCCTGAACCAGATTATTCTGAAGAAGAAGAAGAAGAAGTTGAAGGATGTAAGTTTTCGCAGCTGTAAACTTTTTTGGTTGTCGTTTTTTGTTCTACCTTGACAAAACTTTATTTCTGTTACAGTTTTTGAAGTTCCTTGTGAAGAGATAATAAGATTTCCAAGTCTCCGTTCTTCTAAAAGTAAGCCTTACTCACTAAAACTAATAGACATAACAAAAGAGTAATACAAGTTTTTTTTACTTATATATTAATGATTTTATCTAGAAGAATATGAAATGACTGAAGAATATTTTTGTTGTAGGAATAGTATATTGGGTTGGCAAGAAAGTGATTTCGGTTTGCACCAGTAGATAGTATTATGTTTGTTTCGATATTCTTTTGTCAATGTTAGAATTTTTTTCTTTTGAGATTTGGTAGTCGAAGAGTAAGGTTGCTATAGAAACAAATTCGGTGCAATTTTGTTTACGGTCAGTTCTAACGTGGAGTTCAAAAATAAGCATTTTCAGCACATTTTACTTTTTTATTTTTATAAAGGCAAGAGGCTGAGGCTCACAAAGTGATATGTGAAGTTTATGGTGCTGATTGTTTAACAGAACGCATGTGTCAGAATTGGTTTAAAAAATTTCTTTCGGGAGATTTTTTACTGAAAGATGACCAATGTTCTGGTCGATGTTCTGAAGTTGATAATGAAAAAATGAAAGCTATAATTGAATCTTATCGTCATATAACTGTGCGAGAGATTGCGAAACAGTTTAATTGAAACAATAAAAACAATTGAAAATCATATAAGACATCTTGGACTTCTTAGGAAGCTCAATATTTAGGTTCCGCCATGACAATGTGAGGCCTCACACATCTTTAGCAACATGTACAAATCTTGGTTGGGAAGTGATGTCGCATACTCCATACAGCCCCGATCTTGCACCATCAGATTATCATTTATTCCACTCAAATCCCACTTGTTTGAGTTTTTTGCTGATAAGGACCAGAAATTCTGTGAGCGCGGGATCATGAAGTTACTAGAAAGATGGCAAACGGTTATCGAACAGAATGGAAGATATTTGACTGATTAAAGTACATTTTTTGTATAGAAAAAAATAGTTTTATTTCACACTAAAAAATCGAAATTTCTTTCTTGTATATTAATACTCTATTACTTCCTGTGACACTGGTCCGACCAAACTGTTTAACTTGTAGCCGTATAATATGGATCTCTTTCCATATTACTGCGACACATATATAAATAATTAATGTTCTTGTCATATGGTACCTTTTTTTCTTCAGTATAAATGTTATAATTACTTAAAAGTTAAGCAATTATTTTATAATATAATTTAACAAAAAATGTACGCTGAGTTATCCGTAAAGAATTAAAACCCTCTAAGTGATAACTCAAGCTCAGGTGGGTTCTTTGGCACAAAAATGTACTGAAGAAAAAAAGTATAACATATGTAAAACAAATAAATAAATGAATAGAAAACTAGAAATTTATGCCAAATCACAATAAACTTTATTTAAAAAAAATTATACATAATGTCAGTGCACTTAGTTTTAAAATTGATAAATAACAAGATTTTAATACCTGGCCTGATTATAATAGTTATAAATAAAATTTACTATTCCGACTATTTGTTAAAAAAAAATACAATGAAATAATTTTAAAATAAATGTAAACCTCTAGGTATGAAATTAAAATTTTTCTAGGAAAATACTCCTTTAATTGTGAAATTGCAATTTCTCCAATTATAAATAGCTGAAATGATAAATAAATAAGGATTAAACAATGTTGAGTGAATGAAGGAAAAAAGTTTATATTCACGTTCTCGGTTGATCAGTTGAGGAGAGTCGAAAGATAACCGCAGGGTGGCAATATCAACGGAATGGACCGTGCAAAATTTTGGTCCAAGTTGGCACTAAAAAGTTGGTAGGCCAACCTTACCAAGTGTACCTTGATATTAAAGTTCCAAGGGGAACAGTCTTGTAAAGTTGCAATCTCAACACTTGCTGAATTTAAGCCCCGGCCCAAAGCCTCGTTCCCTAAAGCCCAAGGATTACATTCGGGTCCAGAGCTCACGCTACCTTATTTACTGCTTCAAAATTATAGTTTTTCAAACTATTTTTACCTTAAGTTGATGTAACAAAAAATAAGATTGCTGTTTAGAAGAAATAAAATAAATACATTTCATAACCTACATTTAAAGTTTGAATCTTAAATATATGTTTATTAATATAATATTGAGGTTGGCAAGAAAGTAATTTAGATTTTTTCGAATTTTTTCTATACAATAAATGAACTTTAATCAGCCAAATATCTTCCATTATGTTCGATGATTTTTTGCCATCTTTCTGGTAACTTCATGATCCCACTCATATAACTTCTGGTCTTTATCAGCAAAAATCTCAACCAAGAGCTATTTCAGGTCACCGTTATTACTGAATCTTTTACCATTTAAGGATTTTTGTAAACTTTGAAATAAATGATAATCCGATGGTGCAAGGTCGGGGCTGTATCGGGGATGCGACATCACTTCCCAACCAAGCTCCAATAGTTTTGTACATGTTGCTGAAGATGTGCAAGGCCTCGCATTGTCATGGTGTAACCCAAATATAAATCTTAACAAGTCCAAGACGAACTGACAGTTGTAAACAAAATTACACAGAATTTGTTTCTATAGCCTGTGAATTTGTTTCTAAAGGTATCGACTACCAAATCTCAAAAGAAAAAAATTCTGACATTGACCAAAGAATAACGAAATATCTACTGGTGCAAACCGAAATCATTTTCTTGCCAACCCAATATTTACTTTTTTTTTCTTTTTTCCAAATTTTCTTTGGCCTAACCAAAAGTAGCTGGGTTATCGTGCACAATAACGAACAATGTAATTTATTTAATGATTTTGTGATTAACTATTGATTTGTTTTTTACTATTTCAAGATTAGCTAAGTGTTTTTGTAAGATTACAGTTTCCTGTCTGATTTGTTGATTATTATATAATATTTTTGTTTAATTTTAGTCCAGAAGATGCCAGAATAGACAAAACCTCCATGTTTTGAATATTTGATAATTATTAAGGCACACATTGGAGAAACATGGGACTTTTTGAAATTGCCTTTGATACTTATTTATGATCTAACTTTATCTCTTTTTGCAGTATAACTCCAAGAATAATATAAAATTGTTTTTTTGTAGAAGGCTCCTGCGTTTCGATGTCCGTCTGCCCTTTCTGTGGGATAAGATTCTACAGCTATAGGGTCCTAATGATGCATGTTACTCTAAACCATGTACCCGAGTCCCAGGTGAATGCCAATATTCACATATTTAATTCTTTGATAAAAGAGTGTACAATGTGTGACTTCATAACCCCACATTTCACTCTTCTGAAAAGGCACTTGATGTTCAAGCATCAAAATTATGAACCTTTCCAGTGTTCATTTTGTGACTTCAGAACTTCCATGCAGGTTACGCTACGAAGACATGTTCGCTTGAATCACTCAAATAAGAAAGTCTATCAATGTTGCAAATGCGATTTTCAAGCTTTGACAAATGTGAGTAAACAAATTCATATAAACAACGTACACAAAGGCAAAAGGTTTTTCTGCTGCTTCAAATGCGAATTTAGTGCTAACGATCTTGTCACTCTTAAGAAACACATGAGGTCGATTCATCATAATTTTAAATCTCGCCAATGTTCTATGTGCAGCTTCAAGACTAACAGTATGCAAAAATTGAAAAGGCACATACATACAAAACATACCGATGAAAAAACATTCCAGTGCCGGCTTTGTACATACAAAACGAATGAATTCAGGAATTTCAAACGCCATCTTGCCTTCAAGCACCACGAAGTGTACAAGATGATTACTACATTCTCCCCGTATATGTAATATTATCTTGATTATTTGATGATGATTGTTGTTTCGGGTGAATACAAATTTTATTTTATTTTCATGATTACCCTATATGTGTTTCCTATATCCTCACTCAAAGTTCAAAAGGTTGTATGTCGAAACTTCTTCTTTTTTTTTTTTAATGTTGCTAGATGTGGCAAATGTGATTCCCTCCTGGTGGCAAAATGTCTTATGTCATCAGTTGATCACCTTATGATATGTTGAAATAAGGATAAAAAAGAAAGCATTTAACTATAGAATTAAATCAAAAAGAGAAAAATCAGTTTTTTTTGTTCTCCTGAAAAATGCAGTTTTTAGACGTACAACCTGTTTGCATTTTGAGTGACGATATATATGGGTCCTAAGTCATCGTCGTCTTGCTTAATGTTAATGGATTGTGATATATTATTAAGTAATGTAAATAAAAAATTATTATTTATGTTAGTTAAGACTGAATCTTTCAATTTGTTCACATATAATTTTTTTGTCTTATGTATGATATTATTAGTTTAATAATTTATTATTAATTTAAAGTTTTATTTAATCTGAAATGTTTGTTCATAAAAATAAATAAAGATAGTTCTTTACAGACTACTCAAAAATGAATTCTCAAATAAACTCCCCATCAAAAAAATCATATAACAACTAGACATTTTTGAATATCATGCGAACAGCTGGTTTTACATTTACAAAAAGGCTTATTTACAAAAATTTTATAGGCTTATAATGGTATTTAATAAGAAGTATTGCTCCCTGTGGCTTGAATAACTGCTTCGACCCTTTTAGGCATTTTTAATTAAAACTTGTGGATTTTACTCCACATCTTCCAATACGTCTGTCTTTAAAGCGTTAGCAGGAAAAGTATTTAAAGCGTAGTATGAGGAGGATCCCAGGATCGAACCTTCCTTTTAAGCTTGTCCCACACATTTTCGATTGGGTGAAGGTCTGGACTTCTTGCTGGCCACTCGGATTACGGATACCTGTTGTTATGTTCAGGTACTCAGAAACACTTGTTACCTTATGTGGCCGGGCATAAGCAATGATTCAGTGTCAGTTAAAGGCATTGCATGATCTTGTAAGATCATCTTCACATAAATTAAAGCATTTAAGGCCCCTTCTTGGATTGGTAACAACTTGGTACATGCCTCCCAAGAAATGCCATCCAGAACTTGATGGAGCCTTCTCCAAATGGCACAGTTTCTGATATGCACCACTGACTGTATCGTTCTCCAGACTCTTTCACGGCCAAGGGCCACTGGCCTCATCAGTGGATAGGGTATTTTTCCATTCTTCTTCAATGCAAGATTGGTGTTCTCTTGCAAATCTTAGTCTGTGCCTACAGTGTTCTGCGGTAAGAAAGAAAGGACCCTTTCTTGAGCTAAGGCTTGATTCTCTCAGTCTTCTTCTAATGGTGGCTCTGAGATTTCCCCGAATACTAGCAACTAAGTTTTTAATGCCAGGAGCAGTTGAATTGCAATTCCTAAGCACTTGTATTTTATTAAAGCTGTTCTCGGGATAATTGACTTTTGGACATCCTGAATTTGTTAATTTTTATCTCTATTATGGCTATTATATTAATTGTTTTAATAAACTAATTTTATTATACAGTAACAGTTGTAGGTGCTTAAGATTCATAACTGGTAACGGCTAATTCAATCGAACAATTGAAATAATAAAGCAATTGAATGTTAGGTTTCAGTTAGCAAATGTATTTTATACATTTTAATTAATACTATTTTATCTAATTAAATTGTTTTCAGCTATATGTATCATGTGCTATTTAATTGTTAAAGCACTTTTTTGTATGTGGCCGACAAACATTTTGTCGAGAGACAAATTTATCTATTAATCCACAATTAAATAAAATAACAATTTTTAATTACAGGTTAGATGCAGTCCGCAATTGTCATAAATTAAAATTGTATACTAAATGTAATTCGTAAACTCAAATGACTCTTGTAGTCTGATACCTACAGTTGACAGAGGAGGGAAGACACTCAGGAATTACTGTATTTTACAGATATGATGTTTCTATTTCCTTCCTCATTGTAAAACATGTGTCACTTGGAAATACTGTTATCTACTTATCTGACAGATAGCAACACATGAAAACCATAAGCCATTGTTCCATTTTTGTTGTCGTTATTATATAAAAAGTAGAAATTTAAAATAATATTTACTCTGGGATTATGTCATTTGACACATTCTCACATTCTTTGATCCTTTGGCTAGAAAAAATGTGGAGTTGAAAATTTCGCCTTTTTCATTTAGAAATCATAGTTCTTACATCCTGTCAAACAGTCAGTCCCATGTCCCTCTGTCATTTTTTTTTAGAGTAAGTATTTTTTAATATTTTATTAATTAAATACCGGCCATAACAAGTGTTAATTTACAAAGTTAAACATGGGGGTTTACTCTTTGAAACTTTCCTGCCCACAATCCCTAAACTTCGTTGGTGTGCTTGAGTGGCTAGAAATTGTAATAGCACATGTTCTAGTAGTTAAAAAAGTTAATCATAGCCAAATTAAAAAAAAAATGTCAGTATATGTAACACACGTAAAGAGTGATTGATAAAAAAAACATTATGTCATTTGGAAAAATGACTTTATTTATAAATAAACAACAAACCTGAAAAGCTGTTAGCATGAATGCTTAGTTTACAAAAAAAATTGAAATAAGTAACTGGAGTTAAAAGCATAACTTGTGACATTTCACTACAAAATCACTACTGCAAATCATCAAAGTATGAGAGGTAAGCTACAATTTAGCCTTTTTAGGCATCCCATTTCCCACAACAATTGCCTCTGCGATGAACTAGTCTTAGGTGAAACCATCCCTATCGAAATGGTGAGCAAGAACCGGAAAGAGGCAGACTGGACTTCTGGGGGAGTTCCACTAGGAATGTTGTGGTGCCTCAGAAGCCCCGTTGTCTGTCTGGAAGGGGTCCCTTCCGAAGGATGCTGGTCTAGCGTGTAGAAGCTGGGAAACTCCACTGGGAAGGATGTGGAGGCCAACAACACCGAGACCAGATATAGTGGGCAAGGGATATAGATGCACAGATGTAAGGGATAGATAAATGGATTGAGTAGAGCAGCAAGCAGGTAGTGCAGCTGATTTTTTTTTCCTGAGCTCTCAAATTCAAAAATTAAGGTATGGAGAAAAATATAAATGGATTATTAAGGTCAAGCGTATCCAATCCTTTCAATTAAAAGTCCTGAGAACAATTATAAATGCCTCCTTTCATAACGATTTTAATATACCCTACATTCTTAAACTGATCCCTTCCAAGTTCATGAAATTCCATTGTAACCTATCCAACCACCCTAATCCCGCAGCACAGTCATTGCACTGCACCACTCATCCCTATAATCTTCCTCAGAGACTAAAGCGGTAGTGGCCTCATGACCTGCTATGAATGTGTAACAGTGGGAGTCCTGGCAATGGCCAGTTTCTCCAATCATGTCCTGAGCGTCTGTGGCTCTCTCGCTCTTTGTCAGCCTCCAATGGCGAGTATCCGGTGACGCGGCTGACGGAGGACCGTAGGAGACTTCCCATGACTCCACTTCCTCTTTCGCATGCGAGGGAGGTGACAACCATGTGGATTTGGGATGTCTCTGGGCTGTTTATAAATACTGTATGAATGAGCGAGTGAATGCAAATTGTAAATATGGTATGAATGAGAACATTTATCATAATTACTTCTTGCCCAATGAGGCAGATTGTAATTTTATCATAATAAAGTTGTTTTATCAGGTTTTTGAAAGGATTATTAAGGTGAGGAGACCTTTACTTAGGAGGGCTTATTTGAAGGTTGGGTGAAGGAGTTACGGAGTGTGGGAGACCTCGTATTGTGTTGACGATTTGGGACAGTGGTGAGAGTCAGAGACTGCAGGATGGAATATGTTCAATAAAATGACCTCCTACTGCATCATATGCATTTTAAGGAGGAACTTAAAACTAACAAAACAAGTTACACAAACTGTTGTAACCCTGATTTGCAACCTACTCCTGTTGTGGATCAGTTAGCGTTGGAGGTGAAGCAATGTGATGATGTTGAATAAAAGTGTACTCAGTAACTGTGTTAATTACTTTATCGAAAACCCAACACAAGCTAAATAGGACTAGGTGATGAGGCATCGAGTTACAAACAGGGAACTAAAACTAACTATAAGTTAGCCTGCCTTTGAAGCCGTGACGTACTTGTGCAGATACTAATTCTGGTCTAACCTTGGCTAGTCACAAAACCTCCCCTTGCTGTTGATATCCTTATCATATGTGACATCTTCAGCTAAGTTTTATTTAATCATGCTTCGCTGTTTCATCTGTACATTCATTGGAATTTCTTTCGCACCGCTGGATATTGGGACCAGATAATCCGTTAGGGTTGACGGATGTTCATGTTGCATCTGCACACGTGGTTTTGTCTCTTCTGTCATAAGGAACATCGTAATTTTTTCTTTTTCAAACTTTCCCCCATTTACCTCCTTTTCAGTCGCAGTCATCAGAACTTCTCGTCTCTTGTTAAGTAAGATTTTATGCATGCCAACATTTTTCTCGAGGATAACATTATCTAATGGTTTGGACCTGCTGGACTCTTCTGCTTCCTGGTTGATGTTGGGCTCTCCGGTAGAACTGCGCACATTCTGCACCATGAAGTTGGACACACTCGGTATCGTCAGGACATTGCTAAGCGAGCTAGGGAAGAGCGGTCGAGGTATCTTTATGTCTGCCAGGGTGTCCGCCACTGAGGTGCAGTCACACGAGGTCTTGTATCTTATCGTCAGACATCTCATTGTTTTCTCTTCAACTGATAACGGTGTGTTACTAGGGGGACGGTACTCAATCAGACGAGTGTTATGAAAGATGTTCATAATATTTCTTTTTATAGTTTTAAAACTAGAAGCAACACACCTAGGACAAACACAACGTTCGGTAGAGAAAGAAAGAGAAGGACTGTACTAGCAAGTCCAACAGGACAAAACATTGGACAGTCCAGGCAACGAAGAACAATTAGAGAAAAAAAAGATCTGCCAAGATACATACACAGCTACTAAAAGCCCCTGAGGGTAGGAGGTAAGCAGGACCCCCCCCCCTTGAAAATGTCATTTTCTACAGCTTTTCTCCAATATCTTGGTTTTAAAGCTGTCCTATATAAATTTATTTACTCGTTTTTTCGGCCGAGTCAATGGTTTAGGAGATAGTAAGAACTAAAAAAAAAACGAATTTTGCAGTTTATTCTGAAAATTTCAGTATTTTAACCTTCAATATCTCCTAAACCATTGACTCAACCGAAAAAAATTAATGAGAACAATTATATAGGGAGTTTTGTTTACTTTAACAGTGAATATAAAGTACTTTTTCATAAAATCCCCCCTCACCCTGGAAAAGAGGAGAAGAGGTGTTGTCCAGTATCCAGCAGATGGAGACTCAATACTAAGACTGTAAGCACCTTCAAATTGTATTTATTTTTTATTTCATTTCCGTGTTTAAAATGAGTGTGAAATTTGAAAAATAACTAATACTAGGCCTATAACCTTTCCTATCAGTCCCTAAATTATTCCCATTCCTCCTGGAATCTAGCTGCCCTCCTGACAAAGTCAAAAATGAAAAAGTCAAATTATATTTCATGGAGTTAAGTTGTTCTAGTGGGATTCTACCACTAGGTGTAAAACCTTAGTCTGGCGAATGCCTCTCATTCTCCCAAATAGTGGTATGGGAGGTTTCCTCCTCCAATTGGCATTTGGGGCAAAATGGTGCTCTGGGATACCAGTCCGATCAAAATGCCTGTTATGAGGTTGATGTTTTGCTGGCTGCAGTTCACCATTTAGGGGATGTGTTAAATGAACAGCTTGGCTTCCCTAAAGCATGTTCGAACATTGTTCTTCCACCTTAGTATGGAGATGGATGTGGCTTTTGGAGGACCACGAACAATGGAGTCTTCTCTCTTCTTTAACAGTTCTCTCAGATTTTTCGTTGACGTCTGAACCCGTGCGTCATTACAAAAGTTGTCCACTATCCAAGATTACCATTTATCGTATGCTACGCTTTCTCTATTAATTGATAAATGAACATAACCTTTCCTTTATATCTGCTTAACACCTCTGTAATCAGTTGATGTTATATCACTGTTAAATGTTCTAGGCAAATGTTACCTTTTTTCTTCAGTATAACTATTTGAAAAATAACCAGTGTTTAGAATAATGTACACAATTGGTTAAGAAGTAATAAATATAAGTATAAATATAATAATTCAATTTTTTTAATTTCACTTAAAAACAATTTGCGACTTCTTAACCCCATATTTCATACTCGTTGATTTTGGCAAATGATGTTTAAGCATCAAAATTATGAATCTTTCGAGTGTTCATTTTGTGACAGGTGTGCATGTTCCTACGAGTGCATGTTCCCTTGAACCAATGTTGCAAGTTTTTTTCAAGCTTTGACGAATGTGAGTAATAAGTTACGTATATGCAGTGTTTCCAAAGACAGAAGGTTTTTATACTGCTCGACGATCTTAAAGGGGTTATGCTAAATTTGAAGAATTTCTGTTCTGGGTTTGAAGTACTAAAAAGAGGACTCGACCTCAATACGTCGAATGAGAAAGTCATGAAAGTCATTAGTAATTTAAATAGCTGTTAAACATTGAAATTATTAGTGTCTCGTAAGGGTTGCAAAAACAATTATAACAGGGCGCTACTTAAGACAAAACGATTCCTTCCGTGCACATTCATATTGAAGAACCATTACAAGATGTATTTTCTTTAAGTATTCATGACTAAAGATGGAATATTGAATCCATTAAAGGCCTTGGGGCACCGCAGGTGAATGCTTAGATGAATTATTACAAGCTTGGTAATTAGCTCATGAATACCAATAGACTCTAATTGTGCTGTGCACTGCCCGCAGTCCAGCCATGAACTCCATAGAAGCCAGTCAGCTCATCCCAGGACTTGACGTGTCCTACCCCAAACTCTTCGGCAAGTGGAACCTGATCAACGCCTACCGTACCAGAGGAGACGTGACCCTGGCCTTCAACATCCAATGCGTGATTAGCTTTTTGATCATGGTACCGATAATCGTCTGTGATCCGATGAGCTTAGCGGCGACAGATGCCGTCATGGCACAGGCCATCCATGTCGCCTTGAACTCCGTCACCGGCACCCAGGCAATCGTGAGACAGGTCAGCTTCCGGTTTTGGTTGAAGGAGCAGTCCACCCTCTTCGAGCTCCTGAGGGCCGATCTCCTGCCCAGCATCCCACGGCACAAGCGGATCCGCGCAGACGACATCTACACTAGCATGGCCAAGCGGTGTAATCTCTTCTGCTACATGGTCATCGTCTTGACTTACGCGACGGACTTCGCTTTTGCGTTAAATCCTCAGGTCAGGTACGCCAACGCCACCGACGACACGTCCGGGTCTCTGACGATACTCGGAGGATGGTACCCTATCCCGTTCTTGGAAAGCCCCTGGGCCGAGGCGACTTTCGTCTACGAGCTGCTGTTGTTATTCTGCACGGGGGCCTCATTCAGCCTCTACGGGGTCATATTTACCCAGCAGATAATGTCTCTTCGCGCTCACCAGGCTGTCCTCAGCTACCACTTGTCCACACTCACCAAGGACGATGTAATCTTCCACAGTGGGAAGAAGGAAGTCTCAGAGCGGGAGGCTGACGAATTGCTGTACAGAGAGCTGTTGGCAATAATACGTGATCACCAGAAACTGCTTAGGTAGGCTCCTCCAATCAGAATCCCTATGCCAGAAAATATTTCATATACTTATGTAAATTATGTCTTGTTAACAAATGACTATATTTATTTACACGCAGTAGCACTTTCAACAGCTCACTTCTGCCGTTCTCGAGTTCTTCAACAACAGGCAAATATCGTCAGAAATTCACAAAACATTTCTAGCAAACAGTATATAAAAAATCAATGTTAAAAAGATTACAATGGTAATGTGAAATTTTTAACAATTGCAATTTGCAAAAGGGTGTATAAGAAGTCGATATTCGCTCAGTAATAGTGCTTTCTAGCAATTTGTTTCAAATAAAATTATGAGTTGAGTAATTGTTAACATCAAAAAATGATGCCATTATAAAGATTTGAGAAAAAAACAATTTTTAAACATCAAACAGCTAATCATCACTTTACCCTAACCATCGTTTTGAAAATTAAAAAATAAATAGTAAGGCGCAATGGACAATATTTTGGTTTCAGTATTTTGCAGGCTGGTAAGGTAAGAAGAATAGAAGATTTCAAAATTCTTTATTTGAAGTTTTTAAAGATATCGTAATACCAGATTTTTTTTTTTTTTTCTACTTCCAAAGTAAGGAGGAGGAACATATTCAGTGGTGTTTAAAGTTGCCGTATTTTTTAAATAGTTTTGAGAAGGCTCCATAGTTTTATTGACGCTCATTCCTTTACTTTAATTTTAGAAGGCAAGTAAATTAATTTTGTTTTCTTTCACTCTAAGATACAGCTAATTATAAATAATTTATAATTTCTGATTCGTGTATGATTTATTAAGTTATTTAAAAAAAACAAAAAAATTCATTTCTTCTCTTTGATATAAATTAAGACCTTCATGGCAATCATTATGAAAATCAACATCATTATTATCTTTATCACCAGACGTAGTTATAATCCATTGTGATTTTCATAAAAATCGTGTTATGAAGAACACACCAACAAGAAGGCATTAATTTTTATTGTGCTGTTATTGTTTTTTTTTTTATTAAAAACATATAATTTGTTTAGCTTCATAAAATTATCATTCTCTCATTAAAGACATCTGTCTTAAAATTTGGCACTTAAGAAATAAGCGCGGAGCGTGTATAATATATTCACTATTTAATACGCAAAAGGGTTTTGGAAGAATAAGTGAAAAGTAATGTAGGATAAAATTTAAAAAACTGTAATCTGCCCTTTTCAGGATAATGACCCAAATAATAATATATTGTTGTGATATTAGATATTGTGGAGTTTGTATATAAATATTTAATCCAGCCTTGAATCAAGAAGGCAAACAAAAACAATTGAGAGTGGAGGAAAAAACAAAAGGTAGTATAGTTGTGGTTGTGATAATGAAAACACACAGAGCATTATACTCATCTAGTTTTGGGATCAGCCCGTAATACATGTTATTAGCTTGAGATTGTGAGTAACAAAAACTTAAAACCTTTGTTGGTTAGTGGTTATTGACTTAAAGCAGAACGGAAGAGAAATAGCACGAAGAGAAGAAGTATTAATTTTGTTTAAAGAATGAAGAGAATTAAAGAAGAAAAGGAATCGAATTTATAGACAAGTATTTATATAGTTAATATAAGTTTATTTTTTTATGTTTGTAAAATTAAATTCATCTTTTTGCCAGAATTGTTTTTGTTAATAGAACCTAATAATAAATAATAAAAAAAAGTTAAAGAATAAAAAATAAAATTACGATACCTATCAAAGAACGTAATAATATATTTAAATTACAGTCAATGAGACTTTTTCCCAGTTGGATAGCCTAATAATTAATTCTAAGACTGATACGTTTCTGTGTTGTATAGGCATGTTGTATTTAGTATTTTTGTGTATATGTTTTGGTTTGTCTTAGTAAGATACTTTTAGGTAGAATACAAAAATGAAAATACTTTTAAAAAAGTAATATATTTCTGAGTATATTTTTCGCAGGTACGGAGAATTACTCAATAAAAGCTATAGCGCCTACATCGCAGTCCATATATCCCTCGGTGTCGTATCCCTCATTATCAATTTCTTCCAATTGATATTTGTAAGTTTTAATTTCTGTTAAAATTAAATGTAATCATATATGATAAATAAATGAGTTTGAGTGTGGGTGTGTATTTGATTTTTAGACAGATATCGTTGTGTTCAACTCAATGCCTAGTAAATCAACATCTTTACGCCATTCTATTCACGCCACGCTTTAAAATAGGTTAATTCTACAACTAAGTTATTTTTAATATTTAACACCTTTTATTATTTTATTTTATGAATAACCAAAGTTTAAAGCAATTTTCCTCTCTCCTTGAATCCGACGATGTATCGAAGACAAACTTTACTATTTAAGAAATATAGAAATAAAATAAAGCCTAAAACTCGATTAGTAAATAATAAAAATTATTTGATGAATTCTAGTAAATAAATTCATAGATATGGCGTTATAAAAATATAAAACAATTAAAATACGGTAGTAAAATAATATATTAAATTATAAGAAAAACCTTGAAGTAATAATTTATAATAAAGTATTATATATATTATAATTAATTGATAATACTATAATAATTTATACATTTTCAGCAAGGGAAAGCTGCTTTACTTTCGAGCAAATTCATATTATACTTTTCCTTAGAGGTTACTGAATTCGTATTATTCTGCTTCAACGCAACGACACTTCAGACTACGGTAAATAACCAAAGCATTTGAACATTTCATATTACAGTTAACTTTTCAAATCCTTTAAGGTAAAAGTCCTGAGAACAATAGTAAATGCCCCTTATTACTTCAGCAACAAAACCCTTCATAACGATCTTAATATACCCCACATTCTTGCACTCAACCCTTCCAAGTTATCCAAGCTTTTCAAGCACCCTGATCCCCTAGCATAGTCATTACACTGCGCCACTCATCCCTATAATCCTCCTCGGAGACTAAAGCGGCAGTGGCTTCGTGACCTGCAATAAATACGTGACAGTGGGAGTCCTGGCAATGGCCAGTTTCTCCAATTGTGTCCTGATTGTAATTGTAATTACATGAGGTTACTAAAATCGTCTATCGTGACTTTGACACAAACGATATTTTAAATAAATCTAATTTTTACTACCCGAAATTCATCGTTTTAAGTTGTTACACATATTTAAAGAAATTTATTGAACCAACCTCATTTTTAGAGTCTATTAACACTCGTTTGCATTTTAACAGCTTTTTAAACAATAAACAAAACGTACAAATATTTAAAACTATCATATTTTTTGTTTCCTGGAGAACGCCAAATTCCGTTTGTAGTTGTCACCAGTTTCTCCTATAAGGAAGCAGCAATAGTCATCCTATCACGTTATTTATTTATATCAAACTGTGTTCGAACAGTTTAGTTAAATTCGCCCCCCCCCCCCCTCCGCCACAAATTTATAGATTTAACACACTTGATAATAAATTGATAGATTTCTGATAAAACTTATTGACTTGAAAGAAGAAAAAATGTTTCAGAACTGAATTCAGAATTTCAAATGATAAAATAGTACCCGTGATATCTGACCCAGTTATTTTTATTCTAAATTCTACTGTGTATTTAAGCATAATCATAATAGAATGATAATAAATCATTTTTTTTTTCTTCTTTTCATTTTGCAGAGCAGTGACATTCACTTTTCCAGCTACAATACTGACTGGTACACGTCCGACAAGAAGTTGAGGACGGCTGTGTCGATGATAATGGTGCGTTCCCAGAAGCCAGTCTCCATCGTGGCTTTCAACACTTACCCAATCAACGTTACTACCCTCATCAGTGTCAGTAACATTTCCAAATATCATTTATTAATGAAAAAAAGAAAAGTTGCGTGTTTTTTGGGGAAATTGGCTCAGGCTGATGAAAGAGTTTTGCTTAGGTTATATTTGCATGCATCAACGAGGTACAAAAAAACACAAAATAATACGAAGTAGATTTAATTGTGATGTATAAAAATCATTGTCGGGTTGTTACAAGGTGAGGAGGGACGCCCACCGCGGGCTAGGGTCTCTAAGACCCAGCCGCTGTCTGACGGGTGTCAAGAAATAAATAAAATAGCTAAACCTGTGGTCTTTGACATTTGCTCACGGCCTAGTCGGCGGGCCGCTTTATTCGAATTGATCTAACTCCATAAGATCTTAGAAGTTGTGCCCCGACATCGCACTATGTTCAGGAGAAGAGGAACAGGGTAGGTATATTAGGTAGTTTATGTGGTCTTGGAACGACCACGAATCCACACTTGGTAACTAAGGGTAGGCGAAAACCATCCGGATTCCAAAGGCGAGTATGAACCGGAGAGAGGCAGACTGGATCGCTGGGAGAGACGCTACTAGATAAAGTTTGTAGGGCCCCAGGAGACCGTCGTCCGCAAGGAAGAGATCTCTTCCAAGGAGGTGCTAGTTTTAGCGAGACGAAGGCAGATACCCCACTAGGAAGGCGTGGGGTCTGACAACGCCGTACTACAACATAGCGATGCTAGGAGAGAGATGCAGAGTTAGTTGAATAAGAAAACCATGGTTCGAGTAGAGCAGCAAGCGCCAATGCAGAGAGATTTTTTTTTTTTTTTTTTTCATAGCTCTCAAACTTATAAAAATTAGGATGTAGGAAAAATAAAAGGAAAATTATTTTGGATTGATGGGTGTCTTTCACTAAGGGGAGTCCTATTTGAAGGATGTATGAGAAGGATATGAGGTGTGGGATGCCGAAAGGAGGCGGAAGGGTTTGGGAAGGTAGTGAGAGTCTACCTATGGTGGAGCCTAGGGGTACTAGGCATGGTTTGTGGTCGGCCAGGTCAGACTTGGCCCCGCCCCGGCAGGGGCCTGCACTAAGTCGGCCTATCGGCCGGGAGATCGACCTCAATCTCTCGGCTGGATGTGGATCGTTCAGTCCCCGTCAGGGGGCTCGGGTACGAGCAGGTCCATCTGTCTCCAGGCTTCAGCCGTCCAGCAGTGCTTCCATCGGACGGGCATTGGTGGTGGTTGGTCGGAGAATAGTGGGTTGTGGCTGTGTCGAAGTGAATCGAAAAATTTGATGTGCCTTCTCTTGATGAAATCTTGAATGGTGAGCACTTCAAATTTTTCGTGGATCTCATCTGCCTTCATTCGGTCGAACGGGGTATGTTTGAGGGAGGTGCGGAGAACTCTGTTCTGAAATTGCTGGAGCGTTTTTAGAGTGTTAGGAGTTAGATGCTTGAAAAGTGGGGTCCCGTACACCAAAGCAGGTCTCAGGACGCTCTGGTATATCAGCAGCTTGAGGCGTACTGATAAGGCCGGGCTGTGAAGTAGGTGTCCTAGGCTGTAGAATTTTTTCCTAACACTCTTTAACTTCTTACTGAGATGTGTTGTGAACGACAAGTGTCTACCGAGGGTAATCCCAAGGTAGCATAGCTTGTTGCTCACAGGGCACTCTTTGGTGTCTAAGACGAAGGATTTAGGTAACTTCTTTCTTCCAGATTTAAAACTAAATATTATTCCTTGCGTCTTGGCTGGGTTTACTTTGATGTTGACGGCATCGAGTTTCTCAGCGATGTGTTGTCTGGCGCTCTCAGCAAATTTCAGGGCTCTGGTGGGATTGATGCTAGTGCTGTAAACTCCTATGTCGTCTGCATACGCCGATACCTCGCAGTTAAGAAAAGGTTCCAAATCTGGGCCTTATATAGGCAGGTCAGAGGCTGAGCCTCACCCGCGCCTCTAGTGGGCTTAAGCTGTTTCATGCACTAGTTTCCCACTTTCTTAACTGACGCTTAACGTTTTATTATTAAAATATGGAAGTATAGGTGGCTATTTTCTGGGTCGAGAAGAGGGGAACTTCTATTTATTCATGGCGAATAAGCTGACACAACAATCCTAAACCAAACTTTTTTCCCCCTATAACCATAATCCGCAAGCCCTTAAGGCAGACCCATGGAATGTACGGAGCTTATGGTGTACCTCTTTATTTGCTTAGCAAGAATCTTAAACTGTATTAATCAATCAAAAAAAAAACAACATCTTATTACCTATTTCAATGTTCTTACGAGCTGGATTTATTTGATAGTAAAGATTAAACTAAAAATTATTAAAACTAACAAAGAAAGGATAACAAACAAAGATACAACAAATGTTCTCATTATCCAATTACAAACTTCTGCAAAGTGTTTGCATCCTCTTCTCCCTAAATCTAATTAACCTAACGTTAATCTAAATCACAATTAATCTACAATACATCTAATCCTATCTGAAACTATTCATACAGTGCCTCGTCACCATCCCGTACAACGGTGCCTTCTGAGCCTTCCCAAACTCACAGCTTATCCCACACCACCCTCCCAGAGATGGTTAAGTGTCTGATTCATTCCCTCCACTTCCAGATGAACAGGAGGAATCCCTTAAAATACTTCTCAACGTTGACCAGCGACCGCAGGTTGGATTCGCATAAGTTAAAATCGAGCTGAACAGGCGTGCACACGGGTGTTCCCTACCATGACATGCTCCGGAGTACAGGCTGTTCTTGTACTCTTGTCTTCTTGAACTCGTACAGTGAACGAAAACCACCGTGTCCCGCGATAATTTACGATCTCCAATAGTCAGAAAGGACCCATCTCGCCCTCGGCCTGCGCTGAACTGAGGGGGAGTACTTCCTGAGGATGATCCTATTCGTTGAACTGGTTCAGATGATGTTCCACGCCTCACTGCAGAGGGCCTTCCACCTCCCAAGTTCCTCTTCGATTCTTCTCCGTAGGGGATGTGGAACCTCGTCTATCTGTCATTTCTTCATCTTTGACCTTAAGCACCGTTTCAGGAGGAGCAGGCCCACGGGAACCAACGATTCCACTGCTTCAATCTAAATCGCCGACCACGACTGTGATGAGTGTGAGTAACGAATTAACCCCATGCGGCCTGGTAGAGAGTCCTCGAGACTGGAATTTCTCCCGCAACATCGCTCCACCAATCCTGGTAAAGCTGTTGGCGACGTCTGTCGCATTATCAGCCAAGTATTCGAGGTGGGATGACAGATTCAGTCGCCTTCTCAGTTCTCCCTCCCAAATAAGTCACTTTCGTACACTCATATGTCCAATCTTATCGGGTGGGCAAGGTCCATTTTTCCTCTTAGCAGGTTAACAGTCGTATTTTAGCAACGTGGTACAGGCGCACGCTCATCTGAATACCTCCGCTCAAGAATCTCCTGCGATTGTCTTAGCGAGGGTTGACAAGAAAGTAATTTCGATTTTTTAGTGTGAAATAAAACAATTTTTTCTATACAATAAATGAACTTTAATCAGCCAAATATCTTCCATTATGTTCGATGACCTTATGCCATCTTTCTGGTAACTTCATGATCCCGCACTCATATAACTTCTGGTCTTTATCAGCAAAAAACTCAACCATGAGCTATTTGAGGTCATCGTTATTACTGAAATTTTTACCATTTGAGAAGTTTTGTAAACTTCGAAATAAATGATAATCCAATGTTACAACGTCGGGGCTGTATGGGGATGCGATATCACTTCCCAGCCAAGCTCCAATAGTTTCGTGCGTGTTCCTAAAGATGTGTGAGTAACAATTAACACCATAAACTTCACATCTCTTAGTGAGCCGCTTTCTTGCCTTTACGAAAATAAAAAAGTAAAATGTGTCTAAAATGGTTATGTTTGCACTCTATATTACAACTAAACCTAAAGGTATCGACTACCAAATCTTAAAAGAAAAAAATCTAACATTGACAAAAGATTAACGAAACAAACATAACGCTATCTACTGGTGCAAACCGAAATCACTTTCTTGCCTTGGGAATTCCATGGTCTACTAGATTCAAGGGCCACTAGGACTTTACTAAAAACAATTTTCCAAAAGGCAGGGCCCGGAACTTTGCATTGGGGACAACCTCGCATGACTATCCTTTAATGACCGCCCTACGCTGGCTTAAGTAGCTGCCTACCAAGTCGTACAAATTACTCGGAGCCTCCAGCTCCTGCAGCTCCCTCATAATCTAAGGCCACTAGGCTTTGTCAAAGGCAGGGGGATGTCAAAGTTAAAAGCATTACGAATTTGAAGTTAATCACCATCGTGTCCTCTCTGATTCTTCTTCCTCTGGCACTCTTCTTGGGTATCCCGAGCAGATCCGAAGGGTCCTTGTCCTCAAGAAAGTAGAGGGAGGATCCTCCTCCTAGTAGGTCCTCCAGATGCAGTCGAAGATTTGGAATTTTTTTTAAAAGAAAAGGTATGAAGAGTGGGAAAGAGGCAGACATAAAGTGAAGAAACGCACTGTTTTTTAACTATAAACCGATTTATTAGCTTTTTTAACCTCCTTAGAATGCAGCTCCGATGGAGGAAAAGGAGCGCATACCATATACTCTATACATTTTGTTATTTCAAAAAAATAAATTAACGGGGACTAAAATAAAGAAATAAAGAAACGCCGGGAGTCCAACACTTCCAGCTTAAGGACTTACGACCTGCCTCTGCCAATCTCTCTGCCCCTCTCTCCAATATAATATTAGTTAGTATGATTTCGTTTATATTTCATTATAATTATTTCCATAACAACAGAGTAAAAAAATATTCTCTCAAAGATTCATAATATATCTTATTTAATAACCATTTTATATTCAATAAAATATAAATATATTGGGTATATCATTGCGAATAATTCTTGGAAGATTTGTTTACTAACAGGATAGGAAATTTTAAAACAAAACAATAACAACCGCCCTACCTCCTTTTGATGTAACATCAGTGGGGTTACTCATTGGAATATAGATATTTAACATTAGATAATTCTACCGTCAAATCCGTACATGACAATAGCTTTAAATTACATGAATATACAATAGATATAACTTATAATATGTGAAAACATGAGTATAACAAAAAACAAAGGCTAGTTTGTTACATAATAGGGCAGTAGTATCTCATTAACCTCAGAAGCCGATTTCCCAACAAACTCCTCAACTTATTTATACATTTACAGCTGACAATAAACTAACTCTGTTTTTTATTTATTGTTTATTACAGATATTCCAGTTCACCTATTCAGTAGCTACGTTGCTTTTAAACGTCAATGGATAGAAGAATATTGAATAGAAATAGTTACTACAAACATAAAATCAAATTGGTGTTAATATTCAACCTGAAATCATCCACTTGGATCCTTACTAATCACACATTGAAGCACCAACATGAAACGCTTTTAGCGGGTTTCTGGAATTTATTTTGAAATATTATATAAAATAATGAATGGTTATTTTTTTTTCTTTTAAATACCTGTTTGTTGTTTTTCATAAACTGACATTTATGATTCCTCACAACGTATAAAATATCCTACTTAGTAGATTTAACTCCTAACGTATTTTGGTTAAGAATTCATTATCGGAAATGTTTTTGATTTGAACCGTATCACTAAACTTCGAAGATTTTTCACTATCACTGTTCAGAAGTTAGTTAAATTTCACATTTTCCCTCAATAGACAACCCCCCCCCCACAAGTCACTGGTGTTTGTATCTTGTTTTGTTTTTTGGGTTAGTGTGAACTGATTTTCCCGTTTGATTAGTATTAAGGGTTACCGTTATGTGTTTTAAATGATCCCTTGTTTTGTTCAATGGCCAAGTCGTTCTTTCGAATAACGTTCTTCAAGCTATTGGGGTTCACATAGAGTCGTGGCTGAATTAGATGATTTCAAAAATTCATTAGCGACCTAGGTGGCTTCAGAGTCCTAGAAAGCCAGTGCAACGACACAGCTGAAGCCCAGTAGGGGGCGCGGCGGGGTGATAAACACTGCTCTTTTGTCAGGCGTTCTCAGACCCTACACCTTCCTAGTGGGATTCTCTGCCTTCGTCTCGCTAAAACTAGCACCTCTTTGGGAGAAATGTCTTCCTTGCGGACGGCGGACTCTGAGGACCTACCAACTTTACCTAGTAGCGTCTCCCCTAGCGATCCAGTCTGCCTCTCTCCGGTTCACACTCGCCTTTGGAATCCGGACGGTTTTCACCTACCCTTAGGTACCGAGAGTGAATTCGTGGTCATTCCAAGACCATATCGTTCCTGGCATCCATCACCTGACTGGAGCCACATCGAGCATTTATGGGATGAGCTTAAAATATTGATTTTTTTCTAATTTGTAGAAATTCTACACCTTTCCTTTTGAGAGCTAAAGAATGCCCTCTTTGAAGTTCAGAACAATGCCATAATTCTGAGGTGGATACACTTTATGTAATACTGAAATGAATCCAATATGGCAGCTGATCGGTTGCTTCTGAGCTACTCTACCTATAGAAGGCATAAAGAAAATGGGTGTAACATTACTTGACGCCGGGAACCTGTTCACAAACATTACCCTCAAAAGCAATCAAGCCTTTCGCTTGGGTGTCACGATGCAATCTCATTACTCATGCTAAATAGCAATTCTGGTCGCATCGGCAAGCAAAACGGTCTACATTAAAAAATAACAAAACACAAGAATTGAAATATTGTGTTAAGTATTGGGATCCTCTTAATGAATACAGAACATCCATGGTCATCTAATTTCCAGGGAACTTTTACCAACTTGTTCTTCCGGCATTGAGAAAAGTCTTTCCCTTCCCGACACTCTGTAGAAACTAGCAGGGAATGGGTCCAACCGCATTCGGAATGTTTTATGACCAATATTTAATTTAAAAAAAAAATAAATAAATAAGAATTATGTTGAGTGCCAGGCTTTAAGCCACCTTCCAAACAGGGATATGAGAGAAAAAACTGCATACATATGTAGCCATACAAAAAAATCCTGTGATTTCAGGCTAGTGCTGGGAAGAAGGGCTAAGTGAAGTTATAAAGCACCAAGTAGAATATTTTCACACAAATCTATTTACAACTTTAACAAGCAGAGAAAAATAGTATATACAAAGAAATAAGAACATTATATATATAATAAATAATTTACAAGGAGATTGAACTATATACAAAATGTAAAAATCAAAGAAAATCAGTAAAGAAAAGAAATCGATACATAATACTAATAAATACAAATTTTGTCTTAAAGATGTTTAATATTTAATGCCAAAAATCTTAAAGATAAAATAAAGTAATGTAAAGGTAGAATAACAGAAAAGATAAAGATAGATTTGTCTTGTTGATATCTCTATGATCTGAGCTGAACCAGAAAAACCTTCCTAGGTTTTAAGCAGAAACTAATGGAAAAAACAAACAAAATAATTGGATGTAAGAACAGAATCTAAAGCTCATGTCAGATCACTTTATTAAAATAAGTAAGCAGGAAAAAAAAGAATCAATTCGAACAAGGAAAAAGAATCAACCAATAATGTCCTGTAGAAAAGAAGTGAAAACACGACAAACTCAACTGGTGTAAAGAAAACTGTGAAATTGTTTTAAAGGGTTGATAAATATTTTAATCAGTTTTGTTTAAAACTACGATTTTATTTATACATTACATCGGGGATGACCTCACGAAATAATTGATCAAAACTTTGAAAAAGAGTAGATTTGGAAAGTATTTTTTTCTTAACTTCTTTAAAATATTGATTAGCAATAAAAAAAAATCGGATAAGCTCATTGTACCGTATAAGAACTGCATATTAAGGAGAGGGGGAGCTTAAGACTAATTAAATTTTACAAACTAAAAGAAGACTAAATTATCCTATATCTATAACCATTACTTAACATTTAAATTAGGAGTTAACAAAAAAACAAAAGTATTCATTCAGGCTGTGTGTATAGTTTGAAGTGTTCACTTGAATAAAGCCTGTAAAATAAAATTATGAAGTGTATTTTATGCTCATTGCTGGTTTATATAATTTTTCAAGTTCATACAGTAGTATCGTTAAAGAGTCATGAAGGAAGATGAGTATCCATAAAAGTTTTAATTTAATTTTCCTAATGTTAACCTTAACATCTCTCTTCCCTCAGTCTAAACCATATGAGACATACCAACAATCCACACATCTATTTCTTATGTTAATTTAAATATCTATTTGCAATTTTGATTGTAGTCATGTAGCTTATGACTATAACTTTAGTAACATTCCCCAAATTTATGTCAGAATCCAATAACCCTGATATTTCATTTATTTTATAAGTGTAGCTTTTCTTATAGATAATTGATGCACTTAGAATTAAGATTAAAAAAAGAGTTATTTATCATTAATTTAAATTACACAGTAGAAAATTAGTCTTAACAATATATATGTTAGTTGTTGGATTGGATTTAGTTTTAAATCGAGCGATGGGCGTTTTGTTCTAGGTATTAAATTATTTTTGTCTAGAGTATCTCTTCAGTCCTCTTTTAGTCGATTTTCTTGCTAACATCATCCTTCTTGTCAACAGCCGAATCCTCTTCCCCTGATTTTTCAGGGTGATTATACAGGAAACAGCTCGCACTGTAAAATAATAGATAATCAATCAATTTATTAAGAACTAATACAATTTAAAAAAAATAAATAATGGTCTGATAACATGGTACATGCTATGACACGGAGCTAGGTCATGGGCTTATATTAGCAGGGAGGTTGACATCAATAAGAATGCTTACGAATGAATAAATCAATAAGAATGAATAAGAATGCTTACATAGAGGGCCATCTGAATATTTAGCAATGAGGTCTATGTGTTTCAGCTTTTATAATAATTCACTATTCAGATTGGCTCGGGAGCAAACATGAAGGACTAATTTGAACTATGCCATGATGTGAGCTTATTGCATGTGGGCAAGAATGGGGGTGTATCACTCACCAGAACAGAAACATGAGGATTGTGTTTCCGGCAGCACTTAGGAAGTATATGGCCCCGGGCATGGTCTGAGAGGTTGCGGAGAAGGTGGTCTTGTACAGGTAGTGAATGCCGAAAGGCAGGAACACACCTATTACTGAGCTTATTCCATTAAAAGTACCTGGAAAATGAAAAACTAATAAATTTATTTAATATAATATTTTTATTCTACTGCTATATACTCCATGTTCCGTCTATCAGATGCTGTATAGATGGCAATAGATATTTTTATACAATATAAAAAAAAAAAAAAAATAATAATACAGCAAACGGTAAAATATAAATAAAAGAAGGTAACTAAAAATATAATTTAAATTCAAAATAATAAAATGAACGAAACAAAAATAGTTAAATCATAAAGGCCAAAATTATATATTGTTGTGATATTTTGATGTGGTGATTTTTAATGGTGTCTTTGAGATAAACTAAAAATTAGCGGGCATAAATGAACGGTATACGACCCATGAATCACGATTCATGAATGTTTAAACACTATTCATTGCGTTGTATCTACCATTACTATTTATAATATAAATAATATCAATAATTAAATATAAATATTTTAATTTATTAAATTCAAAACAAGAAAAGTAATAATATCCGAAACAACTGGCATGGGACAACCAGTTGAAAGATCAAGAAGGCAGCAAAAGGTACGAGGGATGGATACCGAGAACCTCGCACATTCATTCATCTGGGACCCGGCAGGAGATAGAGGAAGCACCAGGAGGGACGCTAGCCCAGAGACGGGTACTGCCTCGTGGTTAACAGGAGACGAGACTGGCCCCAGGTATACACCCACACTCGGCACAAACAAAGAAGACAAAGAAAAATTCACCAAAGGACCCACAACAAATAAAAACAGGCCAATCGAGATAGTTATAAGGTACAATTTTAACTTTAGTTTTAATAATGTTATTTTATTACGTGCGTAGTTTAAATGAATATTCAATCTTTAAATATATTTGTAAATAAACAACTTTTCCTTTTGCCAGAATTATCATTTTTATATTAACAGAACCTTAAGATAAAGATTAAAATATAAAATATATAAAAATTATTTAAAAGATATAAAAAACGTAATAATATTAGTGTTAACAATTACTAGCTGTGAACTGAAATCCCACTTTTTGCATTATTATCAACCAAATCACGAAAAATAGTAATAAGAACGGGATTCAAACCCAGCACCTCCTGATCTTCGAGGAAGCACTCTTTCCAGCTGAACCGACCCATCATGCAAAAGTGTGTTAGGTGACACTGAGCTCTCTTTAATACTTATACCCTTCAAAGTAAACAATTTTATTTTGGACAAAATTGCATATTTTGAGCTAAATTGCACATTTCCAGTTTTTATTGCACAATTAATCCATTTTTATATAATTTATTTTATTTTTTAATTTTAAAGCAAAAAACAAAAAAAATCAACTAAATTAAATTTCTATTTAGAAATGCAGTTTAAAATGTAGAGAAATGATCAATCGATCATAAAATTAAAAAGCACATTCTAAATTCATCCTATAATTACATCCAATTAAACATTTATTAAATCTACCCTATCAAATGGTCTACATGGTTAGAATCCAGAAATTTAAACTTCATTTCACTGTGATATTATTGAAACTGTTCGGGAGAGCCTAAGAAAAATATTAAATGCAAAATTTGACTCTGTGATTGAAAAAAAAAAACATTGGCTAAATTTGCTTAAAACAATTTAATTACTGCATTATTGGAAAACAAATTGAAGATGATGCCTTTCAGCAGGAACCTTCTAAATCGCCTGCTACAGACATTGTCTGATAACTTTGGTAGATGTTAAACGTTCCTTTTCATTGTTAAAAATCTTAAGTAACAGACAACACAATTTTAAAATGTCAAAAAAATTTTAAATGTACAACACTGCATGTTTTTATGAAAGTGTTAAAAATGAACTTTTTCAATAAATAGTTTATTTATTTTTTTATTATTGTTATTTTTTAAATATTTTGTACTTAATGTGCCAACAATACATTAATACATTTTTTCTTGCATGACTTATTATTTATTTATTAGACAAAAAAAATTCTTTTTTCGAATTTACTCTGATCCAAGGTTAGATAAGCTTTCAATGTATCAATATTATACATTAAACAAAAAAGATTTGTTGGGTTTTTTACTCCATGAAAACCCAGTCTCTACTCATAATGCTCAGGGAATGTCAGGGTCGAGCCTGTGGGCCTTCATAGAAGTATAATAGCTAGAGCAGGCATACTTCTTGACGGAGCCTCTTCCACCAGACAAGAAACTAGCCTTCTACATATCAAGAAACCAGATGAAAGTGAGAAAGAATGCAGGGTGATTTCCCAGAACCAGAGAAGGCTGACCTGGAAGAGCTCATTGATCGACCAAGTGATGGACTCCATGATATTAGGTAGACAATATATATAGTTCGTACTCAATATCGTTCTGCAGGCATCTTTTGCTGCAATTGAAGATTCAAACAACAAGGAGCATACAGATATACCACAGACTCTGGGCTTGATATAACATCCTGTTAATAGGATGGAGTAGACGTTTTAATTTAACCATAACATGACTAACAAATTGATGAAAGCATCAATCTTAAGTTGAGAAAGCGTTACTGATTGTACAATTCCATATTCTATACCACGCTGCTAGAGGTACATAATAGCCCATCAAAAGGCTCTTTTTGACAATCACAAGTAAGTATTGCTTATATATTTATATTTATATTTACATGAGACATACCCAACTCGTCGTTTCTTATGCATTTGCTGAGTATCGACTGAGGTAGCGAGAACAGATTGTACTTCAAAATATCCAGAAGAGGAACTGAAAAAAAAAAAAAACTTTATTCTGAGACAGGGAGCGTCAAAAAAACATTTCTTACTGACATATATTACTAATTCACATCTTTTCATTATCCTGTAATAAATAAAATTAGCTATATACATATATTATGGATTAAGATGAAACCAATAGTTATAAATAATAATTATAGTTTCATTTAAAGTCCTGACGGTGCTAATAATAAAACCAATTACTTAATAATAATAAATAATTAATAAAATTACAATGTCGTGGTTAATTTATTTAAAAAAATACTATCAATTTAAAGATCTTTACGCACTGATTAATGATATGGAAATTTTATTTTTGAACTGTACGTAATTGTGACAAGTCATTAAAAATCCCATCTTGTTCACAATGTATTCCAAGTTTTACAAAAACAGAGATGATAGTTTCATATATGCACATGCTACTTGCAATAAAACTTAGTGAATATATTAAGAGGGAGTAATTAGTACAATCACCAAAACCTTTCATTTTGTGTTACTTACTGTACCTGCTCCGAGTAACTTTTTTTGTTTGTTTTGTGGCACTTACAAATTACAGCGTGATACCTAAAGCTCTTTTGTCGAAAAAATAAAAATACTAATTTGTGGCCTGACAATGATAGTTATGAATACTGAATTCTTGATTACTCCAAGGTCTCTAAAGCTAAATACAACCATAAAGCAGCCATGTGACTTTGATGTTTTAAGATATTGTGATGATTGTTTTTTTTTTTATTAGAATTACATAAATGTTAAAGAAGGAGTTTTTTGTTGAGATAATTTGCCAAGAGGTAATGTATTTGGCCTTACCATCAACTTATATATATAGAGAGAGAAAGACAATCCATGTTACTATTATTTTAAGTATATGATTCTCTAGTAATTGTGTTAAATAGGAAACATTTGAAATAGCAACGTTATACCCTAGGACAATATCAAACCCTCAGATAAAAATCATTACAGAATAACTGTAATTATTTATAAATGTTCTTTTACCTTTTAAAACTGGCATAATAAAAATATTCTTAACGATAAAGAAAAGCGTTATATATTACAGTCTGTCTGGATCCTATGTTCTTCACCTTTTTTTTTGGCTTATTATTATATTTTTTATCTAAGTATCTACAACTGCATCAATAACTTTTTTAAACGGATCGAATTAGACTCTGTCAATACTTACTCATGTATAGTACTGTCCTTGAGCTTACGAACGCCATAGAAATTGAACTTATGACAGCAAGCATCGAGCTCACCATGCCGATTTTGAAGTCTGACCATTTTAACACCTTGATCAATAGCATAGGCATCGTGAAAGAACCTGCCGACAAGAAAAAAAAACATTTTTTTTTGTAGCATAAATTATTATTATTATTATATGACAGACAAAATGTAGTCATCTGCAAGTATCCAGCTTACCTAACAGGCTGATGACCATACAATAACCTCCATGGAGCGTTTCCTCTCTGACTGTGAATTGAAACGCCTGTTGCAAAAAATATGGTCCAATGATCATTTCCGCTGAAAAAAATAAATAAATAAATTAAAAAAAACAATTTTCGCCATGGAAGGAAGAACCCAAAAGTAAACAGAAAACTCATCTCCAAAAACAAAGAATGTATCCATTTTATTATAAATCATTGCTTGTATTAGATAAATATTATTTCAATTATAAAATTTAGAAACACATGCAGCCCTGAGCTGGAATCATAGATAAAATGAAACCTTATGAAATAAACTATGTTATTCATTCTGAACTCTTTTCATAAGTCCTTTTAGTTTTTATAAAACTAATGTGAAAGTTTAGCAAAGGCATGATATCGTTGTAATATGTTGGTGCTTAGGTGGTCTATTAAGTAAAATTTTGTAGCAAAACTCTTAATGTGTGTTGCTGTTTTTTTTAACTGGGGATCCCAACTAAGTCTAATCAACTTACAAGATAAATACGTGTTTCTTTACTGCTTGAACAGAAAAGTCACAATATTTTTATTTCGATGGCCTGGTTTTAATTTGTATGACCAGCACAAGATAAGAATTACTGCTCACTGAAACAAAGTTAGATTGCATTACCTGAACTCTGCACAACATACATCCATTTGCTGTGACCTTGACTCATTAGAAAGAAGATATCTTATTTCCCCTCACAAGGACTATACAATAATATTTAATTTTTATACATTTATTCACAAATATAAACTGACCTTGGAAGAAAGTCACGAAGAAAGGTCTCCCAATGAGCATAAGCCAGATGACCTTCCTGTTTGGCCTCGCCTTCAAGGCGGACCTCAGCTTGCTCATCATGTTTTCATTCTTGTCTTCGCCGGCCATCTTTTTCGGGGGTATCCTCCTTATGTCCGGAACGTATGTCCTGATGAGAGCAATGGAGAACAGGTGAATGCAGGCCACTGCCAGGAAGAACCACTTGTAGCCAATCGCAGAGAGGAAGAGTCCTCGGATGATGGTGGCCACCAAGAAGGCGACGAAGGTAGAGCTGTGTACCCGTTGCAGCCTGCAAATACCAATGTGATAGATTTTTTATCAAACTATTTATTCTATGGTACTTTAAACTATATTTTACATTTAAAAAAAAATCTAAATGTGACCGAGATGACAACAACAGCGCGAGCACCAGGAGAAAAATCCTATCCTCTGATCTGAACTATCAAATTATTTTTACCATTTGTAGGAGTACAATGGTGCTCCCTTTGTTAATAATTATAACAAATAGATCACTGTGCAGCACTGTAATAAGAGACATAACTAGTTCACAGACCCCCACCAGCAGCACGAAAGCTAAGTATACCCTCGGACACATTTTAATTGTTACGATCAATGCTTTACTATCTCCCCCGAGCTTGATGCAGACAGAATGAGAATCCTGGAGCTTCTGCGAAAGGGAGGCAAAATCCCTCAAGTTACCTTAAACACCCTTGAAGGGTATTAGAGCTATCAACCACATGATTTTTCACATGGTGTCTACAAGGAGCAGAGGGGTATCCCCCAATGCTATAAGAACCAGGAGTTCGGACAATCTAAGAACCACTGTGGAAGAAAGATGGCTGTGGAGTTCTTGTCACTGTGCACTCAAACTGATGATATACAAGGGCATACTTAGGCCAACTCTGCTGTATGGTGTACCGCTTTTTAGTCATCTGACAGAAGCGACTCCAACATTTTCAAAATGGGATGAAAAGTCATCTGACATTCTTCATTCCAGCAGCGGAAGAATAATGAACTGCTCGAGTAATTTAGTCAAACCCGATATATTCCCACTTCTGTTCCCCTATTGCTGGCAGCAGGCAGTCGAGGCGGGAACACTTTAGGTTTATGTTAGTTTGTAAGTTAGCCTTAGTTGAAAGATAGTTTTTGGTCCCTTTCTCTGTAATCCAAAGGTGATCCACTTGGTCCAGTTTGCTTTTTAGTTTAGTTTTAACCGTAACCAGACAGTTGTTGGTTTGTAAGTACAGCTTAGTTTCAATAAATTATTTTATGTAATTAATTTTTAATTGCTATATTTTTCTGTTCTCATGCCAATTTCTAAATTAAAAGTAAATGTAACATATGCAAATAACAAATTTGTATAGAGATGATATTTTCTGATAAAAATTTGTAAGGAAATGAATGCAGTATTTTTAAAAACTATATGTCTGAGTTATTTTAAATCATCATGCCAGTTGTTTTTGTATTTTTTTTTCAGATAAAATTAAGATATCATTTGTTATTACAGAATTGTATTTGTCTAAAATAGATGAATATATTTTCTAAGAAACCCATGTAAATTAGGTTTTGTATGCACTTACTGTTTACTGCACCTTTAGATTATCATGTCAACTTTTTCCAAGAAAAGATAAAAAGAAATGCAAAGTCAGATAGTATAAGATTATACTTTGTGATACTGTAACAGAATTGATGCAGTTATTTTTTAGAAACTGTTGTGTATAAAGTATTTTCTTGATTTTGATTGTGTTCTTGGTTTTAGTAGTATAGATTGTTAGATTCATCTTCTGTCTTTCATGCATTCTTGTCTTAATTATTTGATGTTTTAAATAAAAGGTAAAAGGACATGTAATATTGAAGAGTAAGATTAGACGATGAAAGGGTAAATTAGTAAGGTAATTGACATTGGATATTCTAATTTTAAAGATATAGTTATAAGTAGTTTAAATTGTTGGTACTTTTGGATTATCATGTCAATTGTCAAACAAAAAATTAATTTTATGAATAATGCGAAAATTTAATAAATAAATTTCTCCCTTTTTTGGCTGGGCATATATTATATGTTTAAAAAGTAATATTAAGAGATCTTAAAAAGTAGCAAAAGGCACTAAGGGACAACCGTCAAGTATAGATGTGTTTTTGATGGGCCCAAATGTATCCCAGATGGTTCTTTTATGGTCCCTCACAAAGACATGACATTGTTTGAGGCACGTATTAATTTCTTTGGAGCCTGGTTTAAAACAGTATTCTCTCAAGACAAAAAGTCAGAAAAGGAAGACCACCCTCACTAATGAACCAGGTTCCGTCGTGGGCTTCCGCCCAGAGTTGTGATCACTGTACATAGTTATATCATCAGTTATATCATGTGACTGTACATAGTTGTGGTCAGACAAAAGAGAGTCGCCTCGTTTTTTCGGGCGTTACCGGTTGGTAATTCTACGCTTTGAAGTCGAGGCTCTCCTAATACGTTGTTACGATCTCGGTTTTCTTTGTTGCGTCTGTAGCTACGCTTTGTTGGGAAGATTCATTTGTAGCAGCAACGATAAGTAATAAATAAAAACAATCAAAATCCTCGTAATCTTTTCCCTTCCTGCAATTTGAGTTCCATTTTAGCTTACCCGAGCTCATCGGATATTCCCCATTTATTTAAGTTGTTTTATAATTATTATTTGTTGTAAGTTGTTAGGTAATGTTTTCTGCCTTTCTCCGGTTCACACTCGCCTTTGGGATCCGGACGGTCTTCGCCTACTCATAGATACCGAGTGTGAATTCGTGGTCATTCCAAGACCACATAAACTACCTATAATACCTACCCTGTTCCTCTTCTCCTGAATATAGTGCACTATCGGGGCACACCTTCTAAGACCTTATGAAGTCAGATTAATACGAATAAAGCTGCCCGGCGACTAGGCCGCCAGCAAAGGTCAAAGACCACAGGTCCACCCATTTTATCTCTTTCTTGATGCTCGCCGGACAGTGGCCGGGTCGTAGAGACCCTAGCCCACGGCGGGCGTCCTCCACCCTTTGGGCGACCCAACAATAATTATTACCAGTAACAAGTAAATATTGGAGTAAATTCATAATCATGATGAAATCTATTTTCTATCTACAAATACTTTTGTGTGTTCATTCGTCACCTTCATTCTTCGTGTCCTATTTTCCTATTCGACCAATAGATTTCTGTAAATTAATAACCCATTCTAAACCATTGCATTCCTGAAGTTATCTTAGACAAGATTAAGACCACATCTTCGCCTCCTGGTCAGTCGCTTTGATCCAACTATAGAAACCGAAAGACTGATTTAAGGTCCAACGGAACATACGTCTGGGGGAGAGCCCTCTATTATCCTTTGCATCCAATCCTTGCAATCCAGAATCCTCCACACCCTTGTTTCTATTTCAGAATTTTCATTACCACATTAATCCCTAAGAGAATGCCCAATACTCCCATCTAATCCCCGGCATCACTGAACGAAGCCTAAGGCGGAGGAGGCCTTGTGCCATCATGCACTCATCATTGTGTGTACAAATGAGCTCCTAAAGCTACAATGGAATGGTTTGTCCAATGAGCATTTTCCCCCTAAAGGTACAAAACGCCAATCCTAATAACTGATTATAATATTATCTAATATTTGTCGAATATTTGTGGATGTCTGTATATGTAAATAATGTTTGTTTTTGTTTTCTTTTTCTTTTTTATGAGAGCGTTTTTAAATGTTAATGTAGGATATAATAAATTTTTAGTTATGAAAGTCTGCGTAGTGTTCGGTCCCGGTTTTAAATAATCAATAGATAAGATTAATATTAATAAATATTGTATGAAGGTTCAAAAGGTTCAGTTGATATAAAATAAGTTGATAAGAAGAGGTACATTGTAATATAATAGTATTAAATTAAAAAAAAAATGCATTGATTAAAGTAACCTCATAGTCCTGTCTTCAGGTTTAGTGCCCTCCATGATGAGACAGTCGGTGCCCAGCCTTAAGACTTCCATGCCGAAGAGGCCGCCCACCACCGCCTCTACAGCGGCCGCCAGGAAGACAGAACCCGACCAGAACCAGGCGGCAAAAAGGTAGACGAGGACGGCCGCCAGCTCGCCCAGCTCCCCGATGAAGAGGAGGCGGCGACTCTGGCCGCTCGTGTCCCTGTAGTAGCCGAACAGTGGCGAAGCGATAGCACCAAGCACCGAGCGACCTGTGCTCTTCGCGATCGTAATTCCTGCAACAGTGTACCAGGGGTCAGGAAAATGAAGAGGATGCCAACTTGAAGACGTGTTGTGGCAGGGGGTAAGAAAATACCGTGAACATGAACCGTGTTCACGCCAAAAACTGGTTTATTGGTTTTAACAGTGCAATGGTGATACATTCAACAGAACGCACGTGTCAGAATTGGTTTCAAAAATTTCGTTCTGGAGATTCTTTACTGAAAGATGACCAACGTTCTGGTCGACCTTCTCAAGTTGATGATGACAAAATGAAACCCATAATTGAATCGAATCGTCATATAACTGTGCGAGAGATTGCAAAACAATTAAATGTATCACACACAACAATTGATAATCATATAAGACGTCTTGGACTGTTAAGAAGTTCGATATTTGGGTTCTGCCACGACTATACGATGCCGCACACATCTTTAGCAACACGTACGAAACTATTGGAGCTTGGTTGGGAAGTGATGTCGCATTCCCCATACAGCTCCGATCTTGCACCATCGGATTACCATTTATTTCAAATTTTAGAAAACTTCTTTAATGGTAAAATTTTGAGTAATAACGATGACCTCAAATAGCCCTTGGTTGAGTATTTTGCTGATAAGGAACAGAAGTTCTATGAGCCATGAGTATGTTTAGCCTTCATTGCTCTCAGCAAATTACTAAAGTAATTGAAAAATGTACAGTTTAAATTGTTATTGCAACACAACTGTGGTAAAAATTATTGTTTTTTTTTTTTGTTTGACCATCTTTGAGGCTAGGTAGCGATAGTTGGCGTCGAGTGGTTGAAGTGTTGTTGAAAGCTACCATTAGTTGGGCTCGTCCTCCGCAGATCCTAGTCAGTCAAGAGAAGTATCAGGGTTTAAGGAATAGAGTTTCGAAAACCTAATAAATATTATGTTAGCAGTGCATTTATATGCAAAGTATAGCTTCAACAAAAGACGGTTTAATTCTATCAACATGAATAGACCCCCTAAATCTGCAATAAGTTATGTTAAGCCATTAACTTTAGGTTTAATACATTTAAGTTAAATAATGTATTTTATAAGTTTAAATTGATACTGTTTTATCTGATTAAATTATGATTTTTAAGAAATGTATCTAAAATTTTATTTTAAATTATCATTATATACAATATATCACTCACCCGCTAGAAAAGTGAGACGACATCTTGCAATCCTACTAATACGATATCTGACTAAGGTGTGTCTTACAGGAGAACGTGTCAGAAGTCCAGTAATTCGGAAGACTGCTAAATTAACCGATCTGTTATTAATTAATTATTCCTCCTTTAACCTATATGTATGTTAATTAATTAATTTAGTATTTTTGAGTAGTGTTGTCACTTTTCTTGTGCTAATTACTTGTTAAAGCACTTCGATCGAAAGCTTTTGTGCTTAATCGACATTTGGTCAAGGGACAAATTTATTTATTCATTTAATGATTAATTCACACACCAGCACATAAAATAACAATTGCTAATATTATAAACTACATAAATACATCGTAATTGTCAAAATTTTAAATTGGATCTTAAATATAATTCGTAAACTGGAATGAAGACATACAGCAGTTAGTGTATTTTTGAGATATCGTGTTTTTATTTTGTCTCGTTCGTGATTGTGAGACAGTTCTCTCAGTTATCTCCTTATCTGGTAGATACGCTATAAATGAATACCTCAAGTCATTGTTAAATTTTCGTTGTTGTCGTTAATAAATAAGAAGTAGGAATAGAAAAATATCTTCATCCTGGAACTATGAACAATAATAAGGTACAAATGAATAAATATTTACAAGCGTTTTAGTAAACAAATACATAATTATTTTTTTTAAATAATAAAAAAAGGTGAAATACGCTACAAAAAAAAAATTAGTTGCCATTAGCAATGAAGACTGAGCATACTCGTGGCTCATAGAACTTCTGGTCCTCATCAGCAAGGTCGGGGCTGTATGGTGGATGCGACATCACTTCCCAACCAAGCTCCAATAGTTTCGTGTTGCTAAAGATGTGTGAGGCCTCGCATTGTCGTGGCGGAGCCCAAATATCGAGCTTCTTAACAACTCCAAGATGTCTTATATGATTTTCAATTGTTGTGTTCATACATTTAACTGTTTTGCAATCTCTCGCATAGTTATATGACGATTCGATTCAATTATGGCTTTCATTTTGTCATCATCAAGTTCAGAAGGTCGACTAGAACGTTGTTCATCTTTCAGTGAAAAATTTCCAGAACGAACCTATTCTAATCTCTATTCTCTATTTTTAAACCTATTCTGACACGTGTGTTCTGTTAAACAATTAGCACCATAAACTTCACACGTCTCTTTGTGAGCCTCAGCCGCTTTCTTGCCTTTATGAAAATAAAAAAGTAAAATGTGTCAAAAATGTTTATTTTTGCAGTTCATGTTAAAACTGACCGTAAACTGACAGTTGTAAACAAAATTACACGGAATATGTTTCTATAGCAACCTAAAGGTATCGACTGCCAAACCTCTCTCTCTCTGAAATACCTTGAATTTTCTCGATCATTCCCCCTATAAAATAGCTCCTCTTCACCTGCTATAAATGTGTAACAGTGGGAATCCTGGGAATGACAAGTTTTTCGATTCACGTCCTGAGCGTCTGTGGCTCTCGCGCTCTTGATCAGCCTCCATTGGCTTGTATCCGGTGACACGACTGATGGAGCCGCAGTTTAGGTTTTAGTGTTAGTGTTTTCCACGGTTGCAAGCTGAAGGTGAGCCTCATCACCTAGTGAGTGTATGTGTATTGGACTTATTAACAACAATCTGAAAGTATTATATTTTATGCACTCCTTAATATGCATCTGCGAACGCAGCACGAGGAGACAGCTGTAATTCCAAATTTATTTATTTATTTTTGTCATTGTATATATATTATCAAAAAAGAGGTTTTGAAAGAAGAAAGAAGAGAGATGGAGCCGCGGGGGGGGGGGGGGCTCCCCAAGACTCTGCTTCTTCTTCCACATCCAAGGGAGGTGACAACCATGTGGATTTGGGAGGTCTCTCGGGTGGTTGTAAATACTGTATGAATGAAAATTGTAAATATGGTATGAATGAGAACATTTATCACAATTACTTATCTCCCAATAAAGCAGATTGTAATTTTAGCATAATAAAGGAGTTTTAAAATAGCTTGTCACGAACTATGAATAATAAATGAACACACGGGGGCAAGGCTGGAGTCTTAAAAACTTAAACGAAACAACCTTTTGTCAAAAAATATTCAAACCATTTCCAGAATACAGAAAAACTAAAAACACTATGCGATATACTTTCTGAGAAGTGGAGCCCGCTGTTGAGAGAAAAGTGTTGTTATCTGAAAATATTACGATGGAAAACGCTTAAGTGTTTCTATGTTTGTCTCATTCAGCCACTCATCCCTACGGTTCTGAAGGTGAGAATTCTTACGAAATCTACAATTGATATTGCTTCAAAACCATTTCACGAATGACATTGTTTATTGCTACTTTGCATACAAAAAACTAAATAAATACAATGTTATAATGTTGATAATTCATATTATTGTTTTTTGTTTCGTTGTTTTTGCCCAAATATCTTTGTGATCATTCATGAGCCTGTTGTTCTTTGAATAAATCTGAATCTTGAATAAATTCAGAAACGAAATATAGAAAAAATAAACGAAGCTTCGCCTATAACGAAACCACGCAGGTTTTTTTTTATTACAATTAAGCACAGAAAAAAAAACTTTATTAAGCAATATGAAAAACAATATATTACATATGAACAAAGTATTGCTTTTTTAAACGAGTGTTGAAATTGTCTAGTTTTTAGAATGTTAATGAAAGTGTTGTCTAGTAATTATTATTTTAATTATTTCTGTAAAGAATGTGAATTATTTTCGTTTGACTTTATGACAATAAAATATTACTGCCCCACGAACATAACAAAAAAAAATAATATCAGACACCTTTTGGCGTATGTAGCCCATAGTTTTCATGACGATCCAATGATCACAACCTCAGTGCAACACTAGGAGATCTAATTTTTTTTTGTTTTTTTTTAGAAAGGAAAATATCCTACATATATATATATATATATATATATATATATATATATATATATATATATATATATATATATATATATATATATATAAATATGCATATAATACTGTCTTACCTATTGATTATTGATAACATCAGTCAAAAATTTAATCAAAAAAATTCGATTTTACGAAAACTTCCATAGTTGTATCAAGGGGACGTTTGTGCTCTAGCAGAACTCTAGAATGTTTAAATGTTTAAACAAAACTTGTTTCACATGCAACTTACAATACGACGAACATATTAGTAAATTGTCCCAAATGACTTACATTAGCGTCAAGTCCATAATTTATGGCAGGGGTGGCCAACCCAAATGATCATGCGGGCCACATATAAAACTATATATCCCCATAAAGGGTATCCCAGAACTAATGCAAGATTTGATTTAAATAGAAAACACAGTTTTTTAGTATTTTTTTTGTTATTTTTTATCAAATTATAAAGTAAATAGGATAGGGTTAATAATGGAATAACACATCGGGTAAATGACCTCCACGACTTTGCTGGCACATACGCACTCTTTTGTCAATCAATATCAATTTCGGCACAAAGAAACTGTGTTATGGATTTTCAACAACACTCTCACGCACTGCTTCGATATTGACATTTGAACAGCATGTTTTTGGACGACCAGTGTGTTTAGTGTCTTCAACTGTTCCAGTCTCCATAAATTTTTCAATTAATCTCTTCACAGTTGATGAAGTCAAAACACTATTCCGGCCATATTTTGTATGAAATTTTCGAACTTTCATTATTTTTGAGATAATGTTCAACAATAAAGACACGTTGTTCTATCGTGTAACGCTTCATTTTTACTAACCCTAAACTCTCAGCTGTCAAATTGTTTTTTTTTTTAGGGTTGCCGGCACTTTACTGCACAAATGGCGGAAAATTCAAATCTTGCATTAATTCTGGGACACCCTATATTAGATTTAAACCCACTATAGACACTTTTTTGGCGTGAAAAATTGAAACATAATGAGTTATTATTATTGTGTTTACTATTATAATAAATTAATAAAACAGGCAATATCTGTCAGATATAATCGCAAGAATTTTATTTTAAAATCAAAGTTAATTTTTTCTCATAATTTCGACAGTTAATTTTTGAATACATGGATGTACAAATAATGTATTTTTTTAGGGTTTTCACTACTTTGGCCATTTTAAAATTAATTTATATTTTGTAAAATTGTAATGATTCTCGCGGGCCGTGGCCACCCCTGGTCTATGGGGTTGATTGGTGAGAGTCCCAATGAGATTTGGGATCGCCGTGTTTCACCCTAAGACGTTTATATCGCTCAATTCAATTTATTTATTATGGACATTGTAAAATATTTATCTTTATTATTTTGTAAGCTGTACTTGTACCTGCATCGATTTCACACTAGAATCGGGTAGACGATTGGGATAAAAAAAATACCCGGGCTACGGACAAGGTAAGTACGATATAAATTAAGGAAATCCATAATTCTTTAATTGGTCATTCTTAAACTGAGATGCTCTGTCCTCTTACCGGTGGCTTGGGCGACCAGATCCTGGTCACTGCAGATGAACTCGTTGATGTTGGGCTCTCCGGTAGGACTGCACACCTTCTGCACGATGAAGTTTGACACACTCGTCATGGTCAGGGCGTTGCCCAGCGAGCTCAAGAAGAGAGGTCGGAGTATCTTCATGTCCTCCATGTCTGCCAGGGTGCCCACCACTGAGCTGCAGTCACACGGGGTCTTGTATCTTATCGTCGTCGGACACCTCTCATTGTTTTCTCTTCAACTGATAACAACAAGTTATACAAAATAAACACCTTGTTCAAATATGACGAGATCTCGAAACTTGTTAATATGTTTTTTATTTATGTTCATGGAGTGCAAACGCTCTAGGGTACGGTGCTCAATCAGACAGACGAAATGTTACGAAAGCCGGTGATAATGTTTTGCGTTATCGTTTCAATACTAGGCGCACAGATATCAAGGGCAAACCCAGCAATGGAGTTCTGTGATGCATAGAATGACCTTCAGTTCGAGTGCGCAAGCGCAGGTAGCCGCGGTAGCGTAGGAATCCAGTTTCTAGCCTAATTGTTTTTTGTTTTTTTACTTTGCGGGGCGTTTGTCGGTTCATTTTCTCACATCATTTCTTGACTAATGTCCAACAAATACTTATATAGGGTGTCCCAGAATTAACGCAAGATTTAAATAGAAAACACAGTTTTTACTATTTTTGTTATTTTTTTAATGAATTATAAAGTAAATAGGATAGGGTTATTTATGGAATAACACATTGGGCAAATGGCCTCCACGACTTTGCTGGCACATACGCACTCTTTTGTCGAAATTTTCCATGACCATTTGGCATAAATGTGGTTGAATTTCCTCTTTTAATACACCGGTGGATGTGTGCTTGTTGACATACACCTTTGACTTCAAATAACTCCATAAAAAGAAATCTAAAGGTGTTAAATCACACGATCTAGGGGGCCAATTCTGATCACCGAAACGAGAGAGTACACGACCTGGAAATGTCTCATGCAGTATTTGAATTGTTTCATGGGCTGTATGGCAAGTGGCACCATCTTGTTGAAACAACATATTGGCCACATATATATCATCCAATTTCAACAACACTCTCACGCACTGCTTCGATATTGACATTTGAACGGCTTGTTTTTGGACGACCAGTGTGTTTAGTATCTTCAACTGATCCAGTCTCCCTAAATTAAATTAATCTCTTCACAGTTGACGAAGTCAAAACACAATCCGACCATATTTTGTATGAAATTTTCGAACTACGGCCGCCAAACTTTCATTATTTTTAAGATAATGTTCAACAATAAAGACAGGTTGTTCTATCGTGTAACGCTCCATTTTTACTAACCCTAAACTGTCAGCTGTCAAATTGTTTTTTTTTAGGGTTGCCAGCACTTTACTGCACAAATGGCGGAAAATTAAAATCTTGCGTTAATTCTGGGACACCCACTACTATCAATAAACAATATAAATTATTAAAGCTAATATATATTGATAGAAGAACTATAAGTTTGAACATATCCAAAACCTTACATTCTTATGAACTATCCATAGCTACTATCTAACATTAATCACAGTTACAACTAGTTTTGGCTACTGCACATTAAACATACATACATACATTAAAGTAAGGAATCAAAATTAAGATCTGGACGTCCTGATTACCAATATGAAATGTATGTTGTTTTTTTTACTTTTAACTACAATTACCAAAATTAGTTATATTACATAATTATATATATTTATCTATAAAATCAACTAATTATGTCTTACATAGAAGAATGGGGTCTTTTTGGGAAGAGGGACCCTTGATTGTTTTTTATCATTTCTCTAGTTTATTGTAAATGAAAGGTTCGGGGAAAGTGTTTAATAAAAGATGTTTTAGTATTTGAACATATTTATTCTGTTGCTCCATAAAAATTCACACAAATATGAGTCTATCAAACCTCTTCTTGTACTGTGTTATTATTTATTTCTTGCTTTTGCACATAACGTTTATATTCGTAGTGTATGATTACCTGTGGTGGGATCTACGAAATTTTGTGAATGATTCACAGTAAAATACTGGTAAGTCATTCCTGCTATGTTAATAAAGCGGGTGTAGGATGCCCACGCGCCAGATACAATGGTTGTACCGGGGTGAATACATTCTGATATTGTTTCCGATCTAGGGTCTGGCACGGAATACATGAAGCATTGCTTATCTTCCCGACAAACACCTCCGAAGACCCATTGATTATGATAAATTCTACCGACGTGATTTTTGCGCCGAGAAAAACTCGATTCGTCTATCTCAACTGTTTTCCCTGGTCCTCCGATCTTTCTGAATTTTTTTAATAAATGATCAGCTTCTAACTCTTAAATAAACTTCTCGAAACATATTTTTCCAATCTGCAATAGTTTCGGTTGCCAATTCTAGTTCCTCTTGACAAAATTTAGTAGATGTATATTCTTTTGTCCAGCAGTATGGCAAAATAATAAATTTATTAAATGGCAAATTAGTGTTTTCCAAAAATGTTCCTTTTCTTAATCCAAAGGTTTCTTTGCAGCCTCTCATCTCCATCTATCCTTTTCGCCTTGATAAAGTTCCATTTTATCACCATTAGAACACATTTTTTACTACGCAATACCCCCTGGATTGAAGAAACAAAACAGCTTTAACCTTCGTATCTACTTCAGCAGCAAAATCAAATAACGGCATCAGGTTTCCCTTCAGGATCACAAAAACTAAAGTAAAATATTATCAGGTACCAAGGTTCGCTAAGACGGGTCAAAGTAAACAAAAATACAGATAAAAACATCACAGGAAAGGTCAAAGGTGGCAAAATAACCAAAACAATGCTAGATATCAGTGGGGTCCCTATTCCCAAAAAGACCCGAAGAATGATCTCTGGAATTCATATTGCATTTCTGTCTCCAGCATGTCCTTAACCACGGAGAAAACAATCAGGACCATAAATCTTGACATGCTTCTTAAAAATTGTTCACGTTTAATTTTTAAACCAGCTATACTACTGTAATATAGAAGATATCTAGAAAAAATTATGGTCCAATCGACTCATCTGATTAGCGATAAGGTATATACCTGATAAGGCATATACCTGATAAGGTATGCACAAGACACACAGTACACCCTTCGGGCTCGGCAATTAGTTGACTGATAAACTTTGTCGAGATAAGGTCGATTTCTTAGGGTATAGAGAGGACGTAAGATGAAAAAAAAAATTATTTACATGAAGTGACAAGAAAGTGATTTCGGTTTGCACCAGTAGATAGCGTTATGTTTTTTACGCTATTCTTTTGTCAATGTTAGAATTTTTTTCTTTCGAGGTTTGGTAGTCGATATCTTTAGGTTGTTATAGAAAGAAATTCCGTGTAATTTTCTTTACAGCTGTCAGTTTTTTAACATGGAGTGCAAAAATAAGCATTTTCGACACATTTTACATTTTCATGAAGTCAAGAAAGCGGCTGATGCCCACAAAGAGATATGTAAAGTTTATGGCGTTGATTGTTTAACAGAACGCACCTGTCAGAATTGGCTTAAAAAATTTCGTTCCGGACATTTTTCACTGAAAGATGACCAAGGTTTTGGTCGACACCTTCATAAGTTGATGGTGACAAAATGAAAGCCATAATTGAACCGAATCGTCATATAACTGTGAGAGATAGTTTTATTTCACACTAACAAACCGAAATTACTTACTTGCCAACACCAATTTGTACTTTCACAAACTGAGTCAAATTTCAACAAAACAATACCTACGGAAAATCCATTATTACAAGAAATAGGTAAATAAAATAAAACTCAAACTAAATACCCACAAAAGAACAAAACGTGTGGTTAGAAATAGAAATTTTATGTGTTTTTGATTAAGTAGAGATTTTACATTATAAGTGATGAAATAGGTTAAACAATATATATATTTTTTTTATGTGAAAATCTTTGGTTATGATGATCCTAAAGACTAATTTTATATTATTTTTTTTCATTCCTACTATTACAAGATTTTGAGAATGAATTATTATAATACAGCTGTATAAGATGCCGTGAAAATTCTTATATTTTCTACGAATTTTGAAAATAAAGTTTTATCTGTCGATGTTTTCTGAGGCTGGACGAGTTCAAGAGACCTTGTACACTGATACCACTAATAGTCACTAGTGAGTCACTCAGTAGCCTTTCGATTTATTTTTTTGGCAAAAATGCTAGGGTTTTTTTTTTTTTGGCACAAATGATAGGTTTTTTTTTGGCTCTCAAAACTTTGTATTTCGACGATATTCGAGTTGTTTTTTTTTGCTTTCAATACAATCATAACTTCCTTATGTTAAATACGTTCTGATTAATTTATTTTTTCCCTGCGGCCAAGAACCAATCAGGAGACTTCGAGGGGTTATGTAAGATTATGGCAATGTTATGGTTATGTAATAAGGCAATGGAAGGAAGCTCATACTTGCTCATCTTTTCCGGACATGCAGGAAGTATCGAACAACCAACAGCAGAAAGAAGTGAGGAAGCACCACCTTACTCTCGAGGTCTGAACGGGATTACCACTGCTTGCAATAGCATTAACGATGCGGTTTATATAAAATTAATAATTTATAATTAGTATTTAATTACTTATCATTTTTTATTTTAGAACCAACAGGTTAGATGCCCAACTTTCACCGAGTCAAAATGATTCCAGAGTATTAAACACTGGACAACAGGCGTCCCGCCGGCAATGCTGCACCTTCAGTGAGAGTAGACATATTTTGGGTGTTCGAATTGACCCTTTACTCCAGGTAATAATAAGATCGTCGGAACAATCGACTTTGGTTCGATGGACTTCACCACTGTCCTTGATACAATCAAAACCTCATCCGAGGTCTTCTTCGCTCCTAAACACCTTCACCCTATCTTCCAGATAGGTTTTCCAAGAAACTGAAAGCTTTGGAAAAGAAACAAAAAGAAATGTTTCTGTCCATTTTCCCCAATCACCCCTCTGTAGGAATGACTAGAGCAGTGGCGTAACTATATCATCTGGGGCCCATGGCAAATTCCTTTAATGGGGGCCCTATCATTAAGCTTTATTATACTTACGAGTAGTTTTGTTACCCACAACCAATAATTTGTATTATGGTATATATATTTTAATAAATAGGTACAATATTAAAACAATATTTCTGAGCTCGCGGCCACTTGGGCCGGGGCCCTCTTGGGTCGGGGGCCCGTGGCATTTTGCCAGCCCTGCCACCCTGTAGTTACACCTCTGGACTAGAGCACAATTAATTTAATAATAAACTGTCTAAAATATTTACAAAAGAAAAAAATGCATCACTATATTTATTATTAAATAAATATTTTTTTTTTGAATGTCCAAGAGAGGATAAGGTCATGAACATATAAGAGAGTGCGTAGGGTAAAAGTCAAATATGCTCCACCTCACAATGAAAGGTTTCGTTACAGTTATGATCTGAAAACATTTATTAATGACTGTAATTATTTATAATTCGATTATACACATTAATAAAAAAGACCTTGAGATCTGTAATTTGAAATCCACGATCAGCGTTACAGATATTGTACGACATTCCCAATGCCCTCGTTTTCTTTTTCGGTCCAGGAAGGGGACAGAATAAAGACTATCTTTCTGACCCTTGAGAGCCGAATGTCTAAGCGAAGCAACGATTCAGTCATTTGCGCTTTAGGATAGGACCATCATCTGAAAAAAAACAAGGCCATAAACTGAAAGCAGGTTCAACTAACTACATAGGTGTTAAGTTTTTCACTTTCGAACGAGGGAGGATGCTCTTTTACTGTGATCACAAAAAATACTCATCTTTCATCATTGCGGTCAAAGGACTACAGTGCCATCACCGGAATAGGTCTCACCAATGTCAAGATGTCCGCATTCTTGGGCGAGAGATGTCCCATTTGAAGGAAGTTCACTACTTCTGTGGCGAAGAGAACGGAAGACCTCATCACAGCCACTATTATTGCTACTTAGTCCTCCAAAATTTATCTTATCTGAAGAGTTTTTTCTTAGCTCTAATAACTTCCGTCCATTTTATCTCCTATATAATTTTATAGACATTTCCTAAATGAATGTCAAGCGATATGGCTGTAAAACTAAACATAAATATAATGTTGTGATATTAGATATTGTTGTTGTGATAATGAAAACACACAGAGCATTATACTCATCTAGTTTTGGGATCAGCCCGTAATAAATGTTATTAGCTTGAGATTGTGAGTAAGAAAAACTTAAAAACTTTGTTGGTTAGTGGTTATTGACTTAAAGCAGAACGGAAGAGAAATAGCACGAAGAGAAGAAGTATTATTTTGTTTAAAGAATTAAGAGAATTAAAGAAGAAAAGGAATCGAATTTATAGACAAGCATTTATATAATTAATTTAAGTTTATATTTTTTATTTGTAATTAAATTTATCTTTTTGCCAGAATTATTTTTTGTTAATAGAACCTAATAATAAATAGTAAATAAAATAAATTTAAAGTAAAAGAATAAAAAAACGATATCTTTCAAAGAACGTAATAATATGTAAGATCTATTTTATTCGGAAGACAAAGAATCCAAGCCATACTATATCATAAAATGCTCAGGCTTTTTCAAAAATATCACGCGCATGTACAAATCAAAATGCTTTATAACAAAAGAACCGTTTTAAATCAATGGAAGGTTTAGATTTTTATGACCAATCCCAAAAAATAATTGTGATTGCTTCCTTAGAATAATACCAGTTTAATTAATCATCTTTCAATGACAACTCAATTATAATTTAAATACAATTATGATAGTGACGTAAAAAAACACAATGGGATTGCCTATTAAGTAGAGGCTCAGAGATTGTCATTGAATTGTCAATAGACAGCTTCATCTAACTTTTTCTACCAATTGCATATTTATTATGCTTTTCCCGTACTGTTCCGGAGAGGAAGGCCTGTCATGAAATTTGTGGTCGTTACCCTATATCTACGGTACATATACATTGGTGTGAAATAGTCTTTGAACATGGTCTCCTGTCATTAGTCTGTTTCATTTAAGTCCAATTTTTGTGTCCTTAAGCAAATTTGTCGCTTGTTAACAAGTCAAAGAAATGGTTTTCATCTGGCAACACACCCTTCAATGACAATTGACAAAATCCTACTTAAAGGAGGACTTGGGTGCATGTAGCATCAGATATTTTCCGGTCCCAGTTCTCTGCTAATTTTTTTGTACTGCGCAAAGACAATAATTTCATTTGTTGTTCAGTAGCAGGACTTATTTTTTCAGGCCTGACTTAACTTTTTAAGACCCTAGTTAGCTTGTTTGTTTTTTTTAATCATTACATTACAATGAATTCCAGAAAAAGTATCATTCTTTTTGAATGTCCCTGATTATAATGCTTGTTGCTACAAAATTATAATTTAATATTGGTCACAAATATATTTTCCCATTTTTTTTTATAAATAAAAGTAACATTAAAACAGAAATTACATAATACGGAATGTTAAATTATCTTAAAGATGAATAGTTGGTCATTGAGAGTTAAAGCAGGAAAATTGGCAAATGAACTGAGCATCTAGTTCTAATGCAGTTAACAAGGAATTGAAGTTTACATTGAACAATATACTGAAGGGGTAAATTTTTCATGAAACCAAATTAATCCCTTTCTTCGACATCTCCCATCAGTGGGCAGAGATGTGTGGGGATAAAAACATGGTGCATAATAATAAATAAATGTTGTTAATATATATTAAGTTAATAGCTACCTAATTTGTGTTCAAGGTGGTGTGAGCCTCACTAGACATTGGTTGAAAATGAACTGAAGGATAAATCTGAAGTAATATACCTAGCAGAAAGTAAAAACTGTCCTTTTATAACAGTCGTAGTAAAAACTGTTCCTTAATTTATGACTTCTGAACAACTTAACTGTTTACCATACAAAAAAACAATCTCAATTTTTATTTTATATTTTTCTTATAGTATTTAATGTCTATTCTTGGTTTTAAAAGGCTTTATTTCTTGTTTAATACATTTTAAAGAGCTCTGAAAACCATTGAACACTTTTATTTAAACAAGTAGTCATGAAAATAATTTATAAGTCTAAACTTAGATAATTTTTTGAGCCGTGCTAGTTTAAATCACAAAAATTAATTATTTTTTATACTCTAGAAAGTAACAAGTAGAAAAATAAAAATCACGCTACTCTGAGCACTCCATACCGAGATTTTCAAACTCGTTAACGAAGGGTAAATGGTGACTGTGTTATGTCCAATCTCCATACATAATGTAAACAACCAATAAGTAAAGTTGTACAAATTTCCTCCGAGGAGATTTATCTGTCAAAGATTGAAGTCCGTTAGCTTTTGTAAAATGCTGTACCATGTAGGGGTAACTATTGCCTTCCATTTTAATGACTTTCAAATAATGGTACATTTTATTATTTTTTGTTTTTCAATTGGAACATAATTCATATTTCCTACCTCCTTAACAATTTATATTATGAATATATATAATAATTTAGCTTCATTTTAAAATTTATAATGTTTTATTTTAGTAATATTGAACCTATGGTTCTCTCTTTAATTTGTATGTTTTGGTATTTAGGCCATCCTTGCTGATGGTAAATAAACCAGATTACAATTTTTTATAGTATCTATTTGAAATATGATGAGGTGAAAGAGCCGCTTCAAAGAGGGCAGGGAATGTTTCGATAAACCAAATTAGTTTTGCATAATTTTACAAGTAGGTTCAGTGAAGTGTCAAAAATCACTACCCTGACAGGAACAATTTTACAATTAATATCCATTTGTTTTTAATACTAATGTTTTATTATAGAGAAGAGTATATATTTCATGTCTTTCCAATATTGAATATCTCCAACTTAAGGCGATTTACAGTAACCCAAACAACAGAGGCTTATGTGTATGAAAACATAAGTGTTTTTAGGTTTTGAAAAAGCCATTGAAACCCGGTTGGAAAATATTCTAGCCTTCAAACTTAAAATAATGTTATTTCGCTTATATCTGAACCACAATTTCCTATTACATTTTCCCCAGTTGTTTGGTCAAGATTGGGGCTTCGTATCTCAGCTTCCCCTGCTAGATACGGTGGTATCTAAGCAACTGAGGATCAAGCATCCATCCCACTTATGGTAATCGTAGGACATAATTTATGTTTAGGAAGCACGAAGGTGCGTATTAAAAGGAGGATTAGGTGATTTTCATAACTGAAAACCATTAAAAAAAACCAAGTCTAACTTGTTATGTGAGAACACAAATTATTGATTTGTGGACCAATAACATCAACAAAGACCCCAGGCAAAAAATGTACACCTACCGCCCCCAGGTGTCGACAACAGGTTCCAGGGTAACGCTGAAGTACATGCAAAGGCCATATGATCGATACAGCAGACTTCAACCGAAAATTCTCTGCATTAAAATCAACTTTCTTTTGATAAATAAATTCAGTTTGATCCTAAAAATATCATTATAAAATGCAATATACATGAATGTGGCCTTAACACTAATTAAAAAATAATTTTTGTTTCAAATTATATAGTAGTATTTATTTATGTTCTTTCACAATTTGCACTAATATAAATAATAGCAGGAAAGGTATTTGATACTATTGTAAAAACAAAACAAAAAAACAGTAACCACTTTTTGAAAAAAGTAAAATTTTTATTATTTACAAAATGTAATATTTGTACAATTGATCATACAAGAATAAATTACAAGAAGGGCTGGGGAAACTCAAAGCCAACTTCTCTTCCAGTGAGTTTTTTGTACATTAATGCATATGTCTCAACCTAAAAAATACAAACGCAAAATTAAATATCAACTGACACAAAATAACGTAATTCTATAAAAATAGTTATCATGCTATAAATAAAATCACAATTCCCTTGTTAATATTGTGTTGTGTGATACACAATGATTAGTACTAAATAATTATGCTTAGACTTCGAACAAAGGAATGAAAATATTATCTATTGAATTACTGATCGACGGGAATTTTTTTAGACAGTACTTGGATCTTTCAATTAACTTACAAGGCACATTTAACAGTAAAGAAGAACTAGAGGAATCAGTACTTCACTAACTCATGCCTTCCAAAACCATTAACTATTGATGCCATTCCTCTTTATCACCAGATGATCCTCTATCTGACGCATGAGAAACTGCCAGAGCAAGACGGTCAACGAACAAAACAGGTACCCAACCGACCTACATATTTACAACTGTCTCCGGAGAACTAAGGCTGGGCACTACATAGACTGAAATCAGAACGAGAGCGGTACACAAACATCTTTTTAACAAAGCTCAGCCACCAATCATAACTTCCCCGCAGACAAAATAACTGCAGGGTCAAGACAGGCTGAGTGCAACTATGTGTTGTTCTACCTACAAAATAACTACCTCACAACCTTATGTACAAGCAAACATTATTTCCTTTTAAAACTCAACACTCTCTAACTCAGTGTGGCTAAACAGTGCCCAAATAACAACAATCAAATTTCCTGCCCTCAAACAGCCTAAAGGAAGAAAATTTCATAAAGGAGGCTTTAGAAAAAATAAAAATAAATAATATTTACCTTGTGCTCGACGTTCACCTGCTGCAGCTTATCAAGGTGGACTTTGATAAGCTGTCTGCCATCGAGCCTCACCCGAATCCTTTTCCCAATTATTTCTGCTGGGAACACCATGTCTTCCAGTATCTGGTCGTAGACACTAGTCAACGTGCGGCTGAAACATATCATTACTCATCTTGTTAAAACTTTAAAACACTGAATGGTGTATTTTCTTCTTATGACCATATAAAGTAAGCTGATTAAGCGCAGCAATTGGCAGTAATATTTTTCTTAATCATGTGTCAAATGTGTATTTTTAAATTATATATTATCGTCCGTTAATGTTTGTTACCTCATAGGTCTCTTCTGCTTGCAAGTTCTCCTGCCTTTTCTTGTCGGTTTAGGAAGAATCTTTCTGTCCCCAACAAAAATCACGTGTTTTCCAGAAAATTTTTTCTCAAGTTCTCTGACAAGACGAACCTGAATTTTTTGAAAATTCTTTAACTGAGGCATTGGAACGTAGATGATAATTGCCTGCAAATAAATAAAAAAAAAAAAAAGAGAGTGAGAAAAACACTTATTTTACAAAATGGTACTGCCTACATATATTGAGTTGCTTAAGTACAGCATACCTATCAATCGTGGAGTCATGGGGGTTGTTTAATATCATTATTGTAAATTAATATTATGTTACCAGAGACTACTAATTAAACAGAAATAACAAAAAAATAAAACAATGGCAAACATAAAAGTTAAATGAAAATAGCAACCTAGTTCCCATGGATCCATAGATTGATGACTCCCAGCGAATCAAGAATCATCGTTTACAATAATTACGAATGGGTCATAGCATAAATAAATAGATAAAAATAATTATGAAAGGAGATGATGCTATTTTTATTGATGAAGTATGTACGCTGAACATAATTAATTGATTTTTAAATTTAATCTATATTTTACTAAAAATTCCCAAAGAAAAAAATGTAGTGACAAGGTATAGGTATTTGAACACAAAAACCTCCTGAACTCTGGTCGAGTGTTCTTACCAGCTGAGCCATACTGGTTAAAATGGTAGCCTAGTAAATTTCTAATATCTTCAGCTAGTCATGAGTAACCCCTGAAAATTTTCCAAGGTGATAATCTTCGAAAGGAGACTTCAATGCAGTATCCTGTAATTGTTTATGACAATATATGTATCAAACATTCATTATATACAGACTATGCATTGATAATTACGGGTCTGTCTTATGTTACTATTTTAATAATTATTAGCAAAAAAGATTTATTGAAAAAAACAGAGATAAGTTTGGAAGAATGGCACCCTGGCTATTTTCAGGCGTAATATTAGATCAGCCAAAGACAATTAACATTTACTAAGCTAATTGTTGAAAGGGATTACTCAGTTGGAAAGAGAGCAATGAGGGTTTTGGATTAAAACCCTAGCCTTGACTTTTAAAGTTGAATAATAATTAATTTTACTAAGTTATTCTTATGAATTACAATATTGTACCAATAGAGAGAACTTTATGAAACGTGTGTCTACGTAGAAAAGCGCACTGCACATGACCAGCAACGAACGCCCATCCTTCTTAATTACAAACTCCACAATGACATACCTTCTTGCCAGACAGATCTATCTCTTTGGCCCTATTTATGTGAAGCTCCCGAAGCTCAGCCTTTAAATCACTGTTCTGCTGTAAGTCTAACAGGGCTTGGGCAACCGACGCCTCAAAAGCGTCCGGTTCCACGCCGTTCTGTTTCTGGATCTTAGTATTAATCATTTTCTGCAATTAAAAATTTTTTTATTAGTACATTATACCAGAGTTGGTTTGATAAAATAGGAGGTTTAATAAGGATAAAATAGGAGGTGGGGGGAATACCTTTTAATTTGTTGAGTATACACTAAATGTCTGATTTGTATTCAGAATAAAAATAAATTTCATCATTTAAGCTTAGTCATTTAGAATCCTTCGAAATGGTGTATTTGTTATCACGGCCCGAAAACTTTTTCTGCCCTTATTAAGGAATTATTGTAGAGAGAAAATTTTAACATACTCGCACATGAAAACAATGCCATCTATTTCAAAAAATTGATTTTTCTTTACTTAATTTCTTTCTTTGATTATATCTTCAAGACATCTCATTATACTATCTCGCATTCATTATGAAGTGTTATGGATTTATATAAAGGAATATTTAAGTTTCCGACATAAAGATTGCCGTTATTACAAGTATATAAGTTTGAACGTAGGCCTCGTCCTGGCCCGAAATCCAGTTGTAAATTTTTGTGATAACATCAGTAAGCGAGTAAGAGGTTGAAGGCTCATTCCTTTAACACTGCAAGATCTAGAAAGGATTCTAGTCCGAGGAAGGACCGATGCTATCGGAAGACAAGGAGGGGCTCTGGTATAAAAAAAGGATTTTCATAATTAAGAAAGTTTATTTCTCAGTTGTTTGTAATTTTATAATTTCATCCTATAATTTTTTATTCGATCAACTACAAACAGTATCAACAAACAAAAAATTGTTTGCCTGCAGTGTACAGCTTGATCACAAGTCCTTTAAATGTCACTGCGTAATTGTCTCGAGTTAAATTTATAAATGTGCACGACATTAGAAGAATCATTATAATAACAAATAAAACCAACTGTGTAAATGTGTTACGATTTGCCCCACCCTTGGATTATCATTTGGTTTTAGGCCTAATTTATCATTATCAGTCTCTTTTAATACACTAATAGCTTTTATAATTATCACTTTTAATTAGTTATTCAAAGTTTTGTTTTTGTAAAGATAATATTTCTTTATTGTTTAAGAGACATTTTACAGTGATTTAACATATTCTACTGCCCTCGACAGCTATCTACAACTGATTGGCTTTTCAAATTCAAATTGATATTGCTTTGCATTTATTTTTGTACTATCACTTAATATGTGTATACCCTTCATTCTATTACGTGTTAACAGTTCATAACTAAAGAAAAGCAAATTTTTGAATAGAAATGAATTTGTTTAACTAACTACAGGCTAAGTTCATGGTTACCCGCTAAAAAAATAAATATTTATAAATGGCTCAGGCTCGACCACAGGACTTACTGGTCCCTCTGGTATCGGGTATTCTACATCTTAGTCATCCTAGCACGACCAACAAAACTATTTGAGGATACTCTTGTAATGCTATAAAACTTCGCACCATTGTTGGGTGACGTCAATGCGTAATAATGCCCGTCAAAAGACGGGGGTTATCGTCTAATGCATTAGTTTAAATGTTAAGTTTGAAAGCCGCTTTTACATAATTTTCTTCACCTAATAATTAATAGTGGGGTGACTTCCAAAACTAATTACTAATATCTAGGCATTACGTTTGGTAAATTATAATAAAAGAACGGCATGCGGATCAGACAGAGATAAAACATAGAATAAATAACATATAGGTAGTATTAATTACAAAGGTAAGAATGTTTCGGTTGATGAAATAAAAATGTTAAGATTATCATGAAATGTATAATATGTACTATGAAAAATGTTTTAACATATTATGCACAATGGCCGAATATTTTTATTTCATCAATTGAAGTAGATATTCCTACAAATACATTTAATCGTGTATATGTTAAGTCTAGCCATGAAAAATCTGAAATAATTTAAGAACATGCCTATTTTAAACCACTTATGTCTTAAAGTGATAAGGGTAGCAAACTGGACTAGGTTAAAATCCTGCTGTGTATTGTTCAATTTATTTTGTTTTTTCAATTGCAAAAACTAAAAAAAACATTGTCTTACTAGAGCATTGGGTCATTCATGATGACTTTAACTACTAAAAATTAAAAATATCTGAGTACACGCTATGAAATATTTAAGCGACCGCCAATTCAAAAGCCACGTGGAATAAAAATCGTTTTAGGGAAGTCTGGAAAATCAAATCGAATATCCATCCAAAACTGTTTACACCAACTAACGTAAAAAGGTAATTGATCAATTTTTAAATGATAACAGAAACAATATCTGTGAAAACATACAAAAACTAACCTTGCTTAAAGACCCGGTCGACTAGAAAGTTGGACAGTAAACAACTGAATGCAGCCTTTCATATGGCGGTCGCCGCTGTCAGATTTGGGATAATTAAAAAATAAACCCAAAAAAACAAAACAATAAGACAATTATAACTAATATTGTTTCGTTTTAAATAATTCTTATAAGCTAAGACCGGAAAAAAAGGACGTAACTACGTAATTACTTACAGGCACACAGGGCTGAACTACAAGGGCTGGTGATCCCCCTCCAGGTATAAAAGCGGTTCCAAAGGGACTAGTAACCTATAAATATATAATGGCACATAAATAAATCCAATTATTGCTAACAAAAAATTAACAATACATTACATGAAAGGAAAAAATAAAATACGCCATTTGGTAAATTAAGAAAATAAAAAAAACAAGAAAAAAAATTTACACCCTTAAGTATACGTTACTTGAATAACCGTTATTATTCCTTATCCATAACCTGTATTTATTTATTATATAATAATACGTTAATATATAAATTATATAACCTGATAAAAATACCCTAGACTAACCGGGAGAAACTTTTTTTTATATTTTATGTAAACCAGACTCATTAAATATAGTTACGTTGACAGACGCTGGAGCCCCTATAAAACTCTTCAAAATGTCTACTTATTTGTATGAAGGAAAACAGAAAAATTCCTACAGCTCAAAGACAAATTTCAAGTGGTCCTCAAAAATGAAATGAATGTCTTTATCTTCCTCGTAGTAAGAAACATTATGCACAGCATTTTTTTTTTTTAGTAAATTGTTGATGGTACAATTACTATTTTCAAGAAACGTACAAGTGCTTTCATTGACTACGTTATAAATAATGTCACTAGTATCATGTAGTCGGGAGATTTTCGTACGCATAGTTGAATTTGTTGTTTTTTTTTCTTAGAAATTTATTAATGCGTTAAAATTATTTGTATTTCGTGCGCAGTTTGAAGAAGTTACTTGAACGGGTCCGCGTGAATCACAGTTTAAAAGAGATCTGACAAGCGTTTTTATAAATCATTGCATTATATTTTATCGGTAGCTCAGATTTTTTGCAAAGGAATGGAAACAGTAATGAATTCTTTAAATATATGTATATTAGGGAAATCTCGCATTTAAAATAAAATTTTTCTTTGGCTAATAATTTTATTAGCAACTGTGGGGACTTAGCCACAGAAAAATTTCATCTGACACATCACTCCCCGACATGACATAGCTAAAAAATCATTTTGAGTTTCATTTATTCCGGGTTAATGAGAGCGACTTTGATGCGGCTCGGGTTGTAGATACGCCAAAAACCACTAGATGGCGCGATGTGTCACTAACGGCAACAAATGCTAAATGATGGAACGAGAACCTCAATGTCTAATTTGATATTTATGGGTTGTGTCACTTTTCCTGCAAGTGAGCGGTAGTATTAATTAAATAGACAAAAAGAATCAAATGATTTTTTTTTTTTTAAACATGTTTTATTAACGAAATAGTGAAGTTCATACTAAACAGAATTTTTTTTTTTGTTAAACAGCTTTATTATGATAAAATTATAATCTGCCTTATTGGGCAATAAGTAATTGTGATAAATGATCCAATTCATACCATATTTACAATTTTTCATTCACTTGCTGATTCGTACAGTATTTACAAACAGCCCAGAGACCTCACAAATCCTCATGGTTGTCACCTCCCTCGCATGCGATGAGTCTTGGGAACTCCCCCATGATGGATACGAGCCAGTGGAGGCTGACGAAGAGCGCGAGAGCCACTGCCGTTTCATTCTCCGAGGAGGATTATAGGGATGAGTGGTGCAGTGCAATGACTGTGCTAGGGGATTAGGGTGGTTGGGTAGGTTACTATGGGATTTCATGAACTTGAAAGGGATGGGTTCGAGAATGTAAGGTATATTAAGATCGTTATGAAGGGTTTTGTTGCTGACATAATAAGGGGCATTTACTATTGTTCTCAGGACTTTTAATTGATAGGATTGGATACGCTTGATGTTCGACTTTTTTGCTGTCCCCCATAGCTCTATTCCGTATGTCCAGATTGGCTTAGGTATAACTTTGTAAATTAGTAATTTGTTTGCTATTGCAAACAGAAATTAATATAACCAACTCAGATTTCAACTGCTAAATAACACTCTCTCCTGCCATGCACCAAGAACGCATTGCACAGAGTCTTAAAGGCGATCTAAACCTTAATATTATACTGAAGCTGGAAGTCCCCTTTTTGAAAGTTCGGGTTAAAACTTCTCGACATCTATAACAGTTAGAAGTAGTGTCAAAGATAGAAAAAGGGTTTTTGGTTTTAAAATGAAAAAAATGAATGCAACGTCAATTATATTTAAGCGTAAATCAGCTTCAACAGACCGCTACGACTTCCTGTCCGATAGACCTAGCCCTGTCATAACTTCTGTTACGAGGAAAAAGCCGGAAAAATCAAAAACACAGGTTGGATATTGACAGTGAAATTTATTCATATAACATGTTTTATAACAAATAAATGATTAAATGAAAATTAAATCATTCAAAAAGGCCACCCTGGCCTGTATTTTTCAGCCTCTCCAAACTAGTGTGACCAACCTCGGTGACTCGAGTTTTGAACGATTTTTACAAAAATGAAGTTTCGTGGTACCATCGAAGTGTGCCCCCCTAAAAACCCATCACTGAGCTGACGGTGGTGCCCTCGTACCACCATTCTAATCTTCTCTGCCCAGGATATGTGTGTCTACACTTTGTCATTTCTAATGAATTATTCTTCAATGTTAAACATTTTCTCGTCTGAAACAACATCTTACAATGACGACTGTCGGGTCGTCACGAGGGGGTGCCTAGTTACCCTGGTCCTGGTGACGAAGTGAGGGTTGATTAGGCTCCATATCTGATAGGTATGTGCCCCGACAGTCCACTATGTTCAGGAGAAGAGGTACAGGGTAGGTATTGTAGGTAGTTTATGTGGTCTTGGAATGACCACGAATTCACACTCGGTATCTGAGGGTAGGCGATAACCATCCGGATCCCAAAGGCGAGTGTGAACCGGAGAGAGGCAGACTGGATCACTGGGAGAGACACAACTAGGTAAAGTTCGCAGGGGGCCCCAGGTGACCGAAAGGAAGAAATCTCTTCGAAGGAAGTGCTAGTTTTTGTGAGACGAAAGCAGAGAATCCCACTAGAAAGGTGTGGGGTCTGACAAGGCCGGACTAAAACACAGCGAGGCTAGGAAAGAGAGATGCAGAGGTTTTCATAAATGAGAAGGCCAAATCTAGAAACATCAGTAGAGCTGCAAGTACCAGTCCAGAGAGCCGTAGTCCAGCCAATAGAGCGAGGTTTTATTCTGACCAGGACCCAGCCCCAGGAGCTACCTGACTCCCTCTGCATGGGCCTCTGAGCTAGTTTTTGCAGCTGTGTCTTTTATTGTTTACAATATTTACACTGACATGACTTGTGGTTTGGCGATATTATTTACATTTGTTTAAATTAATTTACAACATATTATAACCAATTTGCAATATATATACAATAGAGTATAGGATGATTTATCTTATGTAGTTAGCGGTCGTTACAACGACCTTCGGCATACTTGGTTTTACTAACGCCTTTGCTCTCTCTCTCTCTTCTCTAATCTTCTTAAGTGAAGCAAAGAGCCTTTGTCCTCTCAAGGAAGGTCATTTTTGATGATTCGGGACATTGACCTTGGTGAAATAGCCATCGCTCTTGACATTATTTTTAATGTTCTTAGTGGATTTCTTCGAATTCGATTTTCAACTGCTTTCATCTTGGTCTTTCTCCATCGTGACTAAATGAAACTCTGGGACAAACTAAAAGGGATTATAAGCTTTATATCGAATATAAACAACAAACAGTGAGCCATTTATTTACCTCCATGAGTATATAATTTTATCCAAGTCCAAAGATCTCATTAGTTCCTAAGTGCTATCTATGATTTCCAATGGCCAAAAGCTGAAAATTTACTACAAATTTTTTCCTTTTTACGTAAGCCAACCTTCCCCGGGTAAGTACAGCAGAATTTGTAGCTCAACTTGCACAATCCTGAGGTACTCCACAGGTTTTTCTTTAACTCAAATATGTTCGGGTAGTATCTACATCTGTGATCCGTCAACTAGATTACTTCCACAATTTATTGTAACCATTTAGGAAGGCCTCTATTGGTTACTGTACTGGACTAATCCTAAATTGTCTACTTTGGTTTTTATAATAATCTGTATACATTTTACGCGTATAGTATTCCCCGAGCATACAATTGTAACTTTTAACCATAATTGTTTATAATTTTTCAATAGGTATTTACTTTTTTTTTTTTTTTGTTTTATGGCATTTCACACACAAGGGTCATTGACGCATATTTTCCCGATTTTGGTTTCACAACAGCGTTTTTTTTTTTTTTTAATTATTGTAATTTTTGTTATTATTTTACAGGGCCTAGAAACAAATTTGTTAACGTGTTTTGGGTTTTAATACCAGTAAAGTCTCTACAGCTCTCTCTCTCTCTCTCTCTCTCTCTCTCTCTCTCTCTCTCTCTCTCTCTCTCTCTCTCTCTCTCTCTTCTCTCTCTCTCTCTCTCTCTCTCTCTCTCTCTCTCTCTCTCTCTCTCTCTCTCTCTCTTTACGTAAGACGTTAGGTAGTCATGGTTCAGTCTGGTATGTCCAATTCTCAAAGTCAAACCAACAGGGTGTATTCCAAGCTTCAACGCGAGGTATCATCACTTTGAGCTCATTATCGCTAACTATGCTCTCATATTACCAATTTAACATGGATAGCATCACGCCTATGGACTATTTCAAAAACCTTCTTAGACGGTCTTTTTGGCCAAAATGTCAACTTCTTCATTCTTTGCTACACCACGTCTCGGTATCGAAAAGATTGCTGCATTGAACACAAATTCTGTAAGATGTTGTGTGCTTTTAAGGATTGAAGAAAGCATTGGGTCACATATATATACGGTTAAGAAATCCAAATTTAATGTAGTGAGGTAACAACGCCTGATGCTAACTATAACTGCACCTTAGCGACATCTATCAACTAAGCCAACAACCTTAGATCCACCCTACCTCTCAATATGGCGTTGACCCATGGATTTTTTATTTATACTATATTCATAGTTTAATGTATTAAAACTAAATTAAACTTTTTAAGTTTGTTTTGTTGAAAATTATTTAAGAGAAACGAGCAATTGGTGTCATTTATACCTGAGCTCCTGGCTGATGTTGATGACTGACATCACCAATCAGCCTGTCACAGAAGCGTACATACATGGAGGCAGTGCAAAACGTAAGTGACCTCCGGTATACCGTATACTTTGCGCTAATAATTGTGCCGGCGTTGCGGAAATAGTCCGGACTTCCGCTACGCAAATGATGGCTGTCATTTTCGTTGCTAATTGGCCGGGGAGCTAACAGCGAGAGAATCGTTCAAACAGAAAATGTCTCAGGTCGTTGACTAACAGTAGAACGAACGATTGACAAAATTCCTATGTTTGTATTCAAGACTATTTTTTTTGAAGAAATGTAGTTTGTAAACATTTTCCCTTAAATGATTTTTTCTTTTGTTTTTTGTTGTCCTCCCATTATTTTCATATTCTTTATTTCGAAATTTTCGTGTCCCAAGACCGGCTGAGGCACGTATATTTTCCCGTACCTACTATTTTACTCATTTGTGAGCATAGCAATTTAAAGTTGCTTATATTACGCACGAATGTCGCAGGCGGCTTGGGCTGTGTAGGTGTTTTGATAACTTCCATTTTATCTGCTTGAATATTTTTCAACGCCTCAAAGGTGTCTCTATTATTAAGTTAGATACTAAGGAAATTATTTATAACCAAATTGAGAAAAAGGTATTTATAAACTATTGTCTATAAAGCATGTTATTTCTTAATATCACCATCCTCCCTAGGAGTTCAGGAAATAAAAACGGGAAAAGTTTTATAATTCTAAAAACAATTAGAAGGGGCTTGAGCAGAATTGTATACCTGCCTCGTGACTTCATGGAAGTCACTGATGGTTCCCTGTTATTTTTAAGTAAGCAACCGCATCCTTCCAAGACCTTTCTACTTACCAGAATGTTATCCTTTTCTTATACATATATGTCTCAGCTTTAGCCCCAGACACCACTTTTGCCTAGACCTTCCATCCAGTAGTAACGTAACTCTTAATATTTGTGTATACCAGGGATTTGCTTGTACTTTATAATAAAGCTTTTCTTTCTTTTCTTTTAAAAGACTCTCCTCTACAAAGGTTATTTAACTATAGAAAAATACGCTAGTATGAGCGCAATCCGGGACGAAACCAACAAATCAATCACAGAAAAGCAAAAATATCTTTTCTAGGACTGCATAAATATGCTGGAAATAAAAACAAAAAAATTCCTGTGTTTTTCAATTGTTTTTTTTTAATGCATTCTTTTTATTCACGCCATTTATTTTTCCTAAACAATATAATTAAGAAGCAGTTTTTCCCAACTCGGAAAATAATAGCTTGCTTAGCTATTTCGTGATAAATAAATGGTGTCCCAGCATTAACGCAAGATTTGATTTAAATAGAAAACACAGTTTTTAGTATTTTTTTTAATTATAAAGTAAATAGGATAGGGTTATTTATGGAATAACACATCGAGCAAATGGCCTCCACGACTTTGCTGGCACATACGCACTCTTTTGTGGAAATTTTCCATGACCATTTGGCATAAATGTGGTTGAATTTCGTTGATGCAGCGTTGAATGTCCTCTTTTAATGCACGGGTGGATGTGGCTTGTTGACATACACCTTTGACTTCAAATAACTCCATAAAAAGAAATCTAAAGGTGTTAAATCACACGATCTAAGGGGCCAATTCTGATCACCGAAACGAGAGAGTACACGACCTGGAAATGTCTCATGCAGTATTTGAATTGTTTCATAGAGTGTACCACGTATTGTCCACATCAATATCATCCAATTTCGGCACAAAGAGCTGTGTTTACGACGCCGAATTGATGTTCCTGGATTTTCAACAACACTCTCACGCACTGCTTCGATATTGACATTTGAACGGCTTGTTTTTGGACGACCAGTGTGTTTAGTATTTCCAACTGATCCAGTCTCCCAAAATTTTTCAATTAATCTCTTCACAGTTGATGAAGTCAAAATACTATTCCAACCATATTTTGTATGAAATTTTCGAACTGCGGCCGCCAAACTTTCATTATTTTGAGATAATTTTCAACAATAAAGACACGTTGTTCTATGGTGTAACGCTCCATTTTCCTAACCCTAAACTGTCAGCTGTCAAATTGTTTTTTTTTTAGGGTTGGCAGCACTTTACTGCACAAATGGCAGCAAATTCAAATCTTGCGTTAATTCTGGGACACCCACTACTATATCGGAGATAGTACTAATGATAGCCAAACATATAAGTAGCGTAATTAATGTCATACGAATTTAGCCAGCGACATTTCACTGAATTGAAATGAAAAAACAAAAGCACTTTAATCAGAGACATTGTCCGCTAAGAATAACAAAATTATCTAGCTGACAAAAAAAAAAAAAAACTAGTCTCATAAGTTACACTGACGCGACCAGCTTATAAATTATAATTGACCTATGTTCATAGTTGATGGTTTTCAATTAACTAATCGCACATTGAAGCAAACAATAAACATAAATAAATAGGTTAACGACATTCGCTAACAATGGTAACTAGGAACAAAAGGATATATAAATTATTGCTAGTGGGAAAAAAGCCTGAAAAATTGCAAAGGTTTAATAAAATACTAAAATAAAATGAATACAAAATAATAAATAATAATGTTGACGTACGTATTGAGCATTGTTGGATTAAAGGGAGTTAAGGATCAAGCCAACTCCAGATTTAAAGATTGTTAGAATTGGCTATTGACGAATATTGATAGAAATATAGTTCCTAAGGTTTGTGGAATGGATAAGACAAGAACGGTCGAAGGAAGCAGATTGGTGATAAGGGAAATAATGGTGAGAACAGCTGAATACAACAGGTTGGCAAGAAAGTAATTTCGGTTTTTTATTCTGAAATAAAAGTTAATTTTTTCTATACAAAAAATGAACTTTAATCAGTCAAATATCTTCTATTCTGCTCGATGGCCTTTTGCTATCTTTCTGGTAACTTCATGATCCCGCGCTCATAGAACTTCTGGTCCTTATCAGCAAAAAACTCAACCAAGTGCGATTTGAGGTCATCTTTATTACTGACATTTTTACCATTTAAGAAGTTTTGTGAACTTGGATATAAATAATAACCCGATGGTGCAAGTTCGGGGCTGTATGGGGGACCAAGACGTCTTATATGATTTTCAATTGTTGTGTGTGATACATTTAAATGTTTTGCAATCTCTCGCACAGTTGACGATTCGATTCAATAATGGCTTTCATTTTGTCATCATCAGCTTCAGAAGGTCGACCAGAACGTTGGTCATTTTTCAGTGAAAAATCTCCAGAACGAAATTTTTTAAACCAAGTCTGACACGTGCGTTCTATCAAACAATCAACACCATAAACTTCACATATCTCTTTGTGAGCCTCAGCCGCTTTCTTGCCTTCATGAAAATAAAAAAGCAAAATGTGTCGAAAATGCTTATTTTTGCATTGACAGTTGAAACAAAATTACTCGGATTTTCTTTCTATAGAAACCTAACGGTATCGACTACCAAATCTCAAAACAAAAAATTTCTAACATTGGCAAAAGATTAAGGAAACAAACAACGTTTTTTTTGAAATGGGGATTATTGTCAATAAACTGCTAAGACTCCCCGTGCCTATAATAATTATTATATCTACATCCAATGAAACGAAAGGGATCATTAAATATTCTAAAAAAAACATCAAAGCGATATCTCGTTAATATTATCAGTCAATTGTATCAGAGTAAAACGTTAATTGTCGATAAGATGAAAATGGTTACAAGTAGTACTATACACAACAATCTAACAAAGTTAGAGAAATAAACGGTTAGTACAATTTTTTTGTTAAAAAAATAATTTTGTTTGATATTACGGGACAAAAAAAAAACAAAGGCAAATCTGACCGTCCTTCTTGCCGGAAATCAATAGTTAACATCAACTTCCGTTTATCATGGAATATTTCCATGCAGTATGTGATTTGAATAGAATTATTGTCCTATTATGGTCTCACGATGCAGTTGGATTTTCGTTCAAAATATATGGTTTTAAGTACTGTGTCATTTGACTGATGCGTGGGTAAAATAGCATAAATTATGAACTATTCCTAAGCCCAATCTATAACAATGAGGGTCTCTTCATAATCCCAAAAATAAAATATGATATATAATATAATGAAAACGAGATTGGAACGAGATTATGAAAATTCCTGGAGGTACCTTTAAAACAAAAATGAAATATTTTATGAGAATGTGAAAAACAATGTATTCAATATTTCTTTAAATAATATACTTTGTACCAATTACAAGTACATAATTTATTCACGTATCTATCATTCAAGAAATTACACTTTTCGTTATTGATGACTTTTGTAAGAAACTCATTGTACCCTCCCTTCCCACATCGATGGCAACAGACTGTCGGGGAAAATTAGTTTAAGATATAGTTTTTACAAGTTTTTATCGTTAGATGTAAGTTAGTTTTAAGTTTAAATAAGGTGAGCCCCATCACTTTTAATAAATTCAGTCCATTAATGTGTAATTTACATTGTAGCGACCGCTAACTGCATCGTAAATTAATTTAAACAAATGTAAATAACATTACCAAACCATAAGTGATTGTAAATATTGTAAACAATAAAAGACGCAGCTGCAAGTAAATTAGTAGGCTGGGAACCCTCACCCTCTGCCCAGAGCAGGTAGTAGCGACCCAGACAAGGCCTGAGTCACTACGAGAACAAAAGCCACCACATACTGGGCTGTCATTGGCCACTATAACGAGTCCCATGATTGGGTACTAACGAGGGACGCCAACTATAAATAGACCCGGGTTTTTGCCTGTAAATCCATCTAGGCACCCATTAGCCCAAAATAATTTTCCTTTATTTTTCCCACATTCTATTTTTATAAGTTTGAGAGCTAAGAAAAAAAACAAAAAAAAAAAACCCAAAAAAAACCCCTGTAAATCATTCTCACGAAGGCTTTCTAACTGGTGACTTGCAGCTGAACTGATGTCTCAAAACTTGGCCTTCTCATTTATGAAAACCTCTGCATTTCGATTTCCTAGCCTCGCTATGTTTTAGTCCGGCCTTGTCAGACACCACACTCTCCTAGTGAGATTATCTGCCTTCGCCTTGCTAAAACTTCTTAAAAGAGACCTCTCCCTCGCGGACAACGGTTGTAGTGGCCCTACAAATTTACCTAGTAGTGTCTCCCACGGCAATCCAGTCTGCCTCTCTCAGGTTCACTCTCGCCTTTGGGATCCGGATGGTTATCGCCTACCCTCAGATACCGAGTGTGAATTCGTGGTCATTCCAAGCCCACATAAACTACCTACAATACCTACCCTATACCTCTTCTCCTGAACATAGTGCATTGTCGGAGCACATACCTATCAAATATGAAGTCAGATAGTAAGACCGTCATGAAACGATTGTCCAGGTTATAAACTCAAACAACCCTCACTTGTCACCAGGGCTAGGGTAACCAGGCACCCCCCTCGTGACGACTCGACATTAGAAAACAGAATTTATGTAAAATGTAGCTGAGCTACAGAAAATGTAATGAAGCAATTGTAAATAGATTCGTTTGTTGATTCTATATTTTGTAACATGTATTAATTTTGTTGCAAGGGGACATGAAGCAAAAAAAAAAGAAAATACAACAGGTTGGCAAGAAAGTAATTTAGATTTTTTATTATGAAATAAAAGTTAATTTTTTCTATTCACAAAATGAACTTTAATCAGTCAAATATCTTCCATTCTGCTCGATGGCCTTTTGCCATCTTTTTCATTCATGATCCCGCGCTCATAGAACTTCTGGTTCTTATCAGCAAAAAACTAAACCAAGTGCGATTTGAGGTCATCTTTATTACTGAAATTATTAACCATTTAAGAAGTTTTGTGAACTTCGAAATAAAAAATAATCCGATGGCACAAGGTCGGGGCTGTATTGTGGACGCGACATCACTTCCCAACCAAGCTCCAATAGTTTCGTACGTGTTGCTAAAGATGTGTGAGGCCTCGCATTGTCGTGGCAGAACCCAAATATCAAGCTTCCTAACAAGTCCAAGACGTCTTATATGATTTTCAATTGTTGTGTGTGTGATACATTTAACTGTTTTCCAATCTCTCGCACAGTTGACGATTCGATTCAATAATGGCTTTCATTTTCTCATCATCAACTTCAGAAGGTCGACCAGAACGTTGGTCATCTTTCAGTGAAAAATCTCCAGAACGAAATCTTTTAAACCAATTCTGACACGTGCGCCCATTAAAAAATTAACACCATAAACTTCACATATCTCTTTGTGAGCCTCAGCCACTTTCTTGCCTTTATGAAAATAAAAAAGTAAAATGTGTCGAAAATGCTTATTTTTGCATTGACCGTAAGCTGACAGTTGTAAACAAAATTACACGGATTTTCTCTCTATAGCAAGAAAGTGTCTATAATAATTATTATATCTACATCCAATGAAACATCATCATAAAACATATCTACATGAAAAAAAAATCAAAGCGATATCTCGTTAATATTATTAGTCAATTGTATCAGAGTAATAAATTAAATGTCGAGGGGATGAAAATGGTTACAACTAGTACTATACACAACAATCTAACAAAGTTGGACAAATAATTGTACAAATTGGCGCTCATGCTGCTGCTGTACACCGCGATGTCGTCAGCGATAGCAGCAATTGTGTTTTTGTACCGGGCTCCGACAATTTGAGACGTATACACGTTGAAAAGTCCTGGGGATAACACGGCTCCTTGTGGGACTCCACAGGTCAGTGGCACAGCTTCGGAGAAGCTATCACCCACCCGCACCAGCATCGATCTCTTGTTCAGGAAGCTAGTCAGAATCGAAAAGAGCTGCTCCGGGCACTCCCGGTCGCAAAGCATAGCCTGCGTGTAGTCTAGCAAAATCATAGCCGTGGCTACGTTTCATTTTAAATTTTGACTAGCTTCTGTCTGTAATTTCATAAGGAGACGTTCTGTGTTCAGACTGGATTCAAATTTAGTCTGTTTTGGTGGAATGATGTCATCTTCCGCACAGTAATCTTTGAGATAATTCAATGGAATTTTCTCCATAATTCTTTCCATTTGAGGTAATAAACTGATTGGGTGGTCTGGGCGATCTCCACTCTTGGCCGGTTTGAGTAATGGTAACAAAATGGCTTGTTTCTATTTGTCGGGAAAGTACCGCAATCTTATGCAAGAGTTGTATAAGTTTGCGAGTTGTTTTACCCTCTCCTCGGCATTTGTTTGAGCAGGACTGTTTGCATCTCCTGGTGCTTGGTTTTCCTGACACCGGTGAAGACGAAAAATCGAAAAATAAAATAATTTGAGCAGTTTTAGAGTAGATATGGAATGTCTAGCGATTCGGGAAAGAGGTTAAATTTTAGTGATTGATGTTTAAAATAAGATAATCCTAGATTCAATGCCAATAGCATGATAATAGATTCGTAATTTAAGATACTTGGTACGTATCTTGTTTCTATTTCGATTCGCTGTTACGCTGGTGAGCACAACAAAGCCGAAACAGACTGTAACAGGTGGTGCGTACGGTCGGTGAGTTCGCTGCGTCGCAGAATGGAGCGCTAGCTGCCGAGGCTGGTTCATATAGGGGTTCCAGCCATCGCAGGGTCAAACCTCTCCGATGAGCGCTGAAGAGAAGATGACCGCTTTGACGACCTTCCTTCTGGCGGGTCTGTTCCTGGCTAAGGACTGCCTCGGCGAGACAGGGCCCATGGTCGAGACCTCCTTGGGAAAAGTGCAGGGGTACATGTCAGTGTCAAGAGGAGGAAAGAACTTCAAAGCGTACGCGGGTATACCCTACGCCAAGCCGCCGGTAGGACCTCTAAGGTTCCAGGTACAACACTTGTTTTTTCTTTGTGTTTGATACATATAAGAGTTTTACTGGCCATTTTCGCTTAGCCTAATTTGTACTTGTCTGTATATTGTACGGTGGCAGTCGTTAAAGTGATCCTAAAGATCTGAAAATCCCATGTAAAGAACACATCAAAAACGGTGACGAAATGTTGAGATTCACCAATATAAATTACCTACTTAGCACTGTTCATTTTCAGTCCATTTTGATATTTTAGTTATTTACAATTATTTTATTTATTTATTAAAAAGGCGATTTTGAATAACCGAGATAAAATAAAATGTAATAAGTTTCTTAGAACCTCACGCTGAGATTTTGTGTTTCTATTTCTTCATCTTCCTGTATAAAAAAAAACAAAATCCCTAGATCAAATAGTTGTTTTTCAACATCCCTTAAATATCTAGCAATAAGTTGGCAGAGACTACTAATGGTTTTTGAAAAAATATTTATTTTTATTAAACGTGAAAATATATTATAGATTTTTGTGATTATAAACCTTAATCATAAAATGAAGGCTATAGTAAACGATAAATATCAGATCTAGGAAAGTCATATTAATGTTATTATTTTTCTGTTTCCAATAGATTAATTAAAAATACATCCAGTAATGCATTGAATAATTAATTAATTAGCATGATAAATCAATTAGGTATAATAGTAATTATATACACATTATACTAATTAATTAGTTTTATTTGTGTATTTTTTGTTCTTTGTTCTACATTTTACTAATGATTAATATTCATATTATTGTGATAAATGATAGTTATCCATACTATTAACAGTTTTAAAAATAAATCGTCAAAAAAGCGGGATGCCTCTACATATTTTTTATGACACACAATTGTAGACGTGTCTTAAAAAATTAATAAATTTTATAAATCGGCAAATTTTATATGCAATTACAAAATTCTTCTCCAATTAGACACTGTGTATTCAGTAAAAATAGAACTAAATCGTCAAATATTCACTTTGTTTTTTTTTATCAATTATAATATAAAAGCAAAAAAATTCAACGGCAGAACAGCATTAAAATATAGCGAGAGGTTGTCCACTAATGGCAATAATATTGCTGTTCAACTTAGATAATAAATTTTTATTACAATAAAAAATAATATTTTTAAATCTATTAAACAAATTATTTTGTGACCAGTCTAAATTATAGAATGTACATGGACACAAATATGTGCTCTGCAAAGTGATTTTGGACAGAAGTTAAAAGGATTCCTGTGTAACCAGTAAATGTTGTTGAGGAAGGTGCTAGGAGTATCAGGGATATCAGTCATAAAAAAGAGTATATAGGTATATACCTAGGTATGATATATAGGTAAAGTAAGGATAGGTATATAGGGTCTCAGGACGCTTCCTTGAGGGACTCCGGCTTGAATGGGGGTGATAATTAAGATATTCTGAGCCACATCGGACACTAAAGAACCGATTTGGTAGATTAGAAAAAGGACCTGAGATTAGGAGGAAATTCAGGTATTTATATTTGAGATGGTATTAAGATGAGACCCAGAAGTAAACACATATTGATGGACTCTGGGGGATGGTTTCTGGGGATATAAATATTGATATGGAAGGGTTCTTGGTACTTAACATCACAACAAAAATTTTTTTTTTAATTTTTAGTGGCTATAATACTTGAATAATACTTTTATTATTGAAAACAATTATCACGTTTTAAACACATATTTATAAACGACATTAAGACCTAGTTTCTTATATACTGCTATAAATAAATAGTTACCGAAAAATAAGTTTTGTGTGCGAATAGGCCCTTTTTATATAATATTGTAATGTTATTATCATAACCAATACTTGTTACAATAGACAACGTACCAATATTATAAAGTATATGCTGTCGTCATAAAGGTAACATTTTTTGACTTTTTTTTTTCATGAAACTAACATTTTATCGTTTATTTTTTCTTACCAATGTTTTTTCTGAGATAGGTTGGTATATAAATCAACTATTCAATCATTTCTACATCCACTATCGTAGAGCATACAAATATATGATAGATAGATAGATAAAAAAAAAATCTTTATTCTAGGAGTAATAAATCCTAATCTAGCTTGTTGAAAATAAACAATAAATCACATCAAGAAAACAATGTATCGAAAAGAAAGGAAAGGCAATAATAAAATAAATAACAGTACATAGTCAAAATACATAATTATTACAGATCATCATTTAATCATTTTGATCACTAAATTTAATCATAGCTGAAGATTAGCATGCATATCCATGAGTGATCAAAAGAGGTGTTGGAATAGGAAGATTTTTTTAAATTACGTGACGATGTAGCACGTTAGTTGTGATGCTAAGAGTAAGAGATTTCCAGAAACGTTCCAAGAAATTAACCCAAAACTGTTAGAAAGTAGAACCTCTCTCGTCTTGTTGACGTTAGACGAAAGTTGTGTACATTCTGTGTTGACCACGTTCCGGCCTGAGTCTGATAGTTAGCCATTCTAGGTAGCATTGCATTTTGCCCGCCGGTCAACACATCAATTACCCATTTACGCTATTTATACCCAATGGGAAGCTCAAGGCTAGCGAGTATTATTTCCGCACTTGCAATCGTAGCAATATGTAATTTGAAGCGTCCTCTCTTTCTTTAATGCCGGGTAAACAATTCACTTATTGTTGACTAGAGACTTTAATGACAGTGATTTGTTTTTGCGGGGGGGGGGTCAATTTTCACAATTCAATTACCTCTCAATGCTTCATATTTAGAAAAGAGCGATACAAATAAATAAAAATAACCAAAGGCTTGCCCTTTAGCCTCCCGAGCCAGCTGAGCCTTGGACGGACATCAGACAGGCCAAGGAACACGGACCCATGTGCCCTCAGATCAACATCTACGCAGGAGGCGAACCCGTCGGTAACGAAGACTGCCTCTACCTCAGTGTCTTCACTCCTGAGGTAAGCCCTATATAGCATTCATGCATAAAACCACATTTTAGATTCTTTACTGAATGTGTTATGTTTGTGCAGAAAGAAGGAAAGTACCCGGTGGCAGTCCACCTGCACGGTGGCGGATGGATCATGGGCGAAGGACCAAGAATGAAAGGACCCCATTTCCTCATGGACGAAGACATCGTCGTTGTTGACTTCAACTACAGGATAGGGATCCTAGGTAAGCCAAGATGCTTCCTTACAAACCGATCGCTGCGGGTGCGGGTGGGTGATAGCTCCTCCGAAGCTGTGCCTCTGACCTGTGGACTCACCCAAGGATCGATAAATTGGGGAAACTCGACATCACTGTAAACGCGGCTATGACTGACTGCGTAAATTTTCGCATTTCAGAAGGGAAAGAAGCCACATACACTAGAAACGCTGCAGAATTCCCAAGAAAACGAATTCCCCAGAAAAAAACACCGTTTTTGTGGCCATTTTGCGAGGAAGTTAAAACAAACACGTATGAAGTCTTACCGGCTTACGCACTTACTGACTTGCCCCAATCTATCAATGCGCCTCGAATGTACTCAGGCCTGCTCTGTAGTACGGTGCAACGCTTTTTAGTCATGACTGAAGCGACAGCAAAGCGACTCCAACAATTCCAAGACAGGATACTCATGAAAGTGGTCCGACAAACTACATTCAAGCAGTGGAGAAACAGTGAGCTTCACGAGGTTTTTGATCTGCCTACTGTGGATGAATACATTCACCGTAAACATATCAAATGCTTCGACTCGTTACAATACTCGTACATCACCAACCCCGTGTTTAGCACCATTTCCCCACTCGTTTCCCCATGAATGGCAGAAGGCAGTCAAGGCTTAAATTAGTACGTAACATTTGTTTTAAATTCCTCGAACGTTGAAGGTGAGCCCCCACAACTGGTTCTTTTTAGACTGTATATGTTATCACTGCAAAAGACAGATGTTACATAAACAATAACTGCTAAAAATGCATAGATGCAGTATAAAGCGCAACTTACAGCTACATTCACATTGTATTTATATAAATTTAAATCATAAAAATATTATAAGGGTAAGCAGACGAGATCCCTGAGAAGTCAACTTCATACGGAACGATGACTGTATCTCGACATTTTTCTTTTGCAGGGTTTCTCAGCTTCGAGGACGACTTGTTCCCGGGTAACATGGGCCTCAAGGATATGGCAATGCTGCTACAGTGGGTGAAGAAGAACATCGCCAACTTCGGCGGCGACCCTGAACGCGTCACCGTCGTAGGGGAATGTGCCGGTGCTGAGGCCGTCTACCACATAATGGTGTCTCCGATGACCAAGGGTAAGTGACCGAATCAGCTATCCAATCGTTCTTCAGGGAAGAAGTTAAAGAAACTAACATGTATTGTTGCTGATGGGCAGGTCTGGTGAGCGGAGGGATAGCAGAAAGTGGTTCCAGCTACACCGCCCCAGCGCTGGCTCCTCCGGGGCTGGCCAGGCAGAGGGCAGAGATGGTCGCAGGGCTGTTCGGCTGTGGAGTCACTGTTCAGGAGATGGTAGAGTGCCTCAGGGGCAAGGATGCCCTAGACATCATATCGCTTTTGCCCAAGTTTATGGTGAGTATGTACTGACAGCTTATGACACTAAAGCTCCTCGCTACATCAACAGAATCAATCTATCCCACAAACTGACATGTTTCAAATTTTAGGACTACTGTTTGGCAGAAAAATGACATGGAATCCAAATTACCACTCAAACTTAAACATATCACATACAATTCGCTTACTGAAACCAACCTGGACAGGTATTGTATCTCCTAACATATACAACAGGGCACTCCGCAATGATTTGAATGTTAGGACAACACATGGACATATACGGACAACATACTCAAGACTGAACAGCAAATTCCATAATAGGTTGTCGTGACTCCCCAATCCTTCTGTCTCTACACAGTTGAGATGCTTCTTCTGTACAACATTTCCTTCTTCCCTATCATTTTCATACCTCTCACCCTCAAATCTCTTACCTTTTTAACCCGCAGCTTTTTGGAACACCAGGTCCTTTAGGAAGTTCCTCCAGATCGTTCCTTCCTCGTACACATGCTTATGGTAATCCCTACCCTCTGGTATCCATGATGCTTTTTCATTACACATCATTACACTTTTTCATTACATGCTTTTTCATTTAAGCCCCTTATATTCCAGACCCTCCTCTCAATCCATACAGACACTATAACCTATATTCTGGAACATTTTCGATGAAGTTTTGTTATTATTTTGAATGTGTTGGATGCATTGTTTAATAGCACATTCTGCATAATGGGTTGCTTCAATTTGTGTTGTGTTATAGACATGGCAGATCGACCCCGTATTCTCCTTCGGCCCTGTCCTGGAGCCCCACGCTGCAGAGCCCTTCCTGACTGCGCCGATGTCGTCCTGGCAGCCCGCCAACCTTCCTCTTCTCACAGGGATCACCTCTGGTGAAGGATTACTGAGGACCATGTGTAATCCATGATCATGCATTTGTTCAATAGAGTATTAGTTTCCTCACATTATAGTTGTTGGTTAGCATTTACTGGGTGCGATTTAGTGGAGCGTGGAATACAAAAAAAACCCCATAAAATCAGATCAATGATAATTTTCTTCAAAATATTTATACAAAACAGCTGCGCCCTTTTTGACAAAACTCCCGTGCGCAGTATCAATCAATGAGGCGTGTTATATTAACTTATACCTGATTATATTTAGGATTCTGGTAATAACAAATACTTATTTAAATACAAAAATGGAGGTGAATACCGACATTAATCGTACCTGAATTGAATTACAAACTAGATAAATTCGACAATGACCACGTTGACTCTATCGCTCGCGACTCACGATGCAACCAATAACAGATCGCATAACATGAAACGAAATGAATATATAAATTTCGGTTAGCACAGTAACGCTGAAGTGGACAGTACAATCAAAACAAATCTTACAACTGCAAACAGAAAACGCGTAAACATAACTAGATAGTACAGTGCTATGATGCTGTGGAATGGATTTGTTAGAAACGCTTGCAGAGACGCCTCAATAGCAATCACCTGACCACAGATGATGAGTCATCACGAGCTACTAGCAAAAGTGGGTACTGGATGGACCCCGAGATAATACTCTCACAAAGCGACTTCTAGGGATCACATATCTGGACTAAAACCTCTATTAGAACTCGAATCCATTAACAGGAAATAAAATCTTGAAATACCAAACAAAACATCTTTTGAATGTGTACGTTAAAAAAAAAAATTTAATAAAACTTCGCAATGGGGGAATTAAAGTAAATCAATCAAGAGGAATTAATTAGTGAGATCGTTGAAAACCTCAATTTTGTAATACTGTACATTTTATTTGTAATACATATTTAAAGTAAAGATTATTGTAGATTTTTTTATAATTTTCAATTCCTCACTATGTATTGTCTATCAGTTTTAACGAAGGGGCATGCCCACTTCTCGAAGCTGGAATCAGACTTCAACAACCTCATGAAGGCGACCCTAATGCTCCATGAGACCTCTTCCGAACCAGACAAGATCATGGGCAAATTGCGAGACTTTTACTTCCCAACAGGAGGCAACAGCATATCTCCAGTAGAGAACTTCAAAAACCTCACAGACGTGAGTAGTCCAATTGTAAAACGTAAAACCTCGTTCATTAGTATATTTAAATAGGTTAAAGCAAAAAGCATCGATCAGTAAATGTAGGGCATTAAACATAGTTGATTGATAAGTATAGGGCATTAAACAATGTTGGTTGACAAATGTAGAGCATTAACCAGTTTTGATTGATAAGTATAGGGCATTAAACAATATTGGTTGACAAATGTAGAGCATTAAACAGTTTTGATTGATAAGTATAGGGCATTAAACAATATTGGTTGACAAATGTAGAGCATTAAACAGTTTTGATTGATAAGTATAGGGCATTGAACAGTTTTGATTGATAAGTGTAGGGCATTAAACAGTGTTGGTTGACTAATGTAGGGCATTAAAGTGTTGAATGATAAATGTTAGTAATTAGACCGTTTTGATTGATAAATGTAGGGAATTAGACCGTTTTGATTGATAAGTGTAGGGCATTAAACAGTGTTGATTGATAAGTATAGGGCATTAAACAGGGTTGATTGGAAGTTATAGGGCATTAAACAATGTTGGTTGACAAATGTAGGGCATTAAACAGTGTTGATTGACTAATGTAGGGCATTAAAGTGTTGAATGATAAATGTTAGGAATTAGACCGTTTTGATTGATAAATGTAGGGAATTAGACCGTTTTGATTGATAAGTGTAGGGCATTAAACAGTGTTGATTGATAAGTATAGGGCATTAAACAGGGTTGATTGAAAGTTATAGGGCATTAAACAATGTTGGTTGACAAATGTAGGGCATTAAACAGTGTTGGTTGACTAATGTAGGGCATTAAAGTGTTGAATGATAAATGTTAGGAATTAGACCGTTTTGATTGATAAATGTAGGGAATTAGACCGTTTTGATTGATAAGTGTAGGGCATTAAACAGTGTTGATTGATAAGTATAGGGCATTAAACAGGGTTGATTGAAAGTTATAGGGCATTAAACAATGTTGGTTGACAAATGTAGGGCATTAAACAGTGTTGATTGATAAGTGTAGAGCATTAAACAGTGTTGATTGATAAGCATATGGCATTAAAAAGTGTTGATTGATGAATGTAGAGCATTAAGATGGGTCGATTGATAAATGCAGGTCATTAAACAGTGTTGGTTTGTAAATGTAGGGCATTAATATGTGTTGATTGATAAATGCAAGGGGTTAAAGGGTGTTGATTGATAGATGTAAAACACTGAACACTGTTGATTGTTAAATGCAGAGCATTAAACAATTTAGTAAATACAATAAATTCTAGATAAATATAACCATTAGTCTTTAATATGAGACACTAAATTAGTTCGGATATAGTTTTGACTAGTTCAGACTTCCCAAAATTTAAGAGCTATATTATGTTTATATATTTTGGCACCTCCGCCGTCGACAGGGGCTTATAAAGGCAAAACCTTACTTAAATAAAAGAAAAGGAACATCGATAGAAGTATATTAGACTTTATAGATCTAAAAAATATTGATGAAAATGTTTAGGGTATTCGTGTCTTTTTTAGCCGGGATGAAATGGTACTGCTGAAACGGCCAGAAATGCTATCCTCAACCTGGTTTAGTAAACAGTGGGACCAACTGAACAAATATAAACGCTTACATACTTCTAGCTTGACACCTTTTGTGTTTAAACGTGTATATTTAACCTGACTAAACGTAATTGCTTTTAAATGAGTAATTAATGAAAACAGGAAATGCCCGTCATTTTTTTTTAAAGTTGGTTATTTTCTTAATTCAGAGGTGCGTGCGTCTGTTGATTACACTAGATGATAGAGCAGGCTGGTGATAGCATTTGTGGCAGTGTGGACAGTAGCAGTTCATACGAGTACAATATTTTCTCACACATGCATGTTCAAATATTATTAATTTTCATTTCTCTAGCAGTCATTTATGAATACAGTTTAATTTTGCCTGTAACTGTGCGTTTTAGACTTTCAAGAGTTGGTGAAATATAGACGTGTGCGTTAAAATCTCCGGCATTAGAGTCCTACCATTATCTAAGACTTAACTGTAACCATTGCTTCTGCAGATGATCGGCGATAACTGGTTCGCGGTAGGGGTGCTGGAGGCGGCCATGCACCACCCTGCACCCGTCTTCGTCTACTACTTCGACTACGTCGGCGAACACACCATCTCCGAGTTCTTCGGCAACAAGAGCTTCACTTCAGGTAGTTTTTGTTGTTGTTGCTGCTGTTGTGCCTATAACTTCCGGCGCTGATCTCCTCACTTCTTCTGTTCCAGGAGCCTTTCACACAGACGAGGCGCTGTACCTCTGGGAGATGGGAGGGATGCCTCCGTACAAAGGCAGGGACCTCGAGATGTCCAAGGACTTGGTAAAGATATGGACTGCCTTCATCAAGGATGGGTAAGGCAATTTTCCGCTCAACTATTTCAGAAACCCTAAGGCCGCACTTAAGGCTCGAAGTACAGAGGATCCTATGAAGCATTGGACACATATCTACGCCCATCTTGCGGTCGTTTTTTCCCTAGCATTCCCCACTATGCCCCAAAGATGCGGTGCGATCTTTCAATCTTGATTAATGATTAGGCAATGGATGTATGGGGGGGGGGGGTCTGATCCAAATATCTTAAGGCTTAATTGTGTCTGCAATTTTTACTGCAAGCTCGTCAAATGATTTGACACTTAGCCGAAAGTAATGGAAAAGCTTATCTTAATTCTGGTTATGGATGTATCAAATAACAACTGTTTGGCTTGAAAAAATAAAACGTTTTCTCCGGTAGACATCCATTTTTATCAGCACTTGTGGGAAGACTGACTACAGAAGCAATCTCATAATTATTATTGTTGAATTACTAAAGTACCGAAACGTCACCGCGCGTTTTACTCTCAAGTGTGCATTGAAATGCTGCGGCACCGGTCTGTCCGAGCATACCTACGAACGTGAAATGTTCATGTCAAGATCCCATGTAGTTACCCGGCGATATGAGAAGTATTTTTAACTCCACAAAACATAACTAAGGGTTAACTCAGTAATAAATAATTAAACATTTTTCTAGCCTTATTGATAATATAATTCATTTTTTTAAACTTTATTTATTTCAAATACTAAAAAAATAAAAGTAGTCCTATAAAAAATAACGAGTGTCATTGATAAGCTAATTACTGTTTAATGAAAAAAATTTTATCTTCTCAATGTTAAATACTTCATTGAGGATGCATTTAGTGGGGGGGGGGTTTAGTGGAACAGAAATATTAAAAATCATTAAATGTTTTGGACGTGATTCCATATTCTCATGTACAGTATCAATCAATGGAGCGTTCGAGAACGTGACGTTAAGAGTTGTGAGAACATGCATGTTTTAGAAAGATAATAAGAAAATCTTCAATGATCGATGAAGAAGAAGTAACGTTTATTTAAGTTAAAAGATTTTCATCAAATTCATTTACGAGCGGCATTTAAATCTTCAATATTTTACTGTCACAGACTTCAAAGTATACACGCCAAGTTATACACTGTAACAGATAGAGAATATATGAAGTTGAAAGAAAAGTTCCCCACGGGATGCTGTGCTGAAAGCTTTGCTACTGGGAATGCCCGGAGCAGCTACACACCATGTTAGTTTCCTTCTTGAAGGACAAAACGGTGAGGGATATGGGAAGGTGATTGCTTCTCTAACCCATTCCCTCTGATTTGCTGGTGGCCTAGTCGGTGGGCAGCTTTATACGTATTGATCTGATTACATATAAGATCTTAGAAGGTGTGCCCCGACAGTGCACTATGTTCAGGAGAAGAGGTATAGGGTAGGTATTACAGGTAGTTTATGTGGTCTTGGAATGACCATGAATCCACATTCGGTATCGGAGGGTAGGCGAAAACCGTCTGGATCCCAAAGGCGTGTGTGAACCGGAGAGAGGCAGACTGGATCACTGGGGGAGACGCTACTAGGTAAAGTTTGTAGGGCCCCAAGGAGACCGTCATCCGAAAGGAAGATGTTTCTCCCAAGGAGCTGCTAGTTTTAGCGAGACGAAGGCGGAGAATCCCTCTAGGGTCTAACAACGCCTGACGAGAGAGCAGTTTCCTTCAGGTGCCGGGTTCCGAGAATCTGGGAAAGAGTTTGTTTTTTTTAATCCTCTTTATTGATAAGTATACAATGAACAAAAATAAATTTGAATTTACATCTTTCTTCTCGTGCTGCATACACAGATGCATTTGAAGGAGTGCATAAATATAATACATTTTTTTTGAAGTTAAAAGTCCAATAAAAACGCATACACACACTAGGTGATGAGGCTCACCTTCAGCTTACAACCGGGAAACTAAAAAAACTAAAACCTATATCTAGAACCTAAGACTAAAGCGTTCCACCCGCGACAGCGTCCTGCCATCGATGGGGGAACGGAGCGGGGGTTATAGTGTTAAACACCGGGTTTGTTAAGTATTGCAAGGAGCCGAAAAAATTGATATGTCCACGTTGGATGAATTCATCCACCGTAGGCAGCTCAAATATCTCATGAAGCTCACTGTTGCTCCGCTGCTCTGACCACTTTCATCAGTGTACCGTTTTGGAAGTGTTGGAGTTGGCAAGCTGTCGTATACGTCAGATAACGAAAAAGCTGTGCACCATACAGCAGAGTAGGCCTGAGTATGCTCTTGTAGATAAACAGCTTGAGACGCAGTGATAGATTGGGGGAAGTCAATAAATGCGTAAGCCGGTAAGACTTCGTGCGAGTATGCTTCAACTTCTTCGTAAAATGGTCACTAAAATGGATGTCTGGGAAAAAGCCCCAAATCTGGCCCCTTATATAGGCAGGTCAGAGGCTGGGCCTCACCCGCGCCCCTAGTGGGCTTAAGCTGTTTCATCCACTAGTTTCCCCCTCTTTAACTCACGCTTAATTTTTTTATTATTGAAATATGGAAATGTAGCCGGGTATTTTGCTGGCCGAGAAGAGGGGAACTTTTATTTATTCGTTGCGAAGAAGTTGACACAACAGTGACATTAGTTCTTAAACTGGTGATAATTATTTTTCTTTTGCAGTAAGCCATCAGTTGACGGGGTAACGAAGGACTGGCAGCCCTACATGCCGGGCGAGAAATACATGGATATAACGAAAGAAGGCTTTCAGATGAAGGAGAACCTCATCAGTGACAGGTACCAGTTCTGGAAGTCGCTGAATCACAGGGACAAATACATGTAATTCCATCTCCTCGCTGACATGAATTGAAATATTTATTGACAAAATAAACAGTTTTATTGATAATGATATCTCAAATTTTTCTATTAACTACGCCATTTGTATACCTTTAATTAGGAAATAAGTGTATATGTTTTTTTCTAGCTAACATAGGTGACATTACATTTAATTATTTAAATGTAAATACAACATCTCTATTAATGACTTCAGTGATGTAAAAGTAAAATGTAGTTGAAATCCTGCCGGTAAATTTTTTTTTTCATTAGCTGTTAAATATTAATTATTATAAATAATAATGGGACCAATCGCATCAGTAAAAAAAAAAATACATTTAAAATCTGTCTATTAAAATATTTTCATAATATTTTACTTAGCGGTGATAGGTCGTCACAAGGGGGTCAAGTTGACCTAGACCTGGTGGCTGAGAGAGAGAGTTGAATAGTCTATGACCTGGACGATTGTTTGCTGACGGGTCCTATTACTGAACTATCTGACTCCATTTCTGAGAGGCGTGTGCCCTGACAGCGCACTATGTTCAGGAGGAGAGGTACAGGCTAGGTGTTGTAAGTAATTTACGTGGTCTTGGAATGGCCACAAGTTCACACTCGGTATCTAAGGGTAGGCGAAAACCGTCCCCAACGGTCCCGATGGCCGGACAAAGTTAATGAACGAAAATGTTCCCACATTACCTTTACCCTCAGCCGCAAGTCCTGTCCACTAGTTTTTTTTTTAATTCAATTCCTCTTCCTTTATCCTGTATATATTTAGGCTTCCATCTCGACAAAAGACATGGAAACCACACAACAGGTTAAACAGACGCTTTGGACAACATTACAGACTATTCGAAGGACATCCCATCTCTCAATAGAAAATAAATTAGTAATTCACAAAGTTATACTAAAGTCTATAACACTGCACCACACATCCCTATAATCCTCCTCGGAGATTAAGCGGCCAGTTTCTCCAATCATGTCCTGAGCGTCTGTGACTCACGCTCTTGGTCATCATACACTGGCTCGTATCCGGTAACGCGGCTGATGAAGGAGCGTGGGAGACTTCCTAAGACTCTGCTTCCTCTTTCACATGCGAGGGTGTGACAACCCTGCGGATTTGGGAGGTTTCTGGGCCGTTTGGATGAGCGAGTGAATGAAGGATTGAAAATATGGTTTGAAGGAGAACATTTAACGCAATTACTTATTGTCCAATAAGGCAAATTGTAATTTTATCAAAAAAAAAAAAATGTAATTGTAAAAATCATCATTTCAATTTGTTGAATATACCTTTAGAATTTCACCAACATTAGACTGATATCTTCAGTTATAAGCAAGTTATAATTAAAACAACTGACGAGGAAACAGATCCATTGACATGAACCTGTCATTATTAACAAGAGAGACAGATAAAAAGTGAGTGATGGCTGAAGACGAATTCGCAATCTTTACTTTTCCACCTTAAAGATAAGGCAACACTTTGCAAATTATCACACTTCACAGAAAGAAACCCTCCCCCACTCCCACCTGCGTTCACTAATATTGCGCAATCGTTCTCCTTCTATCTATTCGCCATTCTTTAATATCTTTTCTACTCTGATTCTAATTATGAAATTACAAAACATTGTAAGCTACGGGATTACCGCCACATTTCGTTATTTAAACATCTTGCGCCTTATTTAGTATCAATAATCCGTGTTTATTTGATCGTGCACTAAGCCTTTAGTGTAAAAAGAATTATTGTCTCCGATAAGGAGGTAATATACTGGATTAATTACTTTAATTTTAATGCGTGTAGTATGAAAGTAGCAAGACAATTACACACATAGCTTATCTTCACCCGACATAATGAAATCCTCTGATACTATTGCAATCAGTTGTTTAAATGTGTACAGGCGGCTTGAGGTAAAAATGTACACCAGATAAAAACGACATTTACCACATTGAACCCTAAAGCCAAACTAAATAATATACACGGATGAACAAAATTAACTCAGCCTTTTATTTTAGTCAACTATTGATAGATATTTAGGTGGTATCAGTGTAAATATATATACCGTGAATACACACAGGCATATAAAGAAAAGATTGGTTTGTGGTGCCTAGGAATTTATTGATTTTAGCTATATTTGGGGCGCTGAGCCTAAATATGAAATCAGATTTTATCTATCTGCTCTACTTCTTTAGGTCAGAGTTTTTTTAAAGGTAAAGTTCCAACTCCAAGTATAAGTACAACATACACAAGTATTGGTTCCTGTATATTTGCCCTATTAGTCAGTCTGCTGTCTAGTTAGTTAGAGGAAAATCCACCAGATGGAGTAAGCATCCGGTAACTTAAGTTGAGAATAGTTTGTGAGTTCTCGCCGTACAGAGTATATCGAAGATATTTATGCTTAGGAAAGAGTTTTAATACAGTTAATCTAAAACGTACTGTTTATTGTACGTTAAACAAATAATATAAACGTATAATATTTGTATTGTTGAATAAATATAAAATGAGTTGAAATAGAAAAAGTTGTGTAAGTCATCCTGATATGTTTTGATACATATGCGGACAATACGAATTAAAAGCAAAAAAAAAAAAAAACTGTTAGTGACTTTGTAAAGAGAGCTAATCTTGGATATTTTGATGTTAGGCTTGGAGATCAAGATAAAACCTGTGCACCGTATCAGGTCTGTAAAATTTGTACAGAACATTTGTGACAGTGGACTACTGGGAAAATAAAAAGCTTGAAATTATCTGGAAAGAACCCGAAAACCACTTCGATGACTGCTATTTCTGAATAGCAAATATTACTGAAATAAATCGAAACAACCGTAGCAAGTGTACTTATCCTGATTTACTTACCCTCACTTAAAGGAAGTCCCAACCTTTCACCAACTACCAGAGCTCTGTGAGTGTTGTCCCTCTTATGGCCCTAATGATGCCAATGAAGGTGATGTCATTTGGATTATGAAGGGTGTCATCAATCCTCAACGTTTCAACCAGGGTGATATAAATGACCTCACCAGAGATCTCGACCTATCAAAAGAAGCTTCTGAATTACTGGCTTCCAGATTGAAACAAAACAAGGAACCAAAATTAACTTTTACCATACAAAAGAAAAGGGTCTGCTACCCTTTTTCTCTCAAAAAGAATCTTGTATCTTCTACACAATGGGAATAAATATGGTTAAACACCAATTGGTCACTCAACAAAAATGAAAGAAGAATATAACACCATAGCTTTGGTCTAGGAGAAGATAAAAGGTCATGAATATCAATGGGTGGATTTCTAAAATTCTCCTTAAACAACAAAGTCCAAGCCAAATATTATTTGTGCTTTTGGGATAGCAGAGACAAAACATACCACAGGGTTAGAAAAGAGGGACCTAAGAGACAAAACATGGACGTTGGGGAAAAGAAAGTCATTAACGACCTCTTAGTTGAACGAGGGAAAAATCATCTTTCTTCCACTGCATATAAAGCTGGGCCTTATGAAGCAGTTTGTAAACGCTCATGATAAGAACGGACCATGCTTTGTATATATAGGGGGGGAAATATGTAAACTAAAAAACTGTGGAGTACGGAAAAAATTAAAGAAGAAATATTTGACGGCACACAAATAAGACAATTAACTTTTGTTTTATGAACTTCATTGTTTCAGTTGTCTGAAATTTTCTGGGCAAACGCAAAACTGAAAACTATGTTGAACAGGTAAACGAGATGATTAAGAGTTTCAAAACCCTTGTATGTATCATGAGTATTAAGGTGGATTATTTACATAGCCGTTTACCTGAAAATGTAGGAGACACCAGTGAGGAATAAGGTGAAAGATTTTCACAGTATATTACAATTATGGAGGCCCACTGCCAAAGAAGATGGGATACGCACATTATGGCAGATTACAGCTGTAATTTAAAATGGGACTGTTCCAAAATTCATTCAGGAATGTCACGGAAAAGAAGCTTACGAAGTGTTCAGTGACTAGTTGGTTTCATCGATAACTTTTTCTTCAATATTTGTGTTTTGGCAAAAGCTTAGGATAATAATAATATTTGAATCCAGGGCATCAAACTCATATGAAATCAGCTCCAAATACTCCGGCATCATAATGCTTTGTTTACTCTTAAATCCCTTTTTGACAAATAGTAGCATTTGATCCATACAATCTAAACATCATAAAATTCGTTATCATTCATTCTTTCTCTTTATAAACGTTTATAATTTAGTTCAATGGACCCAGTAAGACATCTGAGTGAATATGATTACGTTAGAGCTGTGGCATCCTGCCCGTGGACCTCTCCTTAACACAGCTCGCAAAACGGGAAGGCTTCAGTTTGAACATTAACATGTTGACTTTGGAAAACTGGGATTGAATTTTTCATATAGACAGCCAAGAGAGAGCTACCCGCTATTCTGTATGGTTCCCCAGGTGGCATTTCGTGGTGGCTCACAGATGTTCTAGGTGGTATTTCCTTCGACATTCATACTGAATTGGTTGTTGTGCGAGGAAGACCCCTAACGTTCAGAGGTACTTAGGAGATATAATCGAAGAACATGTAGTGCCGTATACTCCCTACATCGGCGAGGGATTCTTGTTAATGGACGATAGTGCCAGACCCCACAGAGTATGAATGGACTTAAACCCTATTGAACACGTCTGGGACCAACTGAAGCAAAGAATGCGATGTCGGAATCCATCTCCTAGTACCCTTTGTAGAATTGAAAAGGACTGTTGTTGAAGAGTGGGACAATATTCCTCGGGGCTTCTTTGAAAACCTCTTTCAATCAATGCCAAGGCGTTTGGCGTTGTGGATATTGGTTTAAAATAGATTAGCTACTTAATGAAAGACTCCTAGCGCATTCCTGTGTCATTTTCATACCAAAGACACGCCGCGTTGTCTTGGGCTGTACCTGGACAGGTGACCGACATAGAAACACGCATTCAGAAGAAACGACAGTTTGGACAACTCAAATCTTTAATTGGACGGCGATCGAACTTATCTCAAGAAAACAAACTTTATACAAATATATCAGTCGATCGATTTGGACGTAGCTTCTAGAATTATGAGGATCAACCAACAAATCTAACATCAAACGAATACAGACGCTATAATCAATAGTACTCAGACACATAGCTCCCTCTGGCTGTTATCATTGCATCAACAGAACATTGCACAGAGACCTCGTTTGTCAGATTAGACAATTTCATGTCACGCACCACAGCAGTGCAGTTAACATCAAGACCTCCCCTCCTATAGTCATATCATTTACTAGAGATAATTTATTCTGCCGCTGTAAATACTATATATTGTTTACACAAAGAAAGATAACAGAAGAATTTCCAAAATCCAAGGAGCTCATATTATTATATATAGTTAATTATGAAATGTTCAGTGTTTTTTTTATCGGGATCAAAGGGGCTTAAAACACTTAGATATAAAAGATCGGGAGTATCGGAGAGATCAGTGTTGTCATTTGAAGCGTTCAAAGCGCAAGGAATAAGACATGAAACTCTTGCTGGTGACAATATGTGCAATAGCTTTCTTGTTATTGTTGATGGCCTCTGGTATCGAGGCGAAGTCTAAGAAGCATATCAAGGAGCCGAACCACGCAGAGTTCGGTGAGTAAAAAGCACAGTTCATATCAGGGCAGCATTGCAACCACTTCTACGGTTTTTATTTTAAAACCGAAAACCAGTTCGTTTTCACAAGTGTCTGTCGTGCAAGTCCCCTCTGGTTGGTCATAGTATCATTAGTAGGAGTATGATCCCCAGGGCATGAGACAGACAAGCACACAACTTTGTTGAACTTGTTTGAAGGTGCATCTTTTCTCCCTTTAGACAGAGAAATGGATACGCTCTTAATCGTTTGCTTCTATTGCAGGGACATGGCATGGATTCATACTAATACGCTGTTTAACGCTTAAATGCTGCCCAAGATTCTTCTATTGCTGCCATGGTGATGGCTGCTGCAACAAACACAAGTAATTAATCAACAGCTATTTAACTGTGCATAATAATGGGATTTGAAATGTCATTTGATGCGTTTTCTTCTTCGCAGGGAAGTGGCAATGGAGCAAGTCAAATGCGGTAGATAACGTAACGAACCTCCTTCCTAACAACAGCCTGTAGAGTTCAAATGATGTAACAGTCGGGGATCAGTTTGCCCTCTAACAGGAGAATGACGTCGCACATTTCATAGTGACAAGAGGGATGCGCAAGCGCTTGTATACTAAGGGTGGAAGGCCACGCTTCCCGCTTCAATTCAAATGTGATCGTGCCTCTTGTTAAGACATTTATTTTTAAATTGACTTGTTATTTAGATTAATATACATACCATCTTCATTTAAAACAAGGATACCACGAACCTTTAAAACACTAGCAAATGCAATTGTATTCAATGTCCACAAGTCACATACTCAACAAAATTATACAAATGTAATTTAGCTAATCATCATTTAAGGATAAATGTTTTTTTTTTCAAATAAAGAAAACAACAGGCACCTCTGAATCAAGCATTTAAAGAATTTTTATTGATGAATCTTAAAAACGAGTCGTTTGTAAAATATAAAATAGGCAATATAAAAAAATTGCAGTTTTCATCATTGTTGTGCTAAAAAAACATTACAGTTAATGGTTTTCTGAAATTGCTTTTGACATTGAGAACATAATGACAATACTAGCACTTTCTTCTTGTAATTAACTTAATTTCTTCTTCGGAAATTAATTAAAATGGTTTCTTGGGTATATTCTTGAATGATATTTATCGAGTGACTAAGAACTGCCTTGGAAAATGATAAGTCCCAAAACTCCACCACATTCATAATAGGCAACCCAGTCACCAAAACGTTCTTGACTCACATCATTTTCAAATTTTAAGGATTTAAATACTTTCCGATCTCCTCCAAAACATTTAAAGATTTTATTAAACAACTCGGGTTCTTTTCAGACCTCCTTTACTTTTCATCCTGCTTTTTTCCTATTATAATTAGATCTAAGTTCTCTTTGACATTTCATGATTTTATTTTTGGGCCAATGTCCTCAGCACGAAACGTAAATTTAAACTGAATTTAAAATATGAAGAAGTACAATTGTAAAATTTGTTGCTAGCAGCATAACCTACCTGACTTACCTCCTTAGAACATTATTTAATACTCCTTAATAATTAATTAACAGAAACACACAAAACAAAGGTTTAATTAATAATAGCAAATAAATCGAACTGTTATCTCCATAGCTGTTTATGTTTTTAATCGTCTTAAAACTTGTGATAATATGGATGTGACTTGGTCTTCAATCTTGAGCAAGCCAATTTTTAAGGATTGAAAATATTTTGTTTTCAAGGATTTATAACCGAAAGATTTTACACCTCAAAGCCCAACTTTAATTTAAAAAATAAATTTATCACAACACAAAACACACTATGTTCTTATAACCTTACTTTCTATATATTAATCATATAAATTATTTACAAAGGTGAACATATTTTGAAGGTATAAGCTCCATTGTACATATATAGTAACAAAAAACATATATTTTAATATGTATGATATTTAATTGCTTTTCTCTGAAGTTGAGAAAGCTAAGATAAATGAGACTGACTTTTTCTACTTGTTATTTTTTTCATACATCTTTTAATTCAGGCAATTGAATTTTCACCCACACCTAATGAATATAATCAGGTTTATTGTAGAGGATAGCTTTAAAATTTCACCTAATTTTTACAAACTATATTAAAAAAAAGACACATTGTGATGGACAAATGAAAGAGGATTGCGCTTCCCCAGTTTCGAAGTACACCCAGTTTCGAAGAAGCCCGGTCCCCAGCCGTTACATCATTAACACCACAGGCAGGCTGATTATCAACACTAAATACAATTTACCAAATATGTTTTAGTTTTGTTTCACACCTCATCCCAAATTGTAGAAATAAGAATATATCTTTATCAGGTGAATTTCTTTTTAAACGGTGGAGTGAGCATACAGCGATTTTATTATATTTCAGATTGATTGCACCCTTTGGCTACGCCAGTAGACTGAAGTTGGTAGTGAATGTGTTTAAAACAGATTCAAGTCAAATGTGATGCATCACGTAATTAAGGTTTATAGCTTTATAATGATAAAATTACAATCTGCCTCATTGGGCAATAAGTAATTGTGATAAATGTTTTCATTCAAACCATATTTACAATTTTCATTCACTCGCTCATTCATACAGTATTTACAAACAGCCCAGAGACCTCCCAAATCCACATGGTTGTCACCTCCCTCGCATGCGAAAGAGGAAGCGGAGTCTTGGGAAGTCCCCCACGCTCTTCCGCCAGCCGCGTCACCTGATACAAGCCAGCGGAGGCTGACCCAGAGCGCAAGAGCCACATACTCTCAGGTTATGATTGGAGTAACTGGTCATTGCCAGGAGACCCACTGTCACACATTTATAGCAGGTGACGAGGCCACTCCCGTTTTAGTATCGGAGGATTATAGGGATCAGTGTTGCAGTAAAATGACTGTGTTAGGGGATTAGGGTGGTTCTATAGGTTACTATGGAATTTAATGAACTTGGAAGGGATGAGTTCGAGATTGTAAGGTATATTAAGATCGTTATGAAGGGTTTTGTTGAAGACATAATAAGGGGCATTTACTATTGTTCTCAGGACTTTTGATTGAAAGTATTGGATACAATCTTTGTTCGACTTTTTTGTTGTCCCCCATAGCTCTATTTCCGGTATAGATTGGCTTAAGTATAACTTTGTAAATTAGTAATTTGTTTTCTATTGAGAGATGGAATGTCCTTTGAAGTAGCCTTTACAGTTGTCCAAAGTGTCTGTTTAGTTCTTGTCTTTTTAGCCTCGTTGTGGGTTCCAGGTCAGCCGTTTGTCGAAATGGAAAGCCTAAGTACCGTACTAACTCGGATACAGGGAGAGGAATGGAATTAAAAGAAACTAGTGGACTGACTTGCGGCAGAGGGTGAAGGTAATGTGGGAACATTTTGCTTCATTAAATTTAATCCGCCATTGGTTGCACCAATGCTCGATCTCATCAAGGTGTTTTTGAAGGTTATGGAATAGTATAACGGGGTCTGAGTGGGATGACAAGACTGCAGTGTCATCTGGAAATGTTGCCAAGAAGGTATTGGGGGTAGAGGGGACAATGGCGGTGCATAGGTTATAGAGAATGGGACCTAGGACACTGCCCTGTGGAACTCCTGCTTTTATGGGATAGTAGTTAGAATATTCTAAGCCACAGCGGACTTGGAAGAAATGGTTTGAACCAATTCTTAGTGCATAATTTAAATGACTCAGACATATCCAAACTTCTGAACACAGGTACACAAATGACACAACAAAACAAATACTCAATGCAAGTCACCGCTTAACTTAACTATACGAATGGTGTATTACATGGAAATGATAAATCAATACATATGACACTCAATCTTCATCATGAGAATAATTTTATATATTTATACAAAACAGTAGTTTGTGCTGATAAAAACAATGGAATAAAATTTAGGGAACGAAACAAGAGGGAGTAATAAGTAAGATCATTGAAACCCTTAATTGTGTGATAATGCAAACTTAACTAATTTTTTTTTTTATTGTAATAGTCTATTTAAATCCCATCACTTGGTATGGGATATTAGTCAGGAGATCTCTAAAATCTAACATACAAAATTAATTAGTCAATTAATACCACTTAATCATGTTTTATGTTAAACGGTTGAAAATATTTTTCATATTCTCACATCGTATTCAATTTCAGGTATACACTCATACCTAATACCTAAGGGTTTCTGTAAAATGATAAAAACTTTCGGATAGACAATTACTTTTATTAGCACCGCCTTCAATTTGTGAATATTCTCCGATAACTTATATAAATATTTCGTCAACATTATTAACAAATTTTAGATAGTGTTAATAAAAAAAACTTTCCTTCCACAGGGTGTTTATTAGTTAGTTATCAGATATTGCTCACAAACTATAGATTGTATCAATAAAACAAATCGTATCTCCGCAAGGTCTTTATTAATTCAAAGCTAACACTTTTCACTGTGCTTCACATAAATCTTCAGGTAGGCTACAAAATAAAACCAACATATGGTTTATAACAGAAATTTCATTTAATTTCATTTAAGAGAATATTATAAGATGGACATCAATAAAACTGCTACTTGATCTTGCCAGGTTTATTATTTCATCCCGCCAGTTTAACTTCTCGGAAATAATGAGTTTTATTTCCATGCTTTCCGGGTTACTTATTTATCCCATATTATTACTACTATTATACAATAACAGTGCTTTTTTGTAAAACACGGCACCAATGCCTTCTTCATCAACATGTTGGCAGCACTGACTTCTTTTCATCAAAGATGCTACTTGCATCTTATCAAGATTTTTCTATTTATTCTGGAGACTGAATTTCAGATTGTCTGCATTCACCACATTCTATTCGATACACCTGAGCATTCAGGATCAGGTATTTAACATGAAAACTTGTACAGCGTAATGCGCATTTTTTTTTAATATGGGACTAGCATTCCCTTTATCTTGATTATACTGCCATATTAACGCAAACACCACATGTGAAGAAGCTATCAATAAGACGAAGGGTCACTTAGCACTGTTGTCAAAGTTTCCTCTGTGATCACCCTGCAAAAAATGTGTATATAAATAACATCAACTCGTTAATATATTTTTCTAACACATAAGCTTAAGACAGATTAATGTTTTAGGGAAAATGTAAGATGACTGAAATTGTTGAAAATTTATACATTTATAAATGCATTCCTATTATGTTTCATTACACAAAGAATAAATATACAATCAACAGAAAACCTACTGTCGGGTCGCCCCAAGAAGGGAGGCCTCTAAGATCGCCCGCTGCGTGCTAGGATCTCTAAGACCCAGCCGCTGTCCGGCGATCGTTGAGAAAGAGATAAAATGGGTGGACCTGTGGTCTTTGACCTTTACTGGCGGCCTAGTCGGCAGGCAGCTTTATTCGTATTGATCTGACTACATAAGATATCAGAAGGTGTGCCCCGACAGAGCACTATGTTCAGGAGAAGAAGAACAGGGTAGGTATTATAGGTAGTTTATGTGGTCTTGGAATGACCACATAAACTACCTATTCACACTCGGTATCTAAGGGTAGGCGAAAACCGTCTGGATCCCAAAGGCAAGTGTGAACCAGAGAGAGGCAGACTGGATTGGTGGAGGAGACACTACTAGGTAAAGTTTGTAGGGCCCCAATAGACTGGCGTCCACATGGAAGAGGTCCCTGCCAAGCCAAGGAGGTGCTAGTTTTAGCAAGACGAAGGCAGAGAATTCCACTAGGAAGGTGTAGGGGTCTGACAACGCTGGACTAAAACACAGCAAGGTTAGGAAAGAGTGATGCAGAAGTAGTTGAATAAAAAAGCCATGGTTTGAGTGGAGCAGCACGCGCCAGAGCAGAGAGAGAGCAGTGTTCTTCAGGTGCCGGTTTCCCAGAGTCTGGGACCAAGGGCCGAGAGAGGGGAACTTCTATTTATTCGTGGTGAAGAATTTGGTCCAACACCTACTTTATAAAATAGAAGCGAAAAAGCTAAGCAGATTATAAATTCACAATTAGGAAGCAGCTGATACTTCACCATGAAAATGAAGTTCATCAATTGGGTACAAGACCGCATTATCCCAAGAAAACAAGGTACAGAATATTTCAAGAGAGAACAACGCTACTAAAAACTAGTTAGCAGGCAAGTCGAACAGCTCAAAAATCCCTTATCCTCTGATACAAAGCTCATCTCCCGATGAGTTCCCACAAGGTTACACATAGATCACCCGACACAAGCGAAACAGTTAACAAAAAATTAGCGATTCATCATTGCCTGTTCCACATGCATCAAAACACATTAATCAAAAGATATGTTTTGTCAGCTTAATATTTATTCTGACCTGATCTCCCACACTAAGGATAATAGTAAGTAATCACAGGTACAGTTACTAACAGATATTTTCTAAAATAAAAGTTCTATAAACACGAAGTAATAAAAATAAGACCTGAACACTAACAATTTATCAGAATTTTAAAACCATGGTCCAACATCTTAGCGTAAAAAGAACATAATTAAGGCCTAGCGGGGACCCCCCCCCCCCCTGTGGAGCTAAGGAACCAAAAGGGTCAATGTTATGTTATATTACCAGATATCCTCTATATTAAATTTGCTATTTGTTTATTTCAGATGTTTGAGCATAATCCATGGAGCGCCACTTTTTTGTATGTCCAGTATTTGTTGATTGCTTAAAAGAATCAATTGATTTTATAATCAATTTAACATTAAGGGAAATTAAATAAACAGAAAAATTATAGACAAGCCTATTTTTTAAATATGACTAAATTATCAATTAACTAACATGATGAAATATTTAAAATTAAATTGATTTATTATTTTTAATGACAATAAATATATAGATTACCTCATTGTATGAGCCGGAAGCGAACTGTTATACATTACACAGAAGAGGATGGCATCTTTCTTAACTGCGTGCAACTTGTGATATTCTGAACACCAATACGTTTCTAGTGGTTTATGGCTTTCATCTGAAATAAACACATCTTCTAAACAACTCAACAAAATAAACAGTAGTTATACATAAATAAATAATGGATTTGTGATTGTAACAACTGCAGCACACAGGTTGTTTATGATACAAGTTGTAACAACTTTTTGTAAAAACTATTTGTTAAAATAAAAGTTTCATTTGATTTAATTAATTTCTTTTGCTTAGACATAAATATTTTAAGACCGAGCGAATATAGGGATGAGAAGTTAAAACACTCAGAGCAGTACACAAATGCCCAACTTTAGTAGAACTGTTCCATGAAATTGCCATTTTTTTTTCTAGCTTAAAAATAACCACAATTTATTGCCTAAATTACCCAGGTTAAATAGCTTACATTTGAAATGCTATCATTAACCGAACACGTATAATGAATTTTAAACTGTTCAGCCAAACCCTCTGTTCTCTTTTTAGCAGAGGTCAAACAAATTACTTACTTTTAATATTATTTATTTGTATATTGTGAGTGTTGTATGCATGTGAGAGTGATTCAGATTCATTAAATAATTAATCCACAACTCGCTCCTAATGAATAATATTGAAATAGCAGTTTCCTTAATTTTAAGGAATTTTGTATAAAATCATTTTTTATACATGAATTTATTATAAAAGTTCATGAGAGGCTTCCTGTACATTTTTGTACATCAAAGATATTTTATTTCTAAATTAAACTTGTTGTTTAAATATTTTATATAAATTCATAGATACAAGTTAATACAGGCTTTATTCTAACATGGTATGATTGTTTATGATATTATGACTGATGTATTGACCAATGAAAAATTAAGACTCATAAAGAGAGAGCCGACAACAGATGATATACGAGTAGAGCTCACTGATAACAACATGAATTACCAATATTATCAATTTTTAAAATAAAAAACATTTTTCATGAGGAACATTATGTAAAATATATGGCTGGATACTATTAAATAGACTAACTGCCATCTGTGAGGAGCATTGCTGCCTGATAGTAAAATGTCTTGAGAAGTTCGCTCGGAGCTCGGCTTTCCTTCTTGTTCAGCGAACAGCAGCTGCTTGACAGATACTTTCCTACTTTAGTATCAACTAGAAGAAACCTTAAAGAAAAACATTACAGATTGTTTACAACAATATAAACCTTTGAAAAATATTTGCAGTTAGATAACAAAATAAAGAAAAAAAAGAAAAACTCACCCCAAAACAGATGAATGAACCACCATTGTAGGAGGGATACCACGAGACCGGGAATTGAGAGCAGATCGCAGGACGCTGACCAAGGGTGACCAGATTTGGAATGCCGACTGTTGAATTGTCGTTACGCCTGGCTTTGGACCACATAAAACGATCACCCAAGCCCCGTACACCAGGCAGACTCCTACCAAACGAAATGGCACCTGTCAATTATTTAATAACTTTACTAGTTGACTCATGGATCCTTTTTATTTTTTTTTTAACCGAAATTTGCTTACATTGTTTATGAAGTAAACTGTAAAAATATTGTTATTTTAAATTCGAAGAAGTGCGAAAAAAAAGGGGCGGGTCCAGTCAACAGTTAGAAGAAAGTCTGTGGTGATGCGAGAGATGCAGGAAGGAAGAAAAGGGAGAGGGAGAGTTGGTTTATAGTGACTGGAAGGAGGTGGTTGTATCGAGTTACGGGAGGGGAGCAGCGGTGGATAGACTTGAGTGGGCACTTGTTAAGAAAGCTAAATAAAGAAGAAGCGGTCGGTTTTAGAATTGGTTGGAGAAGAGAGATGTTGGTGATGTGACTACCAGTTTATGAATGGTCAAACAAATTTGACGTGAGGGCCCTTACAAGTGTCTAACCTCACATTTTTTTGTATTACCTCAGAGCATGTGCATAGGAACTCATACATCATGCGTGTGGAGACTGCCGGATTTGGAAAATATTGTATTTGGACTATCAGGATCACAAAACTCAATACTTGGATGAAACAAGGCAAGCATTCGAAGGAAATCAGTAAACAACTCGAAACTGTAAATGATTAAATTTTTTATTTTTATTTCTTGAATGTAAATGTTTTGTTGTCAAGAAACCAACCTGAGATATAAAGAATAAATTATATTTTGTTAATCAAAACTAATATAATAACTTCATAATATGTTAGAGCAACCAATCCCATATAATGTTCTATTAAAGAAAAGTAAGTAAAGAAAGTAAAGCTATTAGTTTGGAGAGAAGGAAATGATCATACCGTGTAATCCTATAATATAATAATAGAATAAACCTCATAGAGAGACAGAGGAATTGTTATTTGATGGTGTCAGCTCGCCCCAAGGAGGAAGGACGCCCACTGCGGGCTAGGGTCTCTACGACCCGGCCGCTGTCCGGCAAGCGTCAAGAAAGAGATAAAATGGGTGGACCTGTGGTCTTTGACCTTTACTGGCGGCCTAGTCAGCGGGCAGCTTTATTTGTATTGATCTGACTCCATAAGATCTTAGAAGGTGTGCCCCAACAAAGCACTATGTTCAGGAGAAGAGGTATAGGGTAGGTATTATAGGTAGTTTATGTGGTCTTGGAATGACCACAAATTCACACTCGGTATCCAAGGGTAGGCGAAAACCCTCCGGATCCCAAAAGCGAGTGTGAACTGGAGAGAGGCAGACTAGATCGCATGGGGAGACGCTACTAGGTAAAATTTGTAAGGACCCAGGAGACCGTCGTCCGCAAAAAAGAGAACTCTTCTAAGGAGGTGCTAGTTTTAGTGAGACAAAGGCAGAGAATCCCACTATGAAGGTGTGGGGTCTGACAACGCCGGACTAAAGCATCGTGAAGTTAGGAGAGCGAGATGCAGAGGTAGTTGAATGAGAAGAGAATGGTTCAAGTAGAGCAGCAAGTGCCAGTGCAGAGAGAGAGCAGTGTTCTTCAGGTGCCGGGTTCCGAGAGTCTGGGAAAAAGCCCCGAATCTGGGCCTTATATAGGCAGGTCAGAGGGTGGGCCTCACCCTTGCCCCTAGTGGGCCTAAGCTGTTTCATCCACTAGTTTCCCCCTCTCTTAACTGATGCTTAACGTTTTTATTATAAAAATATGGAAACAAAGGTGGATATTTTCTAGGCCGAGAAGAGGGGAACTTCTATTTATTCGTGGTGAAGAAGTTGACACAACAGATGACAATATAATATAATCGTACCCAAATATAACAAATAAAGCCAGTCTGTCAGTAGTAACTACAGACCAATAAAGGCTATCTAATGTAGCATTGAAGCTGTACAGCTTATCATCATTATTGTACTCACCGTCGGACTCTGGCAAGGCAGAAAGATAGGAATATCAAAGGCAGTACAGTTGGAATTAGCGGTGATGACATGAGATAGCAGCTTTCTCTCGACTGGCTCCAGGTCCCACCAGGCTTCAGTGGCGACTGCTATGCAGTTCTCAATAGTCACACAGCCAAACAGCGAACCCACGCAGTCAACATATGAATCCAAGCATATCTGCGCAACAGTATTAGGATCGGTATAATTAGTATGGTCCAAAAGAAGAAGATATATTTTATTCAGGAATGGAAAGAATGTCAATGTTCTATGATACCAGTTGTAATGGTTTAATCAACCTGGAGAGAATTTTAAGGCTGTATTAAGAAAAACTCTGACAGCAAGTATGAACAAAAAAACGTGAAAAAGTATGGCATATATTGCTAACTTTCAACATTTCTCGTCACAGCTCTGAAGCTATTTATCATATGAAGTACTGATTATTTACCCAATTGAAAACATTAACGCAAACAGAATTAAAAACAGGTATTACAACAAATACAGTTTTTTAGAGCCAAAAATATAAATCGTTTATTTAAATCATCCCAAGCTGTTTTTTTTTATTCTAAAATTTTAGCTATTAAGATTTCATTATTATTATTTATTTTTGTTTGTTAAAAAGATGGTTTTCAGTGACCAATGCAGTTGCGATGAAGTGAAGTATTTTTGGTAAGAAATATTATGTAGTTTTAATACAATTATTTAATGAGTTTTAAGAATCTATCACCAAGTCCTGGAAGTATCTTTTGATCCGGTTTCTTCGATTCCTAGAACCTTTATTTTGTTACATATTGTGTACACATGCATTTGCAAAAAAGAAAACAATTTAGTTCATAATTGGTGTAAAAACAAAAAATACCCACCCACCCTCCATTAGTGACCAAACTGCTGTCAGAGGTGTGAAATAATTAGGTATTTTTTTGGGACAAAGACAAAACCTGGAAATTGCAGTATAACTACAAATGATGGATCAGTTGCCTTACCAATTTTTTTTTTTAATTAACTACACCAAAGATTAATTATTTTATCAGCGGACTAAACTTTTTTGGATTAATTATGAACCAATTCATAGTTTTCAAAATAAATCTAAACATGAAATATACAGATTTTTTTTTTTTTGTCGATAAATTTGTATAAATCTATATTTTTATAGAACCATAAGGAATTAATCAGAATTTCAAGCTTCAAATAGTTCCTAAGCCATGACCTGGAGAATTTAATTTAATAAATATTAGGTCAGGTTCGAGCCCCTAGTCACTAAGTTTTTTTTTACTAACTCATAAAAATTTTCCTTTCAGATTAATAACTATCCTATATGCTTATTAAGTTAATATATTTAATTAGCATAATCTTACATGTTGCAGATATAATAGGATTTCATATTTTATCTAATTATTTCTTCAAAAGTTGTATGATCACGCATAATTGTCAAGGCAAAGAGTGAAATTATTTTTTTTAACAACTGGTAAATCGTTTGATTGACCGATTGCCATAGTACATACAGACAGCGCTATTTCATCTTACCTGTTTGAAAGAAAATCTTTTTTTTTTGCATTATTCTCCCTAAATTTTACTCGAATTCTAGAGATACTCCATCCAAAAAAGAAACAATTATTGTAATTAATTCGAAGAAAAATATTTATCAAAGGTAGACTGGCAATCTCTCATTTAATGTTTTTTTATTCATGTAAGAAAAAAAAAAAAATAATGCAATTGTATCATTAAACAGAAAATATTTATATTCTTTTTTTGTTATTAAATAATAAATTTTAATGTCGATACTTGAAGAGAAGACTTTTTTCAATAAGTTATTAATTACTCGCGTTTTGGATTGCTTTTTAGCAATACTAACCTTGAACAGTCCTTTACCCTTAAAACTAATTGAACAAACACAACTCGTTCCAAATTAAAATAAAACTTTGCAATGAAGAAATAAAAGATCAAGTATTTCACAGCTCCTCACAATTTATTTTTTCAAAACTGCCAAGCACTTTCAGCAACTCACATAACCATTGCCAAGGCTAGCCAAAATACTTAAAACATGCAAATAAAGAAATGTTATATTAAAAAGAAAGGTACCAAATGACTACAACATTAAAAAATTTAAGTAGAATTTACATTAATGTCACAAATTCAGTAAATGTAGAAAAAAATAAAAAAGATAGAAAAACAAACATAAAATATAAACTTTGGTTAAATTGACAAAATAGTTTAAAAGTTGATGCAAAAATTGTAAATACAATAACCCCCCTCCCAACACCAACAATAAAATTTAATACTGAATGTGAGTAAAATAAAATGTAAGCTAATAATTACTTAGATATATAAATTACATAAGTGCCGTCACTGTCGTGGGATGCTTGCTTCGAATAGCACATTGACTATTTTCATTTTTTTTAACTGTTTTATCAAAAACTAAAAGCACTGCTTCTAAGCAGTTTTTAAATTTTAGTTATAGTCTGTTCCAGACAGTTTTTTTTTCAGTGTGTTACTAATTAATGAAGGCTACATAAATAGTGACCAACCTGCGTCCCTTCTCCTCAGGGGGTGTAAAGGACAAAAGTTTTGACTAGCGGATAGTAAATCTTACATTTTTTTATATTCACATTCAATGTTTAAGTTTCGCGTTGCAGTCCTTATGAATATTTTCAATTGTTTTTTTTTTGCTAATTGATGTTTCTATTAGTTTTGCTTCAATTATAAAAATACTTTATATAATTTTGACCAAACTTCATTTTTTTTGTTTTTAACTTTCTAATTTGTATCTATATTCACTGAATTTGACTGTGACACTAATATATTGTTGTGATATTATGATGTATTGAATTTTGATGGTGTTTTGATATAAACTAAAAATTAGCGGGCATGAATGAACGGTATACGATCCGTGGACCATGATTTATGAATGTTTTGAACACTATTTGTTGCGTTGTATCGACCATTAATATTTATAGTACAAATAATATCAACAATTAAATATAAATATTTTAATTTTCTAAACTAAAAACAATAAAAGTATAAATATCCGAAACAACTGGTTGGCCAATGCCAGTTAAAAAAGGATCAAGAAGGCAGCGGAAAGGACGAAGAGAATACCGAGAAGCTCGCTTACACATTCATCTTTGACCCGGCAGGAGACGAGGAAGCACCAGGAGGGTCGCTAGCCCAGGTAAGTACTGCCTCGTGGTGCACAAGAGAAGACCGGCCCCAGACTTTCACCCAGCACGCATCGAACCACAAAAAGAAGACGACGCATCAAAGAATATCAACAAAGAAACACTGGCCAGACACAGTTAGTTATAAGGTACAATTTTAAATTTAGTTTTAACAGTGTACTGGAAGCTAGGTCGAAAACACTAAATTATTTCAGTAGTCTTAAAATCAATCTAATTCTAATTAATAGATTTAATTTGCTAATAAAAATATAATTATAATATAGTGTTTTAATATGTTTAATGTTCCATTCATATCGCACTATCCTTTTAAGTAAAAATATTTTATTTTTTATTTCCATGTTTGAAATTTTGCTATGCATAAGTTCCTGAAAGCGCTCAGCTGTTTTGAGAAAAATAAATTGTACAGAAATGTGAGATACTTTTTGTTTGCCTTCTTCACAGCAACAGACATAACCACCATTAAAATGAAATTACAATCTATTTAGATTAAAAAAATTGCACCTGAAGTGATGGTTTGTCAGTGCTAAACATAGTTTCCACAAAGTTAAAAATTTGAGTTGAACTTCCGATGTACCGATCGCCAAAATCCAAGCATTCCATTATTTTGTCAATTAATATATAAGAAGGCTAAAAAACAATATTAATATACATAAATTAATTTATAAATATAAATATACATATTACATAAAGGTGCCATTTGACAAGTAAAAAAATAAAAAGTATAACCATCTCGATAATAAATGAACAAATGTCATTACTTATTAACTAGTGTTAATAACTTCTTTTTTTTCAATAACTTCGAGAAAAGTTTCAAATTAAAAGATCTCAAACTCTTTTGATTCGGAATAGGTAATTATTATTACATACAACCACACCCGACCAGTGTTTTTTCTGGAGGCATGACACTTTTGTTGTTCAATATCTAGATGATGATAAAAATAATGAAAAGCCATTTCATAAATTAATTATTAGATATTAAAAAAATAAATAATGTTCCACTATATGTATTATAGTATTATCCGTATTAAATAGATTATCCAATTGAGGATCTTCAGATTCTGATTAATAATACCTTTTAGGACTAAACTGAACTATAATTTCATAGTCATTACAATTGTCATCAGAAGTGTATTCGTGATGTTTTGTAATCCCAGTTTCATATTAAAGGGGAGGTGGGATCTTATTTTGCATGAATTTTTTACTTGATAACACAGGTATGCCAAAAATAATGATAAAAGGTCAATCATTGATCAGTTGATTTAATTAAAAAATAAATATTTATCTATAATACTGAGTAGGTTATCGAATTATAGGTCTTTAAGTCCTGATAAATAATATCTATTGATTTATTATTACTAATTGCTAGGCTATTTTATGATATAGATAGGACTTTAGTAGACTATTATAATATAAAGTTTCAATAAAATAGTTTTCACTTCATTGTGTGATAGATCACTCTTGACTGTAATTTTATTTTCTTCGTGAGTAACATATCATAACGTAACTAAGATACATATCGAAGCGACAAAATCTAAATTCTTCAAACATTTCTGCAGGGCTTATAGTGAGTGTGGTCGTGTCACTCTTTCCTGATGAAGGTTCTTGGTTCAAATCCCTAATTATTTGAGGTACACTAAGCACATACCACTTATGCTTATGAGAAATAAGACAGATGAGGTGAATTAATGTGGTGAATGTACACACATTTAGTATAATCTATAAATTATAACTAAATATCTATGTTTAAAATTACTAGAGCAGAAACATAGGAAAGCTAAGAAAAAATCCTCCACCAGGTAATGCGATGCAAAAGCGGACTACAATGATGATCTGATGCAATACTCCGAAAGAATTTGCTGACCGCAAGGGTCCGAAGGAATTCTACAACGCAAGGAGCAGAGAGCTAAGCAAAAAACATTGCACTTCCAGTTCCTGTAGACAACAGAAGAATACTTGTTTAGCGAGTTATTCAAACAGCAATTTACCATAAAATACCTCAAAAGTTAGTTACCTGAACCAATTCTTATAGCGGTCAATGGTCTTTCGCACATAAATCCCAGTTATAGGAATTTTTTTACCCCTGAACTGGTTATTTAATGTTATAATCAATGCACCAAGGGATATAGAATAATGTTTCAAAAGACATAATCAAATTGGTGACATACAGACAAGCACAGAGAATTTTTTCAATAAGCTTAGATTGATTAATATAAAACATTGCGGTATAGAAAAAGTCTCCAATTTTGGGTTTACACCGTTCCACATTAATCCGTACATGGAAGAGTCTACTGTGTATAATGTTTAGAAGATCGTTTATATACAACAAATTTTTCAGATAATAAATATGTTTTGATGAATGAAATACCAAAAATACCAAATTTAAAATTATTTTAGGACTAATGCCCCCTTAAAATAAATGCAGATGGTGAATAATTAGCTAAAGAGCCTAAAGTAAATGTTGATCTCAGCTTTGTTAATTTACTAAATCTGTTATATCAGATATTTCTATCCGTATATTTGATATATTGTATCTCATATCAATACAAATTATATTATTTAGTGGTTAAAATTTTTATGTTTATGTATTATTAACTTACGCATCACTTACTCTCAATTCTCGCTTGATTCGTTCAACATTTTTAATGTTTTTAAGATCTTCAATTCCAACCGTGAGTACCATAGCGGAAAAAACTGTATCTAACAAAAAAGTTAGTACATCCTCATCATTCAAAACTGAAACTGCTATTAAAACGATGCTGAAATAAATAAATAACAAATAAAGTTAAATTCTCTAACAAAGTTTTAATTTAATTAATATACAAAAAAAAATAAGGACCTCTCTTCGTATTCCTTCCATAAAACTGTCGCAGATTCGGTATGGGTATTTAATAATGTCACACCATGGGACTTACTAAATAGATGTACACCATTCAAGGATCCAATAACGGAAAACGGAAGCTGGGGAAATGGTGTTTTTTAATAAGTGTTAATAAAAAAAATCAATATTAAATAAATCTTAAGTCTCAATTATACCGGCTCAACTTTGCCGACATGTCTAGTAAATACAGGCATCCCTCCAGCAGAAGTAACACAAATCACATTTGCTCCCATTGTATTTGTACAGTATTACGATATGGTTTCTTTTAAGCCTTGGATCGAGATTATATTATATTTCAATTCTGTGACTGGAAGCAGCTCAAGTAGATTTGGGGATAATCGGAATAAAAACAAAGAGCTTTCCCAAATAATAACAAATCTTTAGTTTGACAGGAAGTCGATGCAATTACTTGAACGTTTAAGAACATAATGAATATACAAACATCTGGTGCCAGACAGCATGGATTAGACCAAAAAATCACAAGACTGTAAATTAAAACGACATTTACAAAAGCTATACAGACAACACCACCGGAGCTTTTTGAATTAATTACAATCTAGGAATGAATCGTTCCTGACGGAGTCGTTCAGAAGAACCGGTTCCTGGCGAGGAACGAAAAAACATATTTGACAGCTCCAACAGTTCCCACTGACAACAGTGCTGTCTATCGGATAGGTAGCGAGGTAGGCTAGACAGCCTCTACCCGACCCCAAGAAGAGTAGGCAGGGTGGTGTCCATGCATTCCCGATTTTAGTTTTAGCATAGGTCCCGAACTAGCCAGTATATTTTATATATATATATTATATTAATAAACATTTTAATTTTAATAATTTTTATTCTATGAGCTTCTTTCTCTCAATCCAAGTTAGATTTTTCCTCAAACAAGAGCGTCTAGGATTATCTTCGCGTTTTATAATTATAAACAAACAATTTTTATCATGTATAAACAATATACACTAAAAAATACAATAGCATTCGCGAATTATCCAACTTGAATGGAGTACTGTTGGAACTCCGCAGTTGTATCGTGTTTAAAAAAATTAACTAAATATTGTGCTGAAGTCGTTGCAGTCAATTTTATTTTTAAGATTATTTCATTATTATTATGCAATTATGCAATGCTTATTTCAAGTACTCTGTACATGCCTTTTGGTATAATACGGTACGAAAAAATTAATTAAAAATAGTGCGGAAGTCCTAGCAGTTAATTTCATTTTGTACGAATTATTTCCTTACGCGAGGCTTATTTCAAGTCTCTATACATGTGTCGGGGGCGCCCGCCCGCCGGGTGGAGGTCTCGTTGACCCTCGTCACTGCCCGACGGGCGTCAGAAAGAAGTAAACGAATAAACCTGTGGTATTTGTCCTTTCTTATTTGCTTATTGATCTCACTCTGTAAGATGTTAAAAGGTGTGGCCCGACAGTGCACTATGCTCAGAAGCAAAGGTACAGGCTAGGTTTTATAGGTAGTTTACGTGATCTTGGAATGACCATGAGTTCACACTCGATATCTGAGAGTAGGCGAAAACCGTCCGGATCCCAAAGGCGAGTGTGAACCGGAAAGAGACATACTGGACAGCTGGGGGGAGACGCTACCAGGTACATTTTGAAGGGCCCCAGAGGTCGGTGTCAGCACGGAAGGGATCCCTACTAAGGATGTGCTAGTTATAGTCAGAGAATCTCGCTAGGAAGGTGTGGGGTCTGACAAGGCCGGACTAAAACATTGCAAGGTAAGGAAAGAGAGGTGCAGAGGTAGTTGAATAAGAAAGCCATGGTTCGAGTAGAGCAGCAAGTGCCAGTGCAGAGAGAGAGAGAGAGAGAGAGAGAGAGAGAGAGAGAGAGGGGGAGAGAGAGGAGAGAGAGAGAGAGAGAGAGAGAGAGAGAGAGAGATTTTAATATATAATATTTCAAATTCATGCGTCTGGTATAATACTTTTTACAGTTTATCCAACTTTAATGTAATACTGTTTAAACTCTAGCGTTCGAATCAAGCGAGAAAATTTCTTAGGTTTTCCAAAACCATCACGTTTAATGAAAAGCTTCTCTGATAAATATAAAAGAAGTATGTTTGGGGTTAAAACTAACATGGACATCTGGAGATTGGAAGAAGGATTCGTCACGCTCCAAGACCGTGGTACCAGGAACTGGTTCGTGATTCTGTATTACAAGACTTAATAGATTTGACCTCTTTGTGAATCAGTACTAACTCTTTGGTCTTGGAAGGCTGTGTCTCTTTGGGACGAAGTCTGTACTACCAACCTATGGACGTATGGTCACCAATGTTGACTTCCTCGTTCATTTTTATATTATATCAATATAAGGTGGCCAACTTTTGTACATTGGAAAATAGGACACGAATAAATTGAAGAAAAAAAATCATTAATAAAAAAAAATGTATTAATTGCAGCCTTATATACTTATAACTAAAACACTATGATATGATAAATGCATAATAAAAACATGTGTGACAATTCATGTTTTAATTAGGCTCACTTTCCTATTAATGATTATTTAAATAAGTAATTTTCCATTGAATGAATTTTTTTTTTATGTATTCTTCCTTTTACAGCAGAATTTTACAGCAGTTTAGTGAGTGTATCAAAATTCTCTCGATCTCTCAAATGTCCAAAAATATAATAATAAATAAATGTTCTCATGGAATGTCGGGTCGTCAGGAGGGGGGTGCCTAGTTACCCTAGCCCTTGTGACGAAGTGAGGTTTGATTAGGCTATGACTTGGGCAATTGTTTCATGACGGGTCTTAGTATCTGACTCCATATTTGATAGGTATGTGGCCCGACAATGCACTATGTTCAGGAGAAGAGGTATAGGGTAGGTAGTATAGGTAGCTTGTGTGGTCTGGGAGTGACCACGAATTCACACTCGGTATCTGAGGGTAGGCGAAATCCGTCTGGATCCCAAAGGCGAGTGTAAAGCGAAGAGATGCAGACTGGATTTCCGTGGGAGACACTACTAGGTAAATTTGTAGGGCCACGACAACCGCTATCCGCGAGGGAGAGGTCTCTCCCAAGGAGCTGCTAGTTTTAGCGAGGCGAAGGCAGATAATCCCACTAGGGGAGTGTGGGTTCTGACAAGGCCGGACTAAAACATAGCGAGGTTAGGATGAGAGGTCCAGAGGTTTTCATAAATGAGAAGGCCAAGTCTTGAACATCAGTGCAGCCACAAGTCATCAGTTAGAGAGCCGTAGGGAGAATGATTTACAGGCCAACTTCCGGGTTTATTTATAGTTTGCGTCCCTCAGTAGTATCCAATTATGGGACTCGTTGTTGTGGCCAATGACAGTCCAGTATGTGCTGGCCTTTGTTCTCGTAGTGACTCAGGCCTTGTCTGGGTCGCTACTACCTGCTCTTGGGTAGAGGGTGAGGGTTCCCAGCCTCCAACTAATTGACTTGCAGCTTCGTCTTTATTGTTTACAACATTTACAATGAGTTATGATTTGGTAATGTTATTTACATTTGTTTAAATTAATTTACAATATATATTGTAACATTCATGATATTTGAGAATATCATGACCAGCGACCCTTCCATCTCGTCAGCATCGTCCCTTGTGCTCTTAGGAGTGGGGATGAGATGAAGGGCCAGTCTTAGCCTAACAGCCAGAGAGCGAACCAGAGCAAGCTCCCGATTTGGCGGTCACCAACAGAAGAAGAGGAGAAGAAGAAAAAGAAGAGATCAAAAGTAATGTTGATTGGATTATACGGAGATCATCGATTGGGTGATATTGATATTGTTTTTTTTACTATGGATCCATTAAAAGATATTGAGCTCAATTTTCATGTTTTTTTTGTAATTAGTAGTAATTATCCTTGTTCAAAAGGAATTGAATATTTTTTATATAATTTATGTCAGCACTCTATAAAATTATAATTATTTGTTATAATCATTTTATTTGTATATATTTCACAATTCCCAGTTTCTCAATTTATTAATAACTATAACATTAGCCTTGAGATCGGGCGATTCAATCGGGATAATTTCCTATGTCGAAGACATAAAAACAAGTTGAATTAAAGATCTCATGACGGACCTGCCAAATTAGTTAAGGTCAATTGATCTAATAAATTAGGAAAATAAATGGTAAAAAATGAGGTAGGTTACAATATGTACCATAGAGTATAGGGTGATTTTTCTTATCTAGTTAGCGGTCGCTACATGGAATTTGTTCATTTTTGAAATGAATGAATATTTCCACCCATCTTTTATCAATTTCGAGCTGTTAATTTCCCAATGGTATTAATTTTTCAGAATTTAAATTTATATTCAGAATTCTATTTTTGTTCAAAGAGGCGATTGTCGTCTGTTTTAATGTCTGGGATTTCTGTAAACAAAAACTAAGATTGAATGCTGAGATTTATAGATATGTCTTTAAATATCGAAAAGAAGAACCCTTTTTGAGAGAGAGAACAGAACTTATGGAAAATTTCATAATTGTGTTCGTTTATGCAAACTTGATAGCTCTTTTGGAAGCAGTTCATTAAGTTTATGACTTAAATTATAATTAATAATTGTCATACTTTAGAACATTGATAATTCATACGATTATCATTTTGTGGCAAATGTAAATAGTATTTACAAATTTTAAAAGGTAGAAATGAAGGCTCAGGGACATGGTTTAGATTTAATATTATTTTCTTGGCTATTTGTGTTTTAAAAGAGACATTATTACAGTTCCTACTTGTGTTGTTGGTTCTTAATGAAGCTAAGTCTCTTCACAATTTTTTTTTGAGATTGTGTCAATAAAATAAAATAAAATTGTAATGAGACTAAAGATTAATGAACAACCTATAGTGTAAATTTGCAATTGTTCCTTGACTTTAATAGTCAAATGTTTATCCTATCCACCCTTGAGTATAAATGTCTTTATAAAGCTTTGACAACATTGGCAAAGAAAAAATTGATTAATTAATCTAATTTTTTAATTCAGCCCGATCAGAACTAGTTTAAGAAGTGCATTTTCAAAATAGACTTTAGTCATAACTTTTGATAATGATTATTTAAATGGATAATTTTATTTTTACTATCTGTATCTTATTGATTTTATAGATATTTTTTTTACTTTTCGTTTATTTTGTAATGAAAGGCCCTTTACATTTCGTGTTTACTATCTTAAGCAATTAGATTTTCACCTCAGTTTATTTAAAGGAGTAGATAATATGCCTTCCCGAATCTACCCGCCTCTTTTAGGCATCCCACACCCCACATCCTTCTCATACTTCCTTCAAATAGGACTCCCCTTAGTGAAAGGCACCCATCAATCCAAAATAATTTTCCCACATCCTATTTTTATAAGTTTGAGAGCTATGAAAAAAAAAAAAAAAAACAGTTGATAGCGGCCATATTGTTGAAGCTGCATCTGTCGAATTGGCTGTCATTTATTCAGTCTGTTTAGCCAAATCACCATAGACGGATATAGCGTTCAACAACACGTGGAAATGATAAAATTGTTTCAACGTTTCGCGCACTTGGCCCATATTACGGTCACCATAACCGTCCTGCTGAGAGGACTATTCACAGTGTGGTGGATAAATTTGAGTCCACTGGTTCAGTAAACAATCAACCAGCACCCGTACGTCAACGAAACACAAGATCCGCCGAAAACATCGCCGCTGTCCGTGAGAGTGTGCAGGAGAGTCCGAGGCAGTCGATTACGCATCGCTCACAAGAACTCGGTCTTTTGTAGACCACAACTTGACGAATTTTGCGTCGTGCATTGGGCCTGCACCCGTACAGAATTCAACTGACCCAGGAGCTGAAGATACATCCATAGACAACGACGTGTGTTCGCTGAATGGGCCCTGGAGCAGTTGGAAACTGACCCTAATTTTCATTGAAAAATCATCTTCAGTGATGAGGCCCATTTCTGGATGAATGGGTACGTTAACATACAAAATTGTCTAATTTAGGACGATACTGATCCACATGAGATCCAAGAGCGTCCAATCCATCCCGAAAAAGTCACTGTTTGGTGTGGATTTTGGGCTGTCGGCGTCATCGGTACATAGTTCTTTGAGAACGACATTGGCCAGGCTATCATCGTCAACGGCGAGCGCAATAAGTCGATGATTACCAACTTCTTTTGACCTGAATTGGATGATATGGACATCAACGACATGTGGTTACAACGGGACGGCGCACCGTGCCACACAGCTCATGTCACATTGGACATTCTGCACGAGCGATTTGAGGGCATGGTCGTCTCATGTGGGGGTGATGTCAACTGGCCACCGAGATTGTGCGATTTGACCCCGTTAGACTTTTTCTTGTATGGTTTTCTTAAGTTGCATGTCTATGCGAATAAGCCACAAATCACAGCGGTCCTCAAAGCCAACATAACCCATGCCATCGGTCAAATTCAGCCTGATTTATGCGCCAGAGTCATGGAAAATTGGACATTTCGGATGCGCACCACCAAGCGAAGCCGTGGCGGACATTTGTACGATGTTATATTCCATACACAATGGCAATTTTTCATACGAAATACAAAATTTCGATGATCTTACACACACTTTGTTTTATTTAAATTTAAAGATAGAAAGCGCTTAATGAAAGACCCTTTACATAGTATATTTATTTATTTATTAACTTAAAATATTAAATTTTTCCATAAATATGATTATGGAGATGATTGTAATATTATACGTACCTGCATTATGGAAAAGTTGTAAGTATACGTCTTATTCAACCTAAATATAAATAAAGAAAAATATCGGGAAGAATTGTTTAAAAAGAAAATCACAATTGGTATATACGAAAAAAATGACTAGTCATAAGAAAACAATATTTAAAAGATTTAATGAATGAAATAGATAAAGAATACAATATAATATTTGTAAATATTACTAATATATATTAATATTGTTAAAGACATTGAGTCCTTGCAATGTGTTATCAAGGAACAATAATCGTAGATCCAACAAAACATTGCTTATTTTACTCAGAAATTTCCGCTGTTTTTTTTTTAAATCTTATTCCGTATTTATTTATTTTAACTTGATAATATTTTTTCCAGTTAATCTATTGAATATAATAATTATAAATATATAAAAATTACCCCCAATGAAATATTAAATCGATTTTTTCTAATGTCTAAATAAAGAAAGTATTTGCACACTTTATTATTCAAAAATTTTATTTTATTTCTACTAAAGATAAGAAAATAGATATGCTTTGAAGTCGTTCATTTGCAGGAAAACATAATACGTAAAAAAAAAAGTTATTAGGAATAATAGCATTTTTTGGGGCATATTTACATGAAAAGTTATCTTTGAATTGTTCAAGAATTGCATTTTAGACTTTTCGCAGTTATTTTGCTGTAATATATATGTATATTATATAAACATATGTGTGTCTCTTAAGACGTCTAACTGTGAAAAAACATTGTTGAATAATCCCGAAGTTAATAATATTTTCCTTTAATTTTAACTCCTTAACAGGATATTTATTAATATTTATCCGTGGTAATATGATCACGAGGATATGTTGAAATTGCATTTGGGTATTTGTTACTCCACAAAGACCATTTTCCTGGACACTTGGTATAAACAAGACCAATTTATAACTGAATAAAAGAAACTCGGAATAAAAATATAACGGTGACCAGGTTTAGGTACTACATAACAAAAACGTTATGAGGAATAATAGCATTTTTTGGGGCATATTTACATGAAAAGTTATCTTTGAATTGTTCAAGAATTGCATTTTAGACTTTTCGCAGTTATTTTTCTGTAATATATGTGTATATTATATAAACATATGTGTGTCTCTTAAGACGTCTAACTGTGAAAAAACATTGTTGAACAATCCAGAAGTTAATAATATTTTCTTTTAATTTTAACTCCTTAACAGAATATTTATTAATATTTATCCGTGGTAATATGATTACGAGGACATGTTAAAATTGTATTTGGGTAGTTGTTACTCCACAAAGACCATTGTTCTAGTCACTTGGTATAAACAAGACCAATTTATAACTGAATAAAAAAATTACGGTGACCAGGATTCGGTAGTAGAGAAAACAAAACAAAAAAGCAGTCAATTATGAAACTACAAATATGTCTACTGAAACAGTATCGACCCGCCAAGAAAGCCGTTACTACATTCCTTGACATGGGACGCACGGCTAAAAGATTCTAAATGGACCCCATTTTTGTAGTATATATATATATATTTTTTTTTTAAATTAAATATCTACAGACATTGTATCTAAAACTTTTTTGATTTTTTAACGTTTTTTAAAATTATTAATCAACACTCAATTTTCTGCTGTCGCCGAGCGGTCTACTGTCAGATACATGACCCGGATAATATACTTGAATCGGACAATCTTGTTGCAGACACCGCACTGAGCCAGTCCTCTGCTTTCGAGGGAATGCTTCTTTTTCTTGTGCCTCCTGAGGCTGCTGTGGTTCGCGAAAGAACTGTAATAACACACATTGCAATGGTACGGTTTCGGGCGCCTGTGCTCAGCGGTGTGCCTAGTCCAGGCCATGAAATTAGCAAACTTGCATTTGCACGGGTAATAGGAACAGGTGAATTTCAATAGCCTATGTGTCTTTTTGTGTCTTTTCATCTTTTTAACAGAACTAAAACCTTTATTACATATGATACATTTGAACTGTTTCAGCGGCTCTATGTCGAGCATGTGATCCGGAAGTGGGTTGATACTCATCTTTCCTTCTTTCTTTTTTTCCTGTTTGTATTAGTGAATGATCGTTCAGCTTTGTTCACTGTATCTCCTTGATCTTGTTTTCGCACTGTCTTATGTCTATTCCTTTATACCGATGCTTCCCTAGCTAACGTGGCTGTGGCCTGAAGAAGATCTATAATTGGCGAAAAGGCAGATCCAACAACAGTACCTGAAACCAAAGAGATAATTGTATTTTATATTTTTATCTTCCGTCGACAGTCCCTAGAAAGGTGAGGAAAGTGTCACTTGACAGCAACTGCTGTTTTATCAACAGTCTTATAATGCTATGAACAAGTAGATGAGGCTTGAGCAGAACTGTATACCTGCCTCGTGACTTCATGGAAGTCACTGATGGTTCCTGTTATTTGTAAGTAAGCAACCCTCCTTACTTCCCTTACTCCCTACTTCACAGAATCTTATCCACATGTATGTCTCAGCTTTAGCCCCAGACCACACTCGTCCCTAGACCTTCCACCCAGTATGTAGTAACGTAACTCTTAATATTTGTATATACCAGTGTTTTGCTTGTACTTCATAATAAAGCCCTTCTTTCTTTTCTTTTAAAAGACCCTCCTCTATAAAGATTATTTAACTAACTACTTCCAATTATTTATTAAATAATTCTGTACATTTTTACAATAATAATTGAGCTGTTTATTTTGAAAGTGGTCTAAGCACATTACCTAATTACATTTCTAAGTTATATTTTCATTTTTAAAAACGAACTGTAACTAATATAAGTACGGCAGTGAAGTCTAATATATTCTATTAGCTAAACTTTGTTTTAAAATAAGAACATAATGTAGAAATGTAAATATTAGTTGCCTTGAGTATTTTTGGAAAATGAGCTTGAGCCACTTTTAACATGAAAGGTTCAATTATTAATACTAGCACTTGTCTATCCTCTCCACGTGTTTCAACTGTTACTGCCAGAAATGCTACCACCAACCCATTCTAATAAACGTGTAACCAATTGAGGAGGCATTTGTAACAATGTCTCATATGAAGATGGGCCCTGTTGTGCAAACTTAAACGGACAAATAGAAGTTACCTTCTTCACAGAACAGAAAATACCCTCCTACCTTTCCATATTTTATCAATAAATCTTCGGCGTCAGTATAGAGAGAGGGGACTAGTTCACGATCCCGACACAGTAAGAGCTCAGGAGGGGCGCGGGCTTAGTAGCCCCTGATTGGCCAAATTATACGAACATATTATTGGCAGAACTAAACGGTTCTCTCATTTGCTGGGCGAAGAAATGGCCTCCCTATATAATTAAGAAATTCTGAGCTTTTTCAGTCAGTCGGAATCAGACACTTGAACTGAACACTGTTCCCTTCCAGCGGGTGCACCCTACAGTAATTATTTGAGAAATCATCAGTACAGAGTAAGTAAAACAATAAAAAATTAAATGAATAAATGCTTATTAGTTTAAAAAAAACTATTTATTTGTTTATTACTAAAAAAAGTGTTGGTTACAGTAGATAGTGGGTGTAAGTAGTACCATTTGTAGATGCAGTTTAAGCATTAGAAGCACAAACAGACAAGTACGTGATTTTTAGTAGTATTATTGATCCTATAATTTTTAACAATTACTACTAAAAATACTGAGAGGATTGTTGGGATTCGAACCGGCAGGGTGGTCGGCCAACTGAGCTACCCTGCAAGAGTAGCTTGACCTTGCAATTCATTTGAAAAACACATGCCAAATTCCACATATTATATATTGTCGGGGTTGCCTCTAGGGGAGTACCTAATCACTCTAGCCCTGGTGACAAGAGCGGATTGTTGTAGTTTATAACATGGACCATGTCCCATGTAGGCGTTAATATCTGACTCCATTTATTGATAGGGATGTGTCCCGACAATACACTGTGTTCAAGAGAAGAGGTTCAGAGGTTTCATAAAGAATAAGACCAGTTTTCAGAGTTCGGGCGGGAGATTGGCAGCGTAAGAGGTCAAGGCGCCAGAGGGTCTGCAAGGCGGCTGAGAAATAGGGTGACAGGCTCAGTGGCGCTGAAGAGAGAGTAGGCTGACGAGGAGTCTAAGTGTCTGCCTTCCAGGGCCAAGCGGCCCTGGCGTAAACCGACCGAGTAGTGCGGCTGAGGAGATGAAGAGACTGGGACAGAGTGTGTTTACAGGGTGAAACCCCTTGATTTAAATATTATTTCCCCTTCCTGGTGGAAGGCGGAGTCGGCTGAAAGGGGTATGTTTTATGATGCCCAGGTGGCCAAACACCCCTTAGGTTTATCGCTGTTGGTCTAAAAGGGTGTGTTTTATGGCTGCTAGGGACTCGCCTACGCCGAGGTACGTGATCCCTCGTCCCCTAAAGGACTGTTTATGGCACGGCTTTTAGATTTTATGACCACCGGAAGGTGACCCAATGTCTACTCAGGTCTGTTTATGACAGTCAGGTGACTTATCCTCTCAAGTTTATTGCTGGACCTTCGACCCTCTGTTACTTGTTTTATGACTGCCGATCTCTCCATGATTTATTACTAGAAAACCATGTTTTACATCTAATTACAATACATTATATATGCACCAGAGTATAGGGTGATTTAACACTTATGTAGTTGAGTCACTACATATATAAAACCCCGTAATGGTACTCGGGGGAGGGGGGGGGGAGACTTGCCCGATAACAAACAAAATGCAGAAAATATGTTCTTTTTTGGTCGTTTCTAAATGTCCTTTATATTTTGAGTGACGTTGTCTTGCCAACCGAAAATTGAAGCCCGCTAAAGTAGGGCAATTGTCCCCCTTTCAACAAGCACTACTACCCCATGCGACGGTGTATTTCTTGAATACACCTCTCCAATAAAACTTATATTATACATTTTTTTTTATTTTGAATTGTTTAATCATTCAAACATTGTTAACCCTCCAAAACATTATTTTTATTGACAAAATATCATTTAACAGTCAAAGTTTCGCCTGATCAGGCATCTTCAGGACTACAATATGAAAACCAGGTATATCAAATTACATTTGGGAACAACGGTTTTATCTGTGTAAAAGTAACAAAAGACATGAAATAAATTTAATATAATATGTAAATATAATCCAATGAGATATAATTTACAAAATAAGAAGATTGTAAAAAGAGTATAACAACAAACCAATGTTGTGATTTGTTAAATTTAGCCCAGAAACCACCTAAAAAAGGTAAAAAGTCGTGTTTAAATTATTTAATGTAACGAAAAAAATACTTTTGAGCTTTGTGAAAATGTATTTTCAGAAATCGGAAAGTTTTCAAAATTAAATACCTTCAACATAGTTTCCTCCAATACTCGTAGCCCATACTCGCCAATTATGGATTAATGTTTTTTTTGATATTTTTAATTTTCATTTATGAATTCATTTGTATTTTGTAAATGGTTGTGAAGTGACATGATCGATGTAATTATCCAAATACTTAATTAAATTTTCTAAGACAATTCAGTTAATGAAATAGTCCTTTAAATGAATAAAAATATTCAAATCACTCAGACAAGTTCAATTTTTTTTTTTTTTTTTTGTCCCAACACAAATTATTTATTATTAAACAAGAGATCGAGACCTTAAATTTGATAGCATGCTCAATATCACAGAAAACTATACATTTCTTGATTGTTGAATAAAGAATTTAACTGCTGACTCTTTGTTATTTTTATGGGGCTGGGTTTAGTTTTAGCATCTATAGTACATAAAACTTCCTTCGAGTGAAACTGGTCATCGCGGAAAAGACAATTGTAATTCAAGAAATCAAAACAAAAATTTACAAATTGCCTCATCAAGACGAGATCATTAATACGAGCGTATCCTGCTCAAAATTAAAGAAAAATCTTTTTTAACGCTGATTATCATTTATGTCACTTTTATTATACTTTATGACAATGGCTATGTTTCTAATGTCTTTTAAATAGCCAACGAAACGTAAAAGGCGAGTTTCTCCAATCATGTCCTGAGCGTCAGTGGCTCTCGGGTTACTGGTCAGCCTCCACTGACTCTTAGCCAGTGATGCGGCTGACGGAGGAGGGTGACGGACTTCCCAAGACTCCACTTCCACTTTCGCATGCGAGGGAGGTGCCAACCATGTGAATTTGGGTGGTCTCTGGGCTGTTTGTATGAATGAGTACATTTATTTATTGGACAATAAGGCAGATTGTAATCACAATAACTTTATTCTAAAAAAACATGAATGAATAATAAAACTGGTAACAATCCAACGAATAAAAACAAACATCCCTGCTTGTGATGTAATAATGTCTCATCACTCGTCTATTCACATCGTTCTAAAATTCATATACCGAATTTGAATATATAATTTTTATATCAATATAACAAACAACATATAACAATATAATATATAATTGTTTGTCCTGAGGATGCTTGAATTCCAAACGTAGACATACTGTAAAACTATAAAAAAAAAAAAAAAGAATAAAAAAGGCTTTAAGCCATCTTGCGAAAAAAGTGATTACTCATTAGAATATTATCAGCTTATAAAGAACAAACATTATTCACTGATGACCCCGCGTTTGCAGCCTTTGATAGCAGAGCTATGCTATTGAAACTTACTTATTGTGATAAAATTACAATCTTCCTTATTGGGCAATAAATAATCCTGATAAATGTTCTCATTCATACCATATTTACAATTATCATTCATACAGTATTTACAAACAGCCCAGAGACCTCCCAAATCCACATGGTCGTCATCTCACTCGCATGCGAAAGAGGAAGCGGAGTCTTGGAAAGTCTCCCACGCTCCACGTCACCGGAAACGAGCGGAGGCTGATCAAGAGCGCGAGAGCCACAGACGCACAGGACATGATTGGAGAAACTTGCCATTGACAGGACTCCCCCTGTCACGTATTTATAGCAGGTCACAAGGCCACTGCCGTTTTAGTTTCCGAGGAGGATTATAGGGATGAGTACTGATGACTGAGCTAGTGTGTCTGGGATTAGGGTGTTTAAACCTGTTATGAAGGTTAATACCACAGCTACATCTTACCTTCACCTCCGTGCGTGGCACCCAGGACGTGTTCTTCTTATCTCCAGAAGATGTGATTGACTGCAAGGTGCGGAGAACGTTCCCTCCGTTGTTATTGCACAGTTGTCACATGCGGACCCACTGACCCTTGGCGGTGTCAGTACACATGACAAGGATTACGCACTAATAGCCCACCTAGGGCAGCAGAAACTATATCTATATAATTCGATATTCACGTATACACTATTTGCCGAAGGCTCTACTTTCATGCGGTCACGAATGACTCGTTCAGTCTGAAATTTGAATGAATAAAGGCATATTCCACATCACAATGCAATATGACCAATAGTTTTTTTTTTGTTTAACCTGAAAATATTTGAACAGAAAATTAAAGTAAAAAGTCGGATCCACTTCGCTTACTGTTAAGATTTGTCAAAGACTATCTTAGAAGATACAGACAGACGGAAGACGATCGTCCCCGTCCGTGGTTAAATGTACAGCCTCTCCCTCCAGATAATAGTACAGAAAAAAAAAGTTTTGCTGAAGATGGCCAATCGATATAATTAATACCAATCATTAAAAATAAATTTCATTCTCCTTCGATCCCAAACCATTATTTCAAGACACACGTTTCATTCCAAACAAAAAACATTCAGTCACCTCGTCCACAGCTGTTCAATATAAACTTTTATTACTTGTTCCATTTTAATTTATTAGTAAGCGAATGATGATTCAATAAGAAAATGGGCAGGATTGTAATCATTAGTAATTACCAAGTAGCTAATTATTCAATAACAGTTATATTTTATAGAGAGTTCAATATATAAGATAATTATACAAATGAACAAATTATTTTTATAATGATTAATTACAATTTCTAAGGGTACTAAAAAACAAAATGACAAAGTTAAAATAAAAGTAAAAATTTCTAACAAGTCCAAAATAAAAATGGATGTAAGAAAATTCCACATGTATAAAAGCAATATATCATAATATTTTGTAGATAGATTATTATACTTGAAATATCGTAAAATTAAATCATAACTAAAACAATAATTGATGAAATGAAAAATTAATCCAATGAGTTGAAGGTTTTTGTTCTTAAATTGGCTTAGGCTGAATGAAAAAGAGTTGTCGTGGTTTCCATCAAATTTACTAACGGGCAACGGGATTATCAGTACTGCTGCATCAGGTGTTAGAAGCTATAAATAGAAAACATTTATGCTTATTTTATGACACGATCAAAACATGTGTTCCCATAAAATTGTTTTGTCGTTATGCTGAAGAAGAGCTTTTTGTTTTATTTTATTTTTTTACTGCGCGTGAGAAAAATAATTGACTCAGGGAAGAGCTCATTTATCATTAGGGATTATACTCAGAGAAAGTAATTTTAATTTCGTGTTTTTTTAACGTCTTTTATTCTTTTTTCCGCTTGTTGGTCTTTGGCAGTCCACCCTTCCGCGGTAGATACCTTCCACTGCCTGTACTTCCTGGGCTACATTCACTTCCGACAGCCACTTGATGATCCTCTCCTGTTTGCCCGAGGCCCAGGCGGAAGTCCGGCCAGCGCAATCTTCTTCGACCACTCGGTACAGTCCTCCGAACACCATACCCGTAACCCCTTCCTCTTCTATGCCCTGTAACAGCGTATGTATAATAAATAAAAAAAGGCAAATAAATAAACTAAACTGTGGGTTATTATATACAACTCTTAGTTTTGTATAATATTATTTACAGGGTAAATGGGACTGATAAATACACTTTATATTGAGTTCGGCAAGAAAGTAATTTCGATTTTTTAGTGTGAAATAAAATTTTTTCTATACAAAAAATGAACTTTCTGGTAACTTCATGATCCCGCGCTCATATAGCTTCCGGTCCTTATCAGCAAATACTTTTGTAAACTTCGAAATAAATGATAATCCGACGGTGCAAGGTCGGGGCTGTATGGGGGATGCGAGATCACTTCCCAACCAAGCTCCAATAGTTTCGTACGTGTTGCTAAAGATGTGTGAGGCCTTCACATTGTCGTGACAGAACCCAAATATCGAGCTTTTTAACAAGTCCAAGACGTCTTATATGATTTTCAATTGCTGTGTGTGATACATTTAACCGTTTTGCAATCTCTCGCACAGTTATAAGACAATTCGATTCATTTATGGCTTTTATTTTGTCATCGTCAATTTCAAAAGGTCGACCAGAACGTTGGTCATCTATCAGTGAAAAATCTCCAGAACGAAATTTTTTTAAACCAAATCTGACTCGTGCGTTCTGTTAAACAATCCACACCATAAACTTCACATATCTCTTTGTGAGCCTCAGCCGCTTTCTTGCCTTCATGAAAATAAAAAAGTAAATTGTGTCAAAAATGCTTATGTTTGCACTCAATGTTAAAACTGACTGTAAACTGACAGTTGTAAACAAAATTACACGGAATGTCTTTCTATAGCAACCTAAAGGTATCGACCAACAAATCTCAAAAGAAAAAAATTCTAACATTGGCAAAAGAATAACGAAACAAACATAACGCTATCTACTGGTGCAAACCGAAATCATTTCCTTGCCAACCCATTACATACCCAGGATTCCCGGGCAGTTGTTACATTGTGTATGAGTAAGATAATATAAATATATGTATAAAAAAAATGATACATACTTTGTTTTCCGAATACACTAAGGCCATCTCTGAAATAATATAAAACTTATATTATTAAATAATTATAAACATTTTTATGGTTTTTAACATAATAAACTTTAAGTCAAATTAACTAAGCAAGCAGGACAACGATGGAGAGGAAAAGGGATAGATAAATCGTTCACGAATTAATGACCGCTCGGATCGCAAATATCTTCTTAATATCTCCGAGATAAATGATAATGATATCTAGGACTACAAAGCATTGACTATCTATATAGACGTCAGTGAAGATAATGACATCATTATTTGTGTCTTCGTTGCACATGGTAGTTCGGGCTTGGTTTGGGCAAAGACTGAAAAAGTTGGTCCTGAATTATTGGCATTCTTAAAACAATTTTTATTCTTGTTGTTATGACAACATTTTTCATAAATATACATACATATATTTTATGTACATGACAACATATATATTGGGTTGGCAAGAAAGTGATTTCGGTTTGCACCAGTAGTTAGCGTAATGTTTGTTTTGTTATTCTTTTGTCAATGTTACAATTTTTTTTCATTTGAGATTTGGTATTCAATACCTTTAGGTTGCTATAGAAAGAAATTCCGTCTAATTTTGTTTACAACTGCCAGTTTAAACATGGAGTGCAAAAATAAGCATTCACATTTTATTATATGGACCAGAAGTTCTATCAGATCATGAAGTTACCAGAAAGATGGCAAAAGGTCATCGAAGGCTGTTAAAGTTCATTTTTTGTATTGAAAAAAATTAAGTTTTATTTCACACTAAAATACCGAAATTACTTCCTTGCCAACCTCAATATATATTTTGTCATGTATATGGGTATATACATATGTGTGTGTGTGTGTGTGTGTACAATTAACTCGTTTCGAGATTAATCAGACTTATCCACTAATTCCCCATAGCCATAGATAGATAAACTCCAAGATTATTTTAGTAGTTTTCTTATAGTGATTATCTCGGCTACAAATTGTTTTAATGAACTTAGAATTTATAAGTTTAATTTACTATTTTTATATTAGAAGGCAAGTCCATTTATGAAATTCTGACCAATTAATACGAAAATAGGAATAATAAATATATATTTTATTATTTATTATAAAGTCACTGAAATGAAACATACTAACCTCAACTGTACAATTTTTGACACATTTCAAAGGGCAATGTTGCAAGAATTTTTTTTTGAAAATTATAGTAATAGTTCAGAAAGCTATTATATAATTTATTAAACGTCTTGATTGAAATTTGGAGTTAGGAGTTTTATGTATCACTATTATTGGTTTTAAAACGAATATTTTCACACAAAAATCTTAAAATATTCTAGAGCGAAAATCGCTTGTTAAATTATGATTTTTTTTTACAACCACGGTATAAGAGTATGGAGTTTTAATTCTTTTGAGGAGTTTTTTCAGTCAGTCGTTCCATTGTGAGTTGTTGTCAAGTATGTTTTTTACGAGCTTGGGTCAAGATATTGCTATTAGAACAAAAGGCAAGGCTGACATCTCATTGTCGTTTCCTTTGCGAAATAAGCAATAATTTATAAATTTTTTTTCTTCATAGCCCCTTTAAATTAACAGATAATTATATACAATTATAGATCCTCAAGCGAATTTATTTACAGGTATGCAGGTTTTGTTATTTTATAAAATTTATATATTGGAGTCAGCTCATACTCTGATAAAGGTGATGGGGCTGACCTTTTTGATCAAACTTAAAACTAACTTACATACTAATTCTGCACCTAATTTTTCCCCGACAGTCTGTTGTCATCGATGTGGGAGGGGTGGTGGGGTCATAGTGTTAAACACTGGGTTGGTTAGGTGTCGCAACGAGTCAAAAAAACTTGATGTGTCTCCGGCGGATGAACTCGCCCACCGACGGCACACCAAGCAACGGGTGCAGGTCAGCGTTCTTTAACCTCTCGAGAGAGGTATGTTGGACCACTTTTCAAATGATCCCATTCCGGAAATGTTGGAGGCATTTGGCTGTATTGTCAGTCAAGTGGGTAAATAGCGGGGCACCGTACAGCAGAGCTGGCCGGAGAACACATTTATATATCATCAGATAATTTATAAAAAGATTGTCAGGCCGCTTCTTGGGCCTGTATTATCAGTAACTTCCTTAAACCGGAGACAATACACAATAATAACGAATTATCCATGATATAACTGGCATTGACTTTATTTATATTATAGTAAAAGAAGGACACTCAAAGGTTTATGGAAAATTGTAAGTTTAGGCAAAAAAAGTTTAAGGGCCACTTTAGTTTTACGTATTTATTATGTTTTATTTTTAGTTTAGAGGGCCCCTCTGATGTCTGAGACCAAGTATAACACTATTCTAATAAACTTTAAGATCCTTTGTTAAAATATTTAATTTTTTTTTCAGTAAATAGCGAAGAAGTGAAAACGGTAAATACCTGAGGGCACTCACCGTGCAACAGGAATTCTCAGAGTCCACCTTGGATCAAGAAGCCACTCCGAAGGTGAAGTGCACTTCTTACTCGAAGCCTTCAGTTGTCATAACTAATACTCTCCTCCCAACATGGATTAGCGTTCGTAAACAAACATGGTATGTCCGATGTAGACAGGTCCGACGCCTCGATGACAACGATATACGATAAAACATATGTAACTTAATAGTTAAGTAATTTTTTTTTTAACATCTAAGAAAATTACTATCACCTATTATAAATACAGCAACCAATGAAATAATTGGACGATTCCACAAGCCATGGTTCTCTACTACAGAGGTAATTTTGAGTTCTTTCTTACAGAGGGGAAGAAAAAAAAAAACAATTGATCTAAACAACACGCATATATCTCTAAAAATAATTTGAAATTATTATTATTTTTTTTTCTTTCATAGCACCTTTAAATTTCCAGATAATTATATATAATTATAAATCCTCAGGTGAATCTATTTACAAATTATTTTTGTATTTCCTGTAGCATCACTACATTATATACAGTTTTTGTTATTTTATAAAAATAATATATAATGAATTAACAAGTATAATGATATACATTATACGTGACTGGACTAAACTGACTAATAAAGGTGATGGGGCTCACCTTTTTGATCAACCTTAAAACTAACTTACATACTAATTCTTATCCTAATTTTTCCCTGACAGTCTGTTGCCATCGATGCGGGAGGGGTGGTGGGGTCATAGTGTTAAACACTAGGTTTGTCAGGTGCTGCAACGAGTCAAAAAACTTAATGTGTCTCCGGCGGATGAACTCACCCACCGACGGCACACCAAGCAACGGGTGCAGATCAGCGTATTTGAAATTATGTATTTTTTTTTAATTTATAAACGAAATAGGTGTAGAAATGTTAGATACTTAACGGGACTCAAAGCCAGTCTCTTAAAAACTTATTAAATGCTTGCGAGAAAAACATTTATGATCAAAAATACATACAAAGGTATGTACATAAACAGTGAAATGGAATCGCTCCGGATCTGTATAACAGTTCTGGATTTGATCCCCGTGTTGTTTTGAGATCTTTTTTTTTTTTCATATTGTATTGTCCTTATTATTTCTAACTTAAGAAATTATTCATAAACGTTTCTCTCAAAAAGTTATTACTTTTTTTTTTTATAAAGAATTAATAATGATAAATAAGCTGAGTCGAGCTATTCTTTACTGATCCACTAAGATCTTCATTTATCTTCTGTCAAATTCTAAATAGATTCTAGCAAAATAGAAAAAATACGACACAGGTCTTACTGGTTACCTTCACCAACTTGTCGCTGCGTCTCAAACTAATTTATATATAAATGTGCCCTCTGGCTAGCTCTGCTGTACAGTGCCCTGCTATATACTCACTTGACTGACAATACAGCCAAAAGTCTTCAGCAATCATGGGACATGAAAAACGTTGCCATAATATCTGTCAAATGTTAAAAATAATAATTTTAAGAATAATTGTCTTACCGGATAAGTTGTTATATCTACAATACTCCCTCTACAACCGCTCCAGTCAAACCTTCAGCAATTTCCCTCCTTGTAGGGAATTCGTGTTTCCGTTTGGTTTTTGGAAAAATTGCTGCCAATTTGATGCTAAAATATCTTAAACGCTGGCGATCATGTACGCCCAAGAGCTATGTCACTAATGTTTGCATGATTCGCAAAATCTGCAGACAACACGTGAATCATGAATCCGATTGACTCAGGTCATTCATTTCTTATGAGTGTGTCGGACCGTCACGAGGGAAGTCTTGAGGTACCAGACTCCATTTTCTTTTGATAGGTGCGTATGCCCTGACAGCGCACTGTGTCCAGGAGAAGAGGGGTATAGGGTATAGGGGTATAAGGTAGGATTTGGGGATTTTACGTGGTCTTGGACTGCCACGAGCTCACACTCGGAAACTTAGGTTACGCGAATGCCGCCCCCAAGGCTACAAGAAGGCTAGTTTAAGCGAGACGAAGCCAGGGAATTTCACTGGGAAGGCGTGGTGCCTGACATCGCCCGACTAAAGCTAGGAAGGTTAGGAAGGAGAGGTGCAGAGGTTAAATAAGAAGAAAATATTTTGAAACATAAATACAACTGCGAGTACCAGTACCGAGGCTCGGCAGGAACTAAATGCTGGGTATTTTTTTTCTCCATATTCCCTTGTTAAAAGCTATAGATTCTAGAAACAAATCTATTTACAATGATTCATTATATTTTCTGTAACTTGGCTACATTTTATACAAATTCTGTTTTGTGCACATACATAATGATCTGCATTGTACAAAATTATATTGAAGTACATTATACCTTAATGGACTGAAATTATTAAATGTGATAAGGTTCATCTTATTTATCATAGACTTAAAACAAACTTACATCTAACAATAAAAACTTACTCTAAATCTTAAGCTAATTTTCCCCGACGGTCTGTTGTCATCGATGCGGGAAGGGTGGTGGGGTCATAGTGTTAAACACTGGGTTTGTGAGGCACTGCAAAAGCTTTATTTCTCCGGTGGATGAACTCACCCACCGATGGCACACCAAGCAACGGGTTCAGGTCGGCGTTCTTTAACCTCTCGAGAGAAGTATGTCTGACCACATTTCTCATGATCCCATGATTGTTGGAGACTTTTGGCTGTATTGTCAGTCAAGTGAGTATATAGCAGGGCACTGTACAGCAGAGCTGGCCTGAGGGCACATTTATATATAAATTAGTCTGAGACGCAGCGACAAGTTGGTGAAGGAAGCCAGTAAGACCTGTGTCGTACTTTTTCTATTTTGCTAGAAAAATGGAGATGCCTATCCATTTTTACACCCAGATAGTAAATTGAGAAAGCCGGTTCTATTACCCTCCTATAGTATAGGATTTAGGCAAGGGTTTTTGCCCCTTTTGGAGGGAGAAGATTACGCAGTCAGTCTTCCCGGCATTCACACTGATGTTTAACATACCCAGTCTGTCACTGATTACATTACAAACTGACATGGCTTGTGCAAGAGCTCTTTGTGCACTCATGCTGCTGCTGTAAGCCGCAATGTCGTCGGCGAAAGCTATTACCGTAACTTTCTTGTAGTTTGTCCCAACAATTTCAGATGTGTACATGCTAAAAAGCACTGGAGACAAAACCGCTCCTTGAGGAACTCCACAAGTCAGAGAGGCAATCACCCAACCGTACCCTCACCGTTCTGTCCTTCGGAAGAAGGAAACCAACATAGTGTATAACTGCTCTGGGCATTCCCAGTCACAAAGCTGTCGGCACAGCAACCCGTGGGACACTGACTGAGCAGGAAGCCTGCATGCAGTCCAACGAGATCATTGCAGTTGCTATGTTCCTGTTGATACCTAGGGTTGCTTCCGTCGGTACCTTCACAAACGGATGTTCTGTACTCAGCAACTATCTGTCGATCATCTGCATTGCGGGGAGTATGGACCGTATGTAATCGATTGTGTAGTTTGGATCGATAGTTACTATAGTCGTACTTCGTGGGACGCGGGATCAACTCTACCGTCAATGGAATTCAGGACTGGCAGGTGGTCGGTCGTCACTAAGTCCAGGGTCTCACAATTGATTATCCTGTGCCGCTGTTTTGTGAGTAAGAGATCTAAGGTTCAGGTCATTATACTGTCTCGTGTATGGCAAAAAGTGTAGTTCTAGGGGAAATGTTGGGTCATTTTTTCTTTCAAAACCTCTTTATTGATTATATATTATTAAAATATTTACGTTCTTTTAAAAGATGACGTAATTTTATTTTTAACTTTAATTTTACTTTATTAACTATTTATTATTAGGTTCTATCAACAAAATAATTCTGGCAAAAAGATGAATTTAATTTTACAAACATAAAAAATATACTTATATTAATTTTATAATTACTTGTCTATTAATTTGATTCCTTTTCTTCTTCAATGGTCTTCTTTTTACAAATATCAGGCTGATTCCAAACTAGAGTGAATATAATGCACTGTATGTTTTCTCAGAACCACAACAACAACTCATTATAACTGCTAAAACTAGAAAGTAATTCTATGTGTTCATCTATCATCACAACAACCAGTATACTATATAAGTTTTTCCATTATAACTAGAGAGAGAATAATTGTGTGTGTGTTCATCATCACAATTACCAGTATACTGTCTTTTGTTTTTTCTTCCCACTCTCAATTGTTTTCACCTGCCTTCCCGATTCAAGGTTGGATTAAATATTATATAAAAACTCCACAATATCTAATATCACAACATTCGGGTCCGCTCCGATTTAAACATTTTTTGAGCTTGTCGATAAAAAATTTTTCATTCCACTTTGCTTTTGATTTCACTATTCACTTTTTTAGCACTTTAGCAATTTGTGTTTTCTTATAATTAAATGACATTATCAAATTATGTGTCACCAAAATTTCACATTTTTCATTTCAACCATTTACATCACAAATGTAATTGTACCTTACAGACATCTTAACTTTTAACTATAGTACCATAAATTTATAATTTCCAAGTTTTTACATTGCTGGGTTGACAATATCTTCATAATAAAGTATTAATTACTTTTAAATTTCAAACATTTATATAGCTTTTAACATTTACCAACTTGATTGTACAAATTAAACATACTAACATTTTAGTACATTAGAATAAAATTCAATTTCAAAGTTTTTACTTGTGTCCGATTTACATTATTTTATAATAAGGTTTTCAATTAATTTTAATTTTCAAGTTTTTAGATAGATTTTAACATATTGACAAATTTGATTGTACAAATAAACATACTAACATTTAAACATTAGAATAAACTTCAATTTTTAAGTTTTTACATTGCTGATTGACATTATTTTCATATAAGGTTTTAATAAATTTTCAATTTAAAATTTTTTATATAGATGTTAACATATTTGATTGTCTAGATAAACATTATACCATTTTAATACACTACAATAAACTTCACTTTTCAAGTTTTTACTTTTGTCCGATTGACATTTTTTTTTTTTTATAATAGGTTTTTTCAATTGATTTTAATTTTCTATTGTTTATATTGATCAAGTTTTACATGTCATCCGATTATCATTATTTCATAATAATAAAATATAACCTTTTTCTTCTTTTTTTTATAATTATACTCTATGGTATTAAAAACATACCTGAAATTATTTTTAAAGTCTTTCCTTTTATTTATTTTCATGTTATTCCAACTAAATTCGTAAAAGGAAATTTCACTAAATTGAGATGAAATTTTAAATTTGAATTTATCCCAATCCAAAATTTTACCTATTGTATTCTTAAATTTACTTAAGGTTATTATTGGGTCAGATTTTTTAAATTGTTGAATCTCTAACTTATCATGATTATTAATTACTCGTATTATATTACGATTAATTACCGATTTAGTTTCACTAGAATTACTAGTTATTTTAATTGTATTTTGTTCCTTTATACTTTTTACATCCTCCATTTCCTTCTCCTTTTTATTACTTTTATCATTATTTTCTTTTTTATTTGTATCTAAATCATTTTGAATTAAATTTTGTTCATGATCTATGAGTTTATTTTCGGTTTCTAAGTTAACTTCTTTAAAATCATTTTTCTGATTTTCCAGTTCCGGTTTTAAATCCTTTTCTAAAATATGTATTTTTTCATCCATTTCTACATTTAAATCATTAAAAGAATTTTGTAACTGTTGTTCAATTCTTCCACATTTATCGTCAATTTTTAAAAAAATTTTATTATTTTTATCTGCCACTAATAAATTTTTTTTACGTTTTAAATTATTTTGTTTATTTTCTTCCCCCAATCCCAATAAATATCTTTTACCTTCTTGTTTTAATTCTAATAAATTTTGTTTCCTTTCTTCTCTAAATTGTTTAAAATTTTCTATCATTAATCTAAACATCTTATCCATCTTACTCTCCTCCTTATCTACGTATCTATCAATTTTACTTTGCTCATTTGGATCAGTATTGACACTATGCTTATCTTTTTCCATGACTGAATTTAACAATATGAGTCTTAATCACAAATACAATTTTTAAACTAATCTTAATAGCAAATTTAAATACAATTTTCGTGACACTATCTAAACAATCCTTTAGCCAGATTACTTCGTTATCAGTCCCTGTTCGGGCGCCAAATATTAAAATATTTACGTTCTTTTAAAAGATAACATAATTTTATTTTTAACTTTAATTTTACTTTATTAACTATTTATTATTAGGTTCTATCAACAAAATAATTCTGGCAAAAAGATGAATTTAATTTTACAAACATAAAAAATATACTTATATTAATTTTATAATTACCTGTCTATTAATTTGATTCCTTTTCTTCTTCAATGGTCTTCTTTTTACAAATATCAGGCTGATTCCAAACTAGAGTGAATATAATGCTCTGTATGTTTTCTCCGAACCACAACAACTCATTATAACTGCTAAAACTAGAAAGTAATTCTATGTGTTCATCTATCATCACAACAACCAGTATACTATATAAGTTTTTCCATTATAACTAGAGAGAGAATAATTGTGTGTGTGTTCATCATCACAATTACCAGTATACTGTCTTTTGTTTTTTCTTCCCACTCTCAATTGTTTTCACCTGCCTTCCCGATTCAAGGTTGGATTAAATATTATATAAAAACTCCACAATACCTAATATCACAACAATACATACAATGACAAAAATAAATAAATAAATTGCCGGGTCAGCTCAGAATGAGGGCTATATATAGCCAGGCGCCAGCCAATCAGAATGCCGTTTCCTTTGGCCAATAAAAACTGGTTTCCCTTGCTGCAGCAGTAATGTTGCACTCCTAGCGGAGGCCTGGGAGCTAGTCGTTTATCGCTCTTTACTAAGATGAATCATTATTTACTAAGTTTTAATATATATTTACATTATTTAAATCAGACATAGTATTATTATATTACATTATAATATTTGATATAAGGCAGATTATTATTACATTACATTTTAATATTTGGATTTGGTATAAGACGGCGAATAGGTTACATTATAATGTTTGCCTTGACATATAAAGTATAAGAAAACTTAATCTTGTCTGTGAAAAGTTTGGAATAACAAAGGGTAATATGCCACTTCAAGTCACTCCCAGGGTTGTTGACTTACTTGAATTGACCTCTTTTCCTGTGAATTATGTAGTTACAGTTTCGGTGAGTGGTAAACCCTTACAAGCGGAAATTATCATCGGACTTCCCTGCAAAATTATCAATTATCACAGAAGACAAACAGCTTAGTATTAAGAAATACATCTCACCCACTAATATTACCTTCAGGTATTTGTCAAAGGACCTAATCCCCTATAAAGAGAAAGAAGAGGTAGTAGCAGACTACAAGACAAAACCTTCACGCGGAATTATTCATTGTACCTACCATCTGGTCACGATGCTCTTCTAGGCAGAGATCGGATCCAAGGCTTGGTTAGGAATTGAACAAGATCGAGGCAGAAATAACCAGACCAAAGCAGATGTTGGCCCCTGTCTGTTGATTTTACGAAGGGGTCAGATATTTGGGATTTTGGCATAATACCGCATCAGGTTGGATTCAGGTCATATTCTGAAATGCCATATCAACCAGTTGGATGTGCCTACTCCCCAGATGGCAAATCCAACACAGGATAAACAACTGCTAGTCGACATTCGACAAGTGGCTGAGACAGCAGCTCACAATTCCCATTGTTAAAGTCAGGTGATACCATCCCACACCCGAAGAAACATCATCTCCGACTGTTGAACCATAACACAATGAACTCCAGCCAACCTGACTGCCCAAATAATAACCATGACCTTCAAGAAACCAATCCAGCATGGTACAGCCACCACTATGATCAAAGAGGAAGACACCAACCCACCTGCCTTGAAGACTACACTGCAGCCAGGACAATGGTAATAATTCTTCTTAAAAGGAGCCTTAAATTTTTGTTTGTTCTAAATTCTTAAGAAACTACAATTGTCTACTTATTTCAATGATCCCTGATAAGACACAGTTAATTCCTTCTGGGCGATTATCGTTCGCCAGAAGTGCATGAAGTGGGCACATAAGGACACAATCATCTTTCCCCTTTCTGTCTGTCTGTATGTTCTACAGCAGTAGTCTTTAAAATTCTAGTCAAGTGTAAGCGTAACCAACAGAGCTACCCTTCAATCTTCTATTTGCTCATTTGGTAAGAAGCTAGTTTCAGGATGATTTCCAGAATGGTTATGAAGTACCATACAGTACGGAACGAACGGCAGTAGATCTCGAATTAACTTCAATTTCACAGGGATAGGACAAACATTAAGCCACAGTAACTTAACTTTTACCCGATTTAACCTTAAAGAGTCAAAAGAGCTGGCCTTAGCTGTCTGAAGTTTCTTTGCAGTTTTGAAGTCAAAATTGTAAGCTTTGTGGATATAAAGTTCCTGTTTGTAGACTTTGATAAACTCAAACATTTTACCATCCTTAAATTTGGCACCTTAGGAGCTGAGTTTCTTAGAAGTATATTTTTGAAATATATAGTTCAAAACAAAATCCTGCATGACTTTTACTACCATGAATGGTGCCTTATTATAGCATTTTTTAACAAGTACTCACAATAAATTTTAAAGTATACGATGTTAAGCTGAACACCTTTCTTAATATGTCTAAAGGGCAGGCAATTACCCAAGATGATTCGGACTCCACTGTATATAAAAAATAATAGGAGGAGTAAATAAAAAGTAGAATCAATTTAAAATAAATTTAATGTTATATAAATAATATATAATAGACAATAATCGAATGTCTATCAAAAGCTGTTTTCATGATTGCTTCGGAATGGCATTATTTACAGTTATCGCTTTAACTATTTACACATTATACACAAGTTTTTGAAATACATTTTTGAAAACATATCCAAATAACACAAAACCTTTGATTAGCTAGGAATAGTGAATTGAAAAACTGAAAATATTCTTCAAATGTTGCTTGGTTTTAATAACATCCAAAATGCCTTAACCTGAAATCCAAAAAGACAATAAACATAAAATAAAATTTAAAAAATGAGTACATATATATTATGATATTTTTATTAGCTAATTAAATTTATTTATTAGAATTAGACTGTATTTGAGGAAGGAGTTTTCTGTTTAGTCTATTGGCCAAGAGGTAATGTTATGGACATAAGCACCAAGTAAGAAATTACCATACACTAACTAAGCTACTAACTAAAACATTGTATAATTATTAAAGTGAAATATTACAGTCTAAAATAATGGAAATTATTGCCAAAAGTTTAAGCCAAAAGATCGTTTAAAGAAAAATGACCCCCCCTCCACTTAAAAATGGTAATTTATGGAATATTGAACTTATATTTTCTATGCATATTCAATACAATAGAAACGGGTAAGTCAGGAACCACAATGTAGGTAGGTACCTGTTTATTATGGGAAATTCAAAAAATCAGAAAACTTATTGAGAACTACTTAATATTCAAGGAATAAATCATGAAATATAGCACCTGAAGAACGAAAGTAGCAAAGGCTAAAGTTTTTTAAATCAAATCACAGCTCAACGTGGAGCTTTTTATTTACCCAACTGCTCAATACCGGAAGATTACACTCTCGATCCTAATCTAAGTAAATTTTTCAAATGATAGTCGGTTAATAACGCTCCTACAAAGTATGTCTTGGAGAACGATTGCTCGCATCGATATGTCGAACGATAAGCATATCGGGAAGATAAATCATACAACCAAGGTAACTCTTCGATTTTTAGAAACTTCCAAAACGCCAGATAATCCGATGATTCGTTTTTACTTACCATCTCAGCACACTTTTATGTAAGTACAATGTATTGTAGGTAAATGAATTCACTTTGAATTCCAGGAGAGTACTGCTACAGTTTCGGGTCTTTCATTGCGAAGGGGTTGATAAAAATATCACAAAAGCATTTTTCTCCCGCAAAGTCAGGAAATCTGGTTTTGAAGAATTGAAGAGACAAAACCTCGATTTTATATTTTTTTAGTCAGAATCCACCTCAGTGTTCATGCTTGCAAGAGTCATGAGACAGTGTTTTCAGAAAAAAATCTTAAAAGGGAAGCTTTACCTTCAACGACACAACACGAGACATCATTACTGGTGAATAATTAGATTTACCAGGCAATCGAGTGTTCAACAAGTTTAGATGTGCAATCATGGAGGAGAGAAAAGCGAGATCCCAAAACCATTCATCGCCTTCGAGGAGGGGAGAGATTTGACGAAGTTTTTTATTTTCTTTGAGATAAATTGGCATATCACAGCGAAGGTTCCATAACTTTCCAAAGACATTCCTCTTGAGAACAAAAGAACATAACTAGTTCTTCTAGTTCCTTAGTAAGTTTTTTGAACATTTCCTGGAATTTCCAGTGATAGGGGCCACGACTCCTGTATTTTGTTCAACAACTTGTTTTTGGACAGAAGATAATTCCAGTTCCTTAGCACTTTACTTTTTGGTGAATGGTTGATATCTTAGAAGAGGTCTTTTCAATTAGCTTCCCAATAGTGCAATACAACCCTTAATTTTACCGACCCTGCCTGAAGCCCTATCAGAGCAAACACTGTTTAATTTTTACCAGTCAACACATTAGTAATAGTTATTAATATAATTTTTGAAATATTACCCTTACATAAACTAAACAGATAGAAAAGTGTATTATTATTTTCAACAAATTGTTACATTTACGCAGGTGCAATGATGCTCCCTCAAAAGTTTTTTTGTTCAACAGAGATTTTTAGCTCATCTTCTCCTGTAGTTGTTGTTCGTAGTTGACGGAGGTCATAGAGTTCTTCAGATGTTTCAAGATTATCTTTGACCATACAAATACAAACACACAATATCAGAATGATTCTTTGTGCAGTGTCTCTCTAAATTGTATTTATTTTTAGGTGCTAAACATTTCCACCACAGTTAAAACACATTGGTTTTGATGTTTCCATACGTAAACAGAAAACGTTCTTCCCGATTGCTGCTGAGCACTGGTGTTTCTATGTCCTGCACATATTTCTGCTTGCTCATTTCACTGGTAAAAGGTCCACAAACGGGTTGAGGAGTTCTTAAAGGTACGTATAGAATTCCTTCCACCCTACTTAGCGCTAATTTGTTACTCTTATTAGGCACTTTAATTCTATTCAAAAAATATGTAGTACTTGTACATGGTGCCTACTAAAACAATAAAAGAAAAGGACTGAGAGAGGTTTACCGAATCACATGTGGACCTATTATATGGTCCACATTACCAGGTAAAGTTTGATTAGACAAAGTTTTAAAAAAAAAATTCTGGACGAGTTGACCACCCCTGATTTAAATCATACATAACCATCGGGAATTATGGTGACTACGCTGCCCCCTGTACTACGAATTAGAGCCATTATCACAGAGATTCCAACCCACGGGGCACCTTGGGAGTCCAGCTGACTCCTTCAGCCTTCCTGCTATCGTAATCATTATTATCCTACTGAAGATTCCATTCATTACATGTAAATACCTGTAAAGGAAGGCAGTGTTCTTGTTGTTAACGCAGGAGAAATAGCCAGAGGACGGAGAGAAATCCAAAGCCTGGACTCTTCCCAACTGGGAGTTAAAAGCGGGGAAATTGCTGAACGCAGTATTCGACGGGAGGTGCACCTGTAATAAAATAAATTATAGTTCTATAATCATAGCTTACAGAATATATAAAAGGAACTATAAAATTGTTTACAATAATGAATAATAAAAATTGTCTATTAGAATATTCTACTAATATTTTGCAACACCTCTATATGCTAATTGCTTTTTTAAAACTGTTCTATACGTAACTATTGTCAAAAATACGAAGTTTTATTTTTTTTTTTCACTTTTGGTTCTTGAATTAAACATGTTTAAAAACATACAAAAATGTAGTTTTGTAGCTTTGTTTTTAAATCATCAAAAGCCTGTCTGTAACTCATAAACTACTTGTCCTACCAAAGCTAAAACTAGCACCATTCTCTTCAAGAGTAGAAGGGCTTAAATTTTTATATCACTTGTATATATTAGATTAATTTTCTTATTATTTGAAGTTTTTTATTTTAACTCAAATCGAAGTTTAAATTTTTTTTAAAAAAATATTTGTCGAATGTGCATAATATAAGAATGACATAAAATTTTATTATGGTATCTCAATTGGCTCATGTAAAAACAAATAAGTTTTGTGGATACTCAGTCACAAAATTAATGGCTCACGAATGCTGTCGGGTACGGTAAATAATATATAACTACAGTATCTATAATGACTTCTACCAAAGTAAATTTTAGTGTTTAAAATATGACATATACAGGGTATCTCAACTTCAGTTGGAAAAAAAACTTAGCATAAAAATAAAAGGCTTTATTTTTTAATAGTTCAAAGTTTTTGAAAGTAAATGTTTTTTGTGTGAATATTTATTTTTACGTAACTGACTTTCTATAAAGTTGAGATAAAGATGTAGAAAGCGCATCCCCATTAGAAGGTTGTGTTTGTGTGTGAGGAGAGAGGAGGGGGGGGGGCAGCAGTGACACTAACAAGTACCAATCAACTCGAAATTTAGCCATACATTCACATAACATGTACATGTAACATATATTTTTACAAAAAAATTCATAATTTCGTTTTTATATTTAAAAAATTTTAAGACTGGTTTGGTAAAGTCAAGTAACATATAAAATTAAAGCCCTTATAATTCTGAAAAGAATGACACTGTTCTGCACTTTCTAGGACAAATAATTTTTGAGCTATGTGCTTTTGAATGTTTCAAAAGTAGTCAAAAATCGGATGATTTTTTTTTTTTAATTCATAACTCAAAACTAAAATGCAAATTTTTTTTTTATCCTAACTTATAGTACTACAGATACTAATAAGGGCAGAACATTATTTTCAGATATAATTTATTTCCGCTTTCATAAGCAGTGGAGTCTTGATCATCAGCGGTTTCCAATCAACAATGTTAAACAAAAATAAAGATACATATTTTTATGGCATTTGATGTTGTGAACTCTATGATTTTGCCTTTGATTTGAATTTGAAATTAGCGGGCATAAAAGGGCGGTAAATGACCCGTGGATCATGGTTATGAATGTATGGGCATTATTTGCTGCCGTTGTATAATATTAATATTTGTCATAAATAATATCAATGATTAAAGTCAAATATTTTATTATTGTATTTGTTAACTTTAAAATAAGAAAAGTTAAAATATATGAGACAACTGGCATTGGAAGAAAGAAGGATGAAAAAATCAAGAAGGCAAGGCAAAAGATGAGTATAAAAAAGACAAGAGAGCGGGAGGATTGTTTGTTTTGACCATCGCAGGAGACAAGCATATGGAAGAACAGTAGATGGAAGAAGAGTTTGTAAAAGAAGAAGGATTGAGATGATAGCAGTGGCCGTTTACTGATAGCGTGTCACAACAGCAACAAAGGAAGAATTCACGGAAGAACAAAGAAGAGAAAAGGACGTAAATATTAAGGTAAGATAGAAAATTTGTTTTAACATTGTAATTTTGTCACAGCGTGCTTATGTATATAGAATTAATGAAAAGTAATGTAATTAAACAATTTTCCTTTTGCCAGAATTCTTTTTTATATTAACAGAACTTTTAAAACCTCAGATTAAAAATATACGTATACACATAGTCAGTTTTATTTAAAAACAAATATTGGTTAGATAGAATATATTGTTCAAGCTTGGAAACAAAAAAAAACAGGAAAAGCCCTATGACCCGTGGTAATAAAAGCAGATAACCACAGGAAAGACCCTTGCAAAAACCTAGGACCTTTCGGAATGACAACCTTTGTATGATGGAGCCAGGTTGGGTATAAATTCCAGTGTTTAGGAATGAGCGGGGTCTTAGTTCTTTGTCTCTCAAGAATCAACAAGTTAAGTCAGCGGCCATAAGGTTAGCTGTAGATAAGGAGACACATGTCAAAACCCGAGGTGAGCCCAAGAAGGCATGAGTAAAGAAGATCGCCCATCACCGAACATCGAAGAAAATCCAAATTATTTTAATAGTATTTGTTTTAGATAATTATAAGTGAAAGAATTAAAATATTAATGTTATGCACTAGAAGTATATTGAAGCCTGAGATAATATCAACTTAAGCATTAAAAAACTGCTATTTTTTATGGATTTTTATGAATATCCTTTTATTTGAACTATTTATCCTTTTATTATAAGAAAGTATAAAAATATATTTTAAAGTTAACCAGAATCATTACGGTATGTAATTCAATTATATAATTGATTTATTAGTTAGGTAGATTTTCAAAATACATAAGTTCGTACACAAGTATAAAAAATTTCACTTCTGTTTTTTTAATAATAATTACAGTAAATATTAAATAAATATATCTTACTAATTTTAAAAAAATGTTAACAATTATCTAATAAATAATATGCATAAATAATATGCTCCTCTTTCAAATGTTTTTGTATTCTTCTGGTTTTCAAATTTAATATCTGGTTATACGCGGTTTATGGTTATCCACTCAACAATTAAATCAAAATAATCGGGACTTCACTACTACTACATCTTAACCAATAAACATAACTATCATACTTCTAGGTATTGTGGGATATACTTTTAACATGACAGAAGTGATTAAATCCAAAAATAGACACTTACCAATTTAATACTATTGTCTTTTTCACCCGAAGCCATTGAAAGGATCTGTTGGCTTGAATTGAACTTCAAAGATGTTACTGGTGTGAGAAGGTTTCCGAAGGCTTTGATTGGTTTGATTTCTGATGAATTTATCCTCTCCGGCCTCTCGTAGAGATTGACGATTCCCCACTGCGAACCGGTAGCGAGGTATTTCTCTGACGCAGCCATCGATGTACCGATCAATGAACCTTCATCAGCAAATTTAGAAGCGAGGCTTCTAGTTCTCATATCCCATATGTACACTTCCCCTAAATCTGAAAATAGATAAATCCTTAGTCATGTTATTAGTTAACATATTATTTACAATAATTACAGGAATATCTGGCAAGATAGAAGCTGCCTAGGATCTGCAGAGCTGTTATGAAAATTCTAACGGCAGATGAGCTCGAAAGGTATATCCTAGCTATATTAACTAGTATTAGGATTAGTAGCATCACCATTTTTTCTATCATTCTTAGAAGATTTTTTAGCACTAGATAAGAAATAAAGTAAAAATTAGTTCTTGTGAAAATATGATACTCGTCTATTATCCTCTACAATTTCTCATTCTATATGATGATTTGGCCTCGGGTTGACTGAAGAGTCCCATCTTACCCAGGCGAACACCTGAGTAGTCTGAAGCATAAAATTGTTGGCTCCCAAAACTTCATTTTTTGGAAATTTTTTTACAAATATTTATTTTTCAGTTACGATTTGGAACTGAACTTTAGATCTTAAATGGCTTATGAGCTTGGAGTTAAGAAATCTTATAAATTAGCCCCAGTTTTTAATTTTTTTTCCCAAAGTTTCTGTCATTTTATTTTATTTAAAAACTAATCAATATTTTTTGAGGAATACAACCTTAGAATTTAAGTTCGACTTAGTGATTGATGGTGGGGAGTACGCGTATATCAAGAAATAGAACTCTAAATAAAATACTGTCCAAGTTCAATTTATCTCTTGATTAACAATTACAGTACAACCTCGATCATCAGGAGTATTGACGGAAAGAGTATTCCTGGATAATCAAAAAACATGTTTTTATAGTCTAACTTTGATATAAATAAACAAAAAATCCCAATTTTCAACTCACATTTATATATATTTTTATTTTCAAAACAATATATGTACATACATATAGAAAAAAAAAAAAATACTGCAACATTATTTTTAAGGAGTAATTTGAGAGGATTATTTTATTATATAAAATAAATAATAAAAAGTTTAAATTCAAAAAAAGTTAATGTAACAGCAGGAAGAACGTCGGTAATTGGAACAGCTGAGAGAGACGCCGGGGCTTCGGCTGTTTATAGTTACTAGAGAAGCAGTTATTTATAGATGCTGGAGAAGAGAGGTGTTGATTTTGTGCAGTTTGCGGATGGTCAAACATACATAACATGAAAGCCCTCATACCTCTTATTTATTTGTATTACCTCATATCAGGTATCATGTATCATTTCATGCGAACATATAACCTCATACATCATATTTGCGGAGTCTACACAAGAGGCCATTGAGGCAGCATTGTATTTGGAGCATCTGGATCACAAAACACAATACTTGGATGGAACAAGGCAAGCATTCGACGGAAAATTTGTGAAGAACTCAAAAACAGTATATGTATTCATTTTTTTATTTCATTTGTTTTATGTAATTGTTCGATAGCCTAGGTCCAAGATATAATAAATTGTAAGTTAATTTACATTTTTTTAAAATTAATAAATTAAAGAAATATTACAATACATACACATCTTGATTAAAACATGTTATAGCCTGTTATCAATTTTTGTTTTTTACTCTCAGATTTGATTTTTCTCTCTGCTTCTTTTTCCATATTCAGAATTTCGATATTCAAAATAGGCGATAAGATGTTTAATTGCTCCAGCGATAATCCCATCTTCTATCGCTCACATTTTCCAGACATCTTTTACAGTTTTCTCAAGCTTTCTTCAAGAATAACATGAAGAAAGGTCTTTGCGTACCTTCTTTTCAAACTACGAATTAGGTAAGTTACATCAGGCGGTAGATAGTACATTTCTCCATCATCTGTTTTTAAAATGGTTTCAGATAGGCGAGATGGTGTATTATCCAGTAAAAGAACTGAAGTTCATTTTTTGCATTAATGTTCGTGTGGAATTTCTTAAAAAAAACAATCTTTGAAAACTCTCATTCTTTCATTCATAAAAAAAACAGATATTCGAGGTTGTACTGTATAAAGAATAACAAAACAGAAATAAAACTTAACCTTCTAACCTGATTGGTATAATTTCTTGCAATGTAATTAAATTAATGAGACTTCGGTTGACCAAAAAAGTTTTTTTTTTTTGCATTTAATAGCAATTTGAATCCGGGAGTATGTTCGTGTGATTTTTTTTATTTCTATTTATAGCTATGCATTATAATTAGGTAACTAGCTCACTAAATTCATCATAACAGTTCTTACTTCCGTGGGAATAGAGGTATGACCCGTCAGGGTTAAACGCAAGGGATGTAACTTGCCCGTTCATAGATAAATTTCCGATCCACTCTTTAGATGAAGCTGAGAGTAGATGAATCTTTCCAGACGTCCCAGCTACTGCAATCAATTTTCCATCGGGTGACATCTCAAAATTCTATTAAATGTAATATTTATCCCAATTAATATTGTATTAAAATCTGTTAATATAAAGTATAATAATATACTTACTACAAAAAAACAACAACGTAAGAACAGATCAATAACACAATTATGAAATAAAATTGCTTAGTGGCATATTGAGGTAATCAAATGTTTATAACCATAATTGTTTGTCATTAGATAAAATATTTTAACAAAATACTTAGGGGGTTTGCTTAGAGTTGAAGAACAGGACTCGAGTCAAATGTTACAAATGTATAGACCTGGATATTACTTATTGTAGGTTTATCTGTTTTAGTGTTGGATCTAAATTGATTAGTAAATTAAAGACATTTTTAAAGATCACACACTTTGATAGACTTTAAAAGCATAATTTATAAATGAAAAAGTTGTAATGTTTGGAATATTATTACTTGGGGGTAACATAAAAAAATATAAACCTTATTTAAACAAAATTTGAATAAATGAATATTCCCTAATACTATTAATATTTTTAAATTGATATAATAAATACTTTTATTATATGCTAAGACCATTTGTGTAGTCAAATGGTTAGAAGGCCGACTTCTAGCTGCGGAGATCCTAGGATTTTTTCTTAGGAAGGATAGGTCTGGTCAGGGTTAAGGCAGCCTTGTGAAGGTAAATGAATATTCCCTATTACTATTAATATTTTTAAATTGATATAATAAATACTTTTATTATATGCTAAGACCATTTGTGTAGTCAAATGGTTAGAAGGCCGACTTCTAGCTGCGGAGATCCTAGGATTTTTTTCTTAGGAAGGATAGGTCTGGTCAGGGTTAACGCAGCCCTTTGAGGGTAAATGAATTTATGGTTGAGGGATAATAATGCCTAGACTAGCCTTTTAACGCCATCCATCAACTGTGGCGACAACCTACGGTTGGTCCTACCTCTTTATGTGTAATTACCTTGGAAAAAAATATACTAAGAAATCATTTAAAAAGTATACATAAAATATTAATTACCTTCATATTAATTTGTTCCTGGTACGTTCTGATTTCTGTCGTAGAATTATGCTCCATATCATAAGAATAGAAATACTGATTATGTGATCCGACAATTAAGTGTTTTCCATCAGTTGAAAAGTGGCCACAACGAATCGGGAAGTGTTCGAACTGAATGGAAGCTAGTTTTCTGTTCGCTACACCATCTATCTACAAGAAAACAAAACATAAAGAATAGGCATTCTTCAACAACAGTTTTTAAAACTTTTAATGGTTAATTACATTGGTGCCCCCAATCAAATTTTATAAACTCATATGGATCATGTTAGCCCGATCTGTTGCATACTGCAGGCTGACAGATCTTATATCATCTGAGCTGCCGAGCTTCTACCTATCAAGCAGTGACCGAGAACCCTTGATACCAGCTCATTTCTAAGCCTATTTTACTGATCACCTTTCTTTAAAATAACTTCTATCATATTTGATTTCAGTTAATATAAATAGACAAAATGATGGCTCACTTGAAAAATTGATGCCGAGCCTGATAATCCAGCAACTAAAGCAACATTATTTTTGGCATTAAATTCCACACATTTTATAATTGGCCCTTCATTCCTTGTCTCGCTATTTAGTGTTGGAAGTCGTTTCAAATTAATAATATTTCTAGCTAAAAACAACGGCTTTGTGATTAAATTCCCAGCACTCTATAACAGAAAAAAAAAAAAGAAGATTTGAAGCATACAGTTAGTTATTAATGATTGCTAATTGTGCCCTGTTATTCCACTGGTTTTATAACTATGAAGATGACAAGGCATCCTAAATCCTCAGGTCTGAAGCTTTTCTAACAGAGCCATCCCTGTGTACTATTGGCCTAGTGAATAATTATAAAACAAGTATGATCACAGACCACAATTAATATATAGTCAGTATACGTTAAATATCTGATACACATAGCGCTGCAAAAAGTAAATAACTTTCAGCAGCTTTAAATAGACTATATTGAAGTATCCTTAAAAAGATTATAAATATAGCGATTTTTTCCTTGGCTAAAAATAGTTAAATAGTGGATACATTTCTATTCTATAGCCTTAAATAAAATAATTTTTTTTTAAATAACAATACCTGAAGCAATGCAATGTCATCTTCATCTCTTTGAGAAGGTAGTAGCCCAAGTTTAGCCCAAGATGGCTGGCCACAAGTTTGGGCAAATCTTTTTCTCAGTCTATCGTCATGATCTTCAGATCTACAAATATATTAATGATACTGATAAGTACTACTAAAAATGTATAATACAACATATATAAAAAACAGCTTTCAAAAACCACAGTCGCAAAAAAACAAAGGTAGCAGGTAAGTCGGGCTTAATTTGTTTCAAGTCGCTAATTGAGTATATAATTTATACTAAACAAAGTAGTTTAATACAATAGTGCCAACATATTTTCTAACAGAGCAAATGACTGCCCAATGTTCTATCTATTACCCATCCGGCAAGGTAAAATACCTTGGTTTGGCTTCAGCTTCTTTGGGCACAGAGGTCCGGTCCATTGCCACTTCTTCCTTCAGTGGGCATGTTACCAGCGTCTTCGTAGGCGAGGATGAAATCTCTGGTCTGTGTGATGCGGTTAACCACTAGCAGAGTAACGAGAATGGGTTCTCAGAGTGTCTGGCATACCACTCTAGCTGTATGATGAGTCTGTCGCTCCTAGCTCAGGTCTGACATGCCACTGGCCTACAAAAATGACCATGCCGTGGGGAAGCTTCCGAGAAGGGCCCATAAACCTCAATTACAATGGCATAGTATGGTACCCAAATCAAACAATTATTGATATTGAATGCATGGTGAACAAAAGGAATATTGTCTGTCTTACCATTTATGTGGTGAATATTGTCGAATATATTGTGAATAATATTAAGACCTTATTAATTGTTTATTATTTTCTTTTCCTACATTTTTCAAATTCAACAATAATTTTATTTTTACTTTATTTATTATGTCATACAATCTATAAGACAGCTATTATAATTTCCATTATAAATATTGTAACATGCACTGTGTATGGAAGCAGAAATCGAACAAAAATTCCAGTAAACAATGAACTATACAGGAAGAAAAAATAGTTGAATTTTATAAATAATTAAATATTAATCATTTAATAGCTTGTTACATAGTATCTCTAAGTCTCATGTTTAATATCTGTAGTGGCTCAAAAACTCTGAACATAAGATATTAATTTTGACGTTTTGTTAATTATAAATAAAATACCTAACAAACACAAGTAAATAAAATACCCATTGTGTAAATTGTTGATTTATAGTTCACAAAAACAAGAAATTACTGAACATTACATACGTGCTAATTCCCAAGTCGTCTTCATCTTCCCAAGCCGGAGTTTTAGAACTTTCATCCGCAGACGAACTTCCTTCTATTCCTGAATCGCTGTCACAAGCTCCTAAATTTCTCAGCATATAAGAAGCATCTCCGAGTACAAGCTTTTCTAGCCTGCAGGTTAAACTAAACATTAACTAAGTAACATTATAATTTGATTTCTACATTTAAAAAAAGTGAGATAGATATAAGGCATTAGGCACAATCATTAATCATCATATTAATCAACAAAAGTATTCAAAACTTGGGCTCCATAAATGCTGTATTAATTTACTAAGATTACTTAAACATTTTTAATGGATATGGTGTACATAGTTTAAATGTTTTGAGTTTTTCTTTTAATAAAATCCTGATAAAAATATATGTACTTTTGAATAAGAAATGTTCGTTGCGGTATAGATTCTACTATTACTTTTCTTTTGACGTTAATTATTAAAAAAATGTATACTTTTGCAATGAATAGTTGATAAAAAGGGTGTTAAGCATTCAGAAAGCACTCACCGATCCTTTTCAACATCAACCAGATCCGCTAACTTTTTCTTTTTTCCTCTTGATTCGTGAGAAGGTATCTTTCTTTTACGTTTAACATCTTTAACTAAGTCCATTTTTAAATCGTTGACAAATCAGATTGAAAGCTACTGAACGGGGAAGGCTTCAAGAGGAATGAACAGGTGAGCTTTACAAGGAGGATGAACAAGTCCTCCTCTCTCTTCCGACCTCCTTGGAGCTTTGTAACGCCAAAGAGGTGCAACTCATCGAGCATGCAAAACTGTGAGTTCATAGTGAAGCTTCACTATTTTAAAAAGTTTTTAAGTAGATCAATTTTCTTTTTATTATATACATTAAATTTTAATTTACCCATATAGCTCTTGTTAATTTGATGGTATTTGTTTGATTATCAGCAATTTTATTATTTGTTAATCGATTTTGACAACTTCTTAACTACTATGGGCATGTTTAACACAAATTGCCAAGGCAAATCTGATTAAAAACCACGCTTTGACAGTAATGTCAAGATCGTTGCCTAGGTTTTTATGGAAAGTATTTCCACTGGAAGTGAAATCGTGATGAGAATCATTGGCTGAGCCATAATCAACAACGTCACTGTACCTTGGCTGCTCGGAGTGTCAACTCTCGACATTCACTCGTCGTTTTGTTTATTTACAGTTTCTTTTTGGAGTTTCCATGATATGTTCAGCAAATTTATGAATTGCGAAAGTACTGGTAGAACATTGTTTCATTGTTCACCAAATGCAAGGTACAATTTTGCAAACTCTCCTTCCCCCCTTCTCGGGTATGTCATCTACCCAAAAATTGTCATTGGACCGCGGTCTTGAAACGTTTCCTTCTCTATCATTAGAGTAATTTCGTATAATGCTAATTTTTTTTAACAGCATCACTGTAGTAGACAGAACATACAAGTTTCGAGAGTTAGACAACCTTTTCTATAGATTCCAATATTACTTGACGGTGATGTCTTCTTGATCTGGTCAGACTACACCCGTTGATATGAATCAAGCTTTAGCCAATCTGGGTTGGAGTCAATAAAAAGAAGATATCAACATCCTGAGTGGATATCCCCATGGTCGCAGTCTATTCTAAATTAAGACTAGCCTAGCACTCCTGCAGTCATATAAAATTCTAGAGGATTCAGTAAAACTACTTCTAAGCTAAAAACAAGATCCTGGTAATAATGGCATGATTAATGTCGCGTTTCGAACTCGGTCCGCTAAACCCAACGTTTGGGTTTATTTATTGGGCTGCAGCAAGAGTGCACGAATCCAATCATCGTGGATTCTAGGGCCCTTTGGAACAACATCATCAGGCCTTTCGGAGTTTCACCACGTATACAGAAATGGTCTGTATCTCATTTATATAGCAGGTGAAAAAAATAAAGTTTCGCAACAACCACATTTCTGGCCGGGGTTAGTATTTTGTCAAATTCTGCTAAGAGATGTATAATTGACTGTTGAATCGAAATGTTCAAAAGGCATGTTGCTTTGACTCCTATTGATAGCAATAATCAACTGCGCAATCAGGTGTTGTTGATTTCGGGATGTAACCTGAGAAAAGGTCTGCGGAAAATACTGTAACTGGTCCCCTGATCCATTGTAGAGAACATTACCTAGAATAATTGTTAAACAAAAGAGTTCGATTTAGTTGCTCAGCCAAGATGTGAAAAAAAAGGGTCGGCAGTTCCTGATAAAATTAATCACTAATTTCACTGCACTGGACGTGTGTATAACTGAATCAAGTTTATCCTTGTTCCCAATTGTTTTATCCAGGATCATTGAAAGAAGTAAGAAATTGATCTATGGTTGTATTGTAATAGAAGGTTTATTTGAAAATCACAACATTGTGTGTCAGAGCCAATCTTCAGCTGTGTGATAGCAAATAATTGCATGTGACAACAATAGGTTAAGAAAAAAAAAAACACAAGTCAGATCAAATTCTATAATTTTATAGAAACATTGAAAAATAAATTTATATTACAACAATTTATTTATTGGAATTTTATGGATTCCTATTAGAAAGTGTTCTCTCTGTTTTCCAGCAGATGGAAATTCAATCTCACAGGCATAACATTGAAAGGGTGGCTTTCGATTTTCATAAAAATTAGGTTTCAAACATCTGAAACAAGCATAAATTAGTAATATTTATAAGAGAACAATAATAAAACTATGAAAGACATGAAAAATAGTCATGTACATGAAGCATGAGTAAGAGTAATTCATTAATTATTTACTGGGTAAAAAAAAAATCTATAATTTTGAGTAGTTATAACATAAAAATAAATATTAACTCAACATCCTGTTTAACACTATGTAATTTTACTTTTGTTTTTGAATAAAGGAACCCATACTGGGATTTTCCTACCTCTGGGGCAGAAGTGGTACTATCTTGAAAATTCTTATGTCAGCAAGGTTTTGTGTAGTGGCCATGGAATCTTTTTTTTTTGTATAGAGACCACTAAACAAAAAAAATGATTAGGAAGTTGTTATATACTTAGACTTGGATCTGACACATCAAGGGGTTGGTTGACTTACCTCTGGCACACAGATCCTAGTTCAGCCGAGTTTGACTGAGTGTTCTCCGAAATTTCCTCTTTTATATAATAGCCACTAAAACAAACAAAATAAACTGTTAACAGGAAGTGGCTAAACACTCAGTCTATACAATCCGTCTATCAGCAAATGAAGAACAAATGGTTTGGATGTAACGTATCACAAGGTTGGCTGACATACCTCGGCCACACAGGTGGTTTCTTGGGCCCTGAACTTGACGAATGTAGTTTCTTGGAAGATCTGAGGTCAGCAGAGTTTGACTGCGTGTACTCAGAAATTTCCTCTTTTAAAGGGGAACTACTAACAAAACCTGATGTTGATGGATGTGCCATCTGGTACGAATCTTTGACATCAGAGTATATGAAATCCATAAGTTGCAGGTATAATAAGTAAGCCATACCACTAAGAGAAATAAAAAAAATGTTATCAGGAAGTGATTGTAAACTTAGTTTACCCAATCGATCTTTCACCAAATGAAGAACAAATGGTTTGGACCTGACACTGTAAGAGGTTGTCTGACTTACCTCTGCCACACAGGTAGTTTCTTGGGCCCTGAAGATGATAAATGTGGTCTCTCAGAAGATCGGAAAAATGCATGTGCCATGTGAGATAATCCTGGGTGAGCAGAGTTTGAATTTTTGGTCTCCATTCCTTTAACACAGAAGATATACCAAGTCAATTTCATGAATTAATCAATACCATTAATCAAAAAAATGGTCAATATGAAGTAAAATAAAATAACAAAACTCATTACAGCCCATAGAGGGCTTAAGACTTGATTAAATAATGATGACTTGGCGAGGTGAAATGGTTTTAGTTTGATGATTCTCCCGAAGGTAGGTCTTGTCTCTTCCAAATCTGTATTGCCACCAAAGCTTGTCAATTTTATGTCAGTACCAGTGCTACTGCTCTAAGAAATTCATGGAAATTTCCATGACTATGATAAATTAACAAACACCATATAATAAACGATAATAAGATCATTTTATACAATTATAATTATTTTTATTAGAAATAATTTTAATTACTTATGAAATGTGATGGTGAGTTTAGGTAAGGTTTAGCAGGCAGAGATGGAAGTCTGTACCACAAACGAGTGTTGTTCTTTCTCCTCGCCTTCAGCTGACGCTTGCTCTATAAAACCACATAAAATGAAATGTTATTGTTTTTTATAAAATTTAATTATTCGAATTAGGTTGATTTTGAGTAATTGATATTCCCAATTACACCAAGGCTCAGGTACCAAGGCTACTTTCTGGGATTTACTGAGATTTTGGGTAGGCGGTTTAGAGAGTCTAAATATTTGGTTTTAGATGGAAGGTGAAACTGAAAGATGAATTGACTATAGTCCTCAGGACTTTGGATTGGATGTGCTTAATGTTCAAGAGGTCAGTAGCCTCCGAGAATTCAATTTTGCAATGGCAGATTGGCTTCAGTATATCTTCAATTACGGTTTATCTAGATGACATGATATTTTCTGTAGACTAGTCTATTTAGTTGTCCAAAATCTCTATTAAACTCTTGTCTTCTTAGTCTTGTGAGTGAGTGTTACGTCTTTTGAGGCAAGGCCTTGAAGATATTTGGAGGACAGGATTCACTTTATAAAGTGAAATTAATGTGGATCCATTTATCTTTGTTAGTTTTTATCGTACAAAAAAATTAATGGGATAAACTACTCATTTGGTTTGTGTTAACTTAAGGTAAATGGCTAGATAGAGAGAGAGGATGATTGAAAAGGAAATATTTTTATGTTCGAAGCAATGAAATTCTCAAGAGATAATGATCTAGTGAGAAAAAGTCTATCAAATGCTGTGATTGAGCCAGAATATTCAGGTTTGAATGGGGCGAATGAGTATAACAGGAAACATTGAAGATTTCAATTGAAAAATTTCAGCAATGTGCGAAAGTTGGTGGAGCAAGCGATGATGTACTGTTATGTTTAAAATTTTTATTTAAAATAGAATTAATTTTTAATTATAAATACATTGACTAAGTTAAATCATTTTTAAGTTGTATTTAAAATGAATCAGGGTAAATAAAATTTAAAAATTTAAAGTGGATAATACAAGGCATCTTATACAGGCAGGGAAATTGAAAAGCAGATGCCAAGAACATTTATCTTTGGAGGAGTACCCATTTTACAATCATGTACACATGTAGAAGGACATCGTAACACCCTGCATACTGCCTGTCTACTACATGGCGAAAGAAACTTAAAAAATGATCAAAAGGCTTGAAAATATCCAAATTAAATTAGGAGCAGAAAAGAATCCAAAAAGCTTAATAAGCAAGAGGGTGCTTTAAAATTGAAAATGCTGACCGAACCGGTAATTAGCAGCAATCCATTTCAAATCATCAGTCAAATTTCAAACCGTAAGTCAAAGAAACATAAATAATTTATATTTAGGTGGTGGCATTATTGCAATAAATTAGTGGCCGTCATGTTAGTGAATCTGAAAATTTATTTTTTTTAAAGGGAAAAATCATTCATAATTTATTATTGTGCAAATAACTTTTTTTTAAATATATTATCAAGAGTTATGAGTCATGTCAATTACACTGGTCAACATGATTTTTTCTCACGATTACCAATAGGTGTACTTAATGGAGTTTTTTTATCCTGTTTTCAAATATGTATTTGGAATTTCTCCATCACCCACAGTTTTTTTGTTATTTTAATTTTTAAAACATGTTTTCTTCCATTTGTCCATTGTAAAGTAAAAGCTCTTAAAGCATTGTAAATATGATGGAACCAAATGAACTAACTCAACCGGTAGCATTGCTACTGCTATGCATGTTCACACATTTATAAACCTGTACAAACGTGATCTAATGTTGCATACACTCATCAGAACAATGGCAGTTGTGAGATATTAATTAACTAGTAAACGCATTGTGTGTCTCAATTATTGATTGTTACATATTTACTACTTTATTACTTTTCATTAGTTGTTAGTTACAAAATGCTTAGAGTTAGTTACATAATCATCCTAACAATTTTTGTTTTGTATATGGTGAAGTGAAGCTCAAGTCACAAAAGCCAAACCTTACTCCATTAGTAAAACACTGTTATGAACTTTAGTTTTGGTGTAAAGTCGGGGACCAAACAAGGGCCGTGGCCCCACATGTCTGTTGTTTGTCGTCGTCTAGGCTTGCCACTGTATGGAAAAATGGCACACACTACATGCCATTTGCTATCCCTATGATTTGGAGGGAACCCAAAGATCACTGTTCTGACTGTTATTTCTCCTTAATAACCATTAAAGGGGTTACATTAAAATTATTATTAATAGATTCTGGTGATACAACTTTTGAAAAAAGCAATTCTAAGTTTCATTTACTGACTCAAGAAAATCATTTAACGATCTCACACGAGATTCAATGTTTTCCAAAAAACATTCTGAAATACTTCTTTTTCAGCTAAAAGGATAGAATCTTCTTCAAAAGAATACAAAGATATGTACTTATCATAATCGTCATTCTAAATTTAAAGACTATTTTTCTGAAGAAAATGGATTAGTGTTTTCTAATGAAATTTCTTCTCTTATGGAGGCACTTTGTAATAGACATAACACAAAAGAATAACACTTGTTATTTGATTTCTTTGATGGGAAAGTTCTAATATGCTGGGCGATTATTGTTGGACCGCAGACAAAATATAATAGAAAATCATCGTTTCTTATTTTTCAGATGAGTCAAATGTTTGAATATTGTGTAGTCAAGATTTCAGAAAGTATTAAAATGTTTGAAATTATAAATGGCTACCTCTCGGAAACCTTGCGTGATGTGGAAAAACTGATTTCATATTTGAATTTAGGAGAAAAAAAATCCTATCGAAATGACATATTTTTCTCCATGAAAAAAAAAATTATGTTTTGTTCCCCTGTGTCATTAAGAGAAACTAACTGTAACCATTAACCAATGCCAAGGATTATATAATGTATTTAACCAAAACATAAATAAAATAGGCCCCCCTTTTGTTCATATGTGTCCGTTTTAATTTTTAGCTCTGGAGTAATTTTACAAACAAATATTTTTCAGACGTTGATGATGCCAGATATGATGACAAAATCCAGTCCTTATATTATAAAATATAACATTATTATTAAGAGTAATAGGCCAAAACGGTTTTCCTATTTCCTACATTTGTTCTGATATTTTAACTATTTTTTGGTCTGTATTTTATTAACTGTTAAATTTTTTATATTAAATTAACTATATTTATTTTATTTTAACTTATTTTCTAACTGCTATAGTAATTTTAAATAACTGATGTATGTCTCCAGTTATTTAAAGGTTATTATTATTGTTTTAGCCTTTGAAAATAACATTTTATATTTGAAAGCAGTCGGAGCAACAAAGCGAACAATATTGTGGGTACATGAATATTTTTATCCATCATTAAATTCATAAAATATTTTATTAATAAACAGTCAAATAAAAATATGATACGTATTATCTATTTATTTCTGAAAAAGATTCCAAAGAATACAAATAACACAGTTCTCTTTTCTGGGTTTTATGTCATGATCATCAATTACTCACATAGCAAAGGTTCCTCGTTGATTTGACTCTGATAATAGGCAACGGCTGGTTCTCAGCGGGGTCGGTCTTTGGTACATGGCCCGCTTTTTGTTTTGAATTGTCTGACATCGCTAATAACTTAGTCAAATCAGTCAAATTATCTGAAATTTAAGATAATAATAAGCTCACATATTTATTATGTTAAATTAAACATTAGAAATAACTCAAAAATTAAACAGGAAAGATATATCTCTTTCAAAGCTACTTCGAAAATTTAAAAAAAAATTCTAAAAGTCAATTGAGACACGTCATACAATCAAGGGTTCTCTAGTAATTATTAATAAAATTTAATGAATTTTTTTAAATAACAGTCTACCAAAGCTGCAACAAATAATACAATAATATAAATTACGATTCAGGATGTTGAGATCTTTAATTTTATACCATACTTGATATGATTGGAAAAAATATTTACAATTTTGTTATAAACCATTGGATTAATGATTGACCCTTCATTATTTATCATAATAATTTTTATTTTTACCATTTCTGGCGCATAAAGTAAATCTTTCAAGCGAAAGATCAATGAAGTTGGGTTTACAAAAAGATTATGAATAAACGTTGTTATTTCACACAACCTTTAATTTTATATCCTACTAAAATTATAATTCTCTAATACCAACTAATTAATTAGTTAATTAATGACACAAATATATTATGGAGATAGCTTTAGTTCTCTTGCGTTACTTAGATTAAATCAAAATTCTACATACAATTTCATGTCTAAACCTAAAACAGGGTGCAGACAGACACACTGGTGACTCATGAGGGTTTCACATGATGGAAAAAATCAGCAAAATGATAATTTTTTTTTAGCTAGAGTATGAATTAAATCATAGCAGAACTGATAAAAATGAAGAATGACATGTAAAATTGCTAGTATTAATCAACATTGAAATTCTATTGCAAAACACGTCTGATTCGGTAAATAGCAAGTCAATGCAAAGTTAAATCACCTGAAGCTTTTATTTTGGTTTTCTATGACTGAATAACTACTTGTTTATTTCAAAATTGTCGAAGCTATCCAGCCAATCCCCCTCAAAATAATATATCTTTACGGAATCGAACCCAGTTACTAGGTCGGAAATCCTTGGCCATGAAAACATAGCACATTTTAAAATATCTTATTAAACCCCTATTTGACTCTTCTGTCTATAATATTTTATATTAATTATAAGTATTTTATATTAATTTTTGAAATAAAGTAGTTTCATGCGCAAGAACTTCTAGTGCTAATCAGCTGTGCTGCACGCATGAGCCAATGGTCCTCGGTGATATAGTGCTCCTCATTTATTGAATGTATTGCGGCACAGCTGAATAATGATTTTTGACGTTTACCCGATGAGGGTTTCAGATTACAAGAACCCTAAAAGTTCAGTTTTCGGCTCCATGAAGAAATTTTTTCCCATGGAAATTAATCAGGAATTGGCTTAATAAGCAAAAATAAGGTAATATTCAATCGAGTATAGAATAAATGAAAAAAAGGTTGCGAGGTTAAATGTAACACTGACCACGCATGAACCCCAAGCCGTTTACTATCTACAGTGACAACATGTGTAAGACTTTGTCTCATGAGTCCAGTCCTCTACAATCATGACTTCAACCGTCGGTAAGATGATAACTATCTTTGAAAAGATTACTTGAGTTGCAATTTTGATAATTAAATTAATTTATTCATATGGCTCTCGCACTCTTGGTCAGCCTCCGCTGACTCCATATCCAGTGACGCGGCTGACGGAGGAGCAAGGGGGACTCCCCAAAACTCTGCTTCCTCTCTCGCATGCGAGGGAGGTGACAAACATGTGGATTTGGGACGTCTCTGGGCTGTTTGTAAATACTGTATGAATGAGATCATTTATCACAATTACTTATTGCCCAATAAGGCCGATTGTAATTTTTAACATGATAAAGCTGTTTAATAATAAATAATAATTTATTCATACGTACAAAGTACATGAGTGCTTTGAATATATTTGAGGATCATAAATAAAAAATTTTATACTAACTCTATAATTATTATAATGAGTGAGAAATGAAACAAGAAATAGTAGGCTAAGATATTTAAAATTTAGCAAAACAGTTTCATAAATAATAACAAAACAGGAGATATAAAAGGTTACTTAACTTAATATTATATTATATATTTCCTTAAACCAAAATAAATGAACTTAATCAATGCAATAATAACTATTACTTCTGTTACAATTATTTAAAATTTCCATTATTTTGTAATTCATAAATAATGCCTATTTATATTTTTATGTGATAATCAACGTTTTGAAGGGCACCAAATTTAAATTCTTGAATGCAGCCATTCTTTATTACATTGCAGGTTTTATGAAAAGATGCCCCACTCATTTGCTAACAATTTTCAAAATTTATTTAAAGTTAGAATAACAGGTTTTAATATAATGAGAATGGAATATGATTTTGGACAACATTTGCCCATCTTATATTTTAATATTAAATATTAAAGGGAATTTTAATATGCTCAATTAACTACATAAAATGTGTTCGAAAATATCAGTAACATAAATAAAAACAGTTCAAAGTTCTATCCTTTCTAATAGAAAAACAAAGTTATGAATCAAATGTTTGCATTAATCCATATTCTTATCTAAGAGAACAACCCTCTGCAAAGAAATGTATTTTCATATAAATAAATTTTTATATAAATTTATAAATGGTTAGAAGAAATAAAATTAAACCATAAAAAATATATCTGCCAATTTTTGCCTCTTTAGATTACCAATAGAATTTTATAAAGAAATCGTTGTAGAAAGAAATATTTCTTTCTAATTTTTAAATGCATTGTACAGTAGTAATATAACTCACTTATATATATTTATATATAATATACTAATAGAATACTTACCAGTTTTTAAGATATTATAGAATGCTGCGGTGTTAAGGGAACGGGCAAGAGAATTTTGCCTCGGAGAAGTAACCAGGGAATAATGCTTAGTCATCACCTCTGTACTCAAACATTTGATGGTGACGCAGAGGTTATTCACAAAGAGATGCCAAAACAATGATTTCCTTTATTAAAGCATCAGGCGCGTGTAATCTCAAATCTTTAGAAATTGTGAATATATGTGATTGTTTAAACAATGGTTCATAGTATGTAGTTATCCCATTACTCACTTTATTGTTTCGATAACCATTTTTTTTATACATAAAGACTTTATTTGAAATGGTTTAAGTTACTCTTTTATAGCATTAGACCACACTGCACCTCTCTTGGAATATGAAATTGTAACTGAAAAATTCAATTTGAGGGAAACATGCCAATTAATAGGAAAAATTAATGAATCAAAAAAGAGCAGGAGGAGAGACAAAACTCCCCAGAAGCCAACCCTGCCAAGATGCCATCCCAGGCCTCCATGTTTGGTAGGTTGGAAGTCTGGTGGTAAAAACACGAGGACTAATCAGAGGATGCCTGCCAAAAATTGAGTGTATTTAGTTTACTCTTTTACAAGTGTAATCTAGAAGCGTTTAGGGATTCAACGATCTTGCTAACATAATATTCTTAAATTCCGTGATATAATGTTATTCAAAAAGAGTCTAAAATGAAATAGCATATACTTATGAGCCTGAAGGGAGAAGCTCTGTTTTCTTTCAGATACCGAGTGATTGTCTTTCATCTATCTGTCTCAATGGTCTACGATTAGACATTACAATATTTAAATGTATACTTCATAAAATCTGAAAATTTACTGATTACTTTTAGGTTAAAGTACAATAACAGGAAGTTTAGAAGAAAAAATAAAGTATGAGAAAAGTACAATTGTTTCACTAAAGTTTAATATTTCTCAACTCCCAGCTCACAAGCTACTTAAGAAATAAGTTTCTAATTTTTTCCCCAAGTTTAAAGACACAACAATTTCTTACCATTTTATTAAAATGCTTTAATACTTTCTATCTGATTTCGATATATTTTCTTATGTTGATGTTGTAATTACTTAAGTTTGTTGAAAATATGATTTTCAAGTAGCAGCCGACATGATTACCTGGTAATTTTTTAAATAATTATTTCAAAGTTTTTATGATACTGATGCCGAGTCCCAGCAGAACATAGGATCTGAAGGATTGAAAATTGGAAGAAAACAAGAAGAAGGTGACCATCATTTTGGTAGTCCACACTTCCGTGTTAAGTGGGAGATCTTCACATAAAATACTAATGATAGTTAAACAGTATTCAACAAATATTTACTGTATAATGACCCAGAAATATACCATTTGCATATCCACCAAAACATACTCACCATAAAACTGTATGAAAATTTAGGACAAATTATAAATGTTCTAATAAAAGCAGTATACAAATCATGTTAGATACTAGATCACTGATCACCGATAAAATGGCCAAAGTAGATATTTGGACATTATTTGAAATAATCGTGTTTATCACATTCTGTCTCTAATAATTGAAAAAAAATTAAATTGGCTTCAATATTTTAGCTGCGATTGAAAAAGTACATTTCACATTAAAATACATGAAAAAATGATTGTTTACTAAATAGAAACATTTGTGGTCATTATATTAGAAAAAATATGTGCCACTAAAATAGACTCTGTAATTCAAACTTAACCACTTAGTATTTAGTCCATGAGGTCTGAATGGTTGGTGATAAATAAAAAAAGAAAATAGAACAATGAACCAACTTCTTTATTTACAAATATGCATAAAAAATTCATAACAAGTAGTGAATCATCTGAAGTATTTTATAAAGTAATGTTTAAAGCTGTTACATTTCAACTTTAAATGTTAAACAAAATAATAGCCAGGTAAAGTAATTATTACCGTTTATAAAAGATACAAATATTACCAAGACTATTGACACTAACAGAATGCCTTAATGTACACAAAATTCAACCAACTATTTTTTATTTTTTCATATCATTTTTTATCATTCAACCTTTTTTGATCCACTTGATTAAATTAACCAAATTTAAAACAATTGCCAACAATATTTTTTCAAATATGCCATAATAGGTTTTATGACCAGTACCACTATTAATAAATTGCAAAGCTATTACATGCCCTGACTTGAGGTGTAGACCTATGTCAAACTGAAATATGTTGCCGTTAGAGAAAAAGTGAAAAATGGATTTAAAAAAAAATGTACTTAATTTGAGAAATAAAACCAAGAATTTTACAAGAGGATTTAAAATTTATTGAACCAAGTTTAGGGACAAAATTTAAGCTGCACCCGCCACAATAGTTTAAAAAAGTCTGTTTAGTGTCAAATTTTCTCTGAAAAGCTCATAAGATAAAAGTTGGCTGAATAAATTAAAAAAAAAATTGAATAAAAATATTAATATTTGATAATATATCTAAAGCAAGTAAGTTTACAGAATGTGAAAATTTGGTGCTACTTTTTCTAGACAATATCACCATTAGGAGATTTTGATTTGACTAAGTGGAAGCACACTGTTTTGCCCTTGTCCTTCTTGTGAGGTACCCGAATGGACAAGTCGTGGAGCATGTTTTTAAAGCTTTGAGAATCGTAACTGAGACTGGCGAGAGAAAGTAGCTTCCAAGTAGTGAAGGGAAACTGTCGAACCCAGTGGAGGTCTTGAATCCGGCAAGGTGGCCCAAAGGCTATAGCGTACATCCTGCTTCGGCCGAAGAAGCAACGCCCAACAGTTCTGAAGGCATAGCCTACTGCCACTGAGATGGCGATGCAAAGGTAGAAGAGGTTGAGGGCTCCAATCACCATGTATGCCAGGTTCAGTTTCATTACCCAGGGAGTGCACGTAATAGGAAGTTGCATGGCAAAAAGTTCCTGCTGGATTTTGAAAAGGGTGTAGTAGATGTCGTTGGCTAGGTCCGCCATCACAAACAAAGACCCCAAGCTGAACAAATTGTAGAAGCCGATGAAACAGATGCAGGTAGAGATCTCATTATCGCTTTGCGGCTTCCTGAGGGTTTTGTAGAGGTTCCTGGCAGACGAGAGGGACTCTTTGGCATCTTCGAGGCGCTTCACCATCACCTTCGCCAACCTCAGGTAGTTTCCCTTGTGGATGCGATAGATCAAGTAAGCATGCAAGAATACGAGCAACGCGGTAGCGTGTAGCAGTGCGGGTACAGATTCCACGTGCTGTTTCAAATCTTTGTGGCACGGTACCTCTGTCAGGCTGAACTGGAACGAAATCACCAAGAAGAGGAAGACACCTAGCCTCAACTTATCCATCTTCCTTCCGTTAACAAGGTCTTGGAGAAATACAGAATAAACCACCGAACTCGCACTACTTGTTATAACTGAACACACTTCTTCCGTCAGCTACTGGAGGCAAGAGACTGTGGCGGAGAACTGGCGGAAAATGACTGCGCTTCTTATATAGCTTACCCCCTTCTCCTGGAGGATGCGTCATATTCCGTCTTCACCAAAATGGCCGCTACAATTACAAATCCTCTACAGTTTAATTCGCTCATATATTTTTCAATTCATTAAAAAAATTCTCAATTTTAATTTATATCTCTCACTCTATCCTTCCCCCCATTACTGACCACCAGTGGAAATTTGAAACTTTATCTCTGTACCGAAACAAAAAAAACATGCAATTAAGTGGCGTAATGTTAGGTATATAATAGGCTTAAAAAAAGAAGAAACCATGACTGATTACAACATTCAACAAATTGAAAAATTCGCAAGAGGCAGAACTTTAACCTGTGCAAATTTCAACTCTTGTCTGTGTTAGAGGCAGCGGGATCTCAATGAGCCAAAACTAGTTGGCTGGAAAGTGATGCGAAAGCCCAAAAGGTCATCGTATCTTCGTCGAGTAAGAACATTGTGTACATTCTGAGTTCTAACTAAAACTATGTACAATAAATTATGTGAAATTTATGAAGAAAATTAAATAAAGCAACTTGTTAAGATGCTTTAGATAAAATGATGAATGAGAAACTATTAGGTTGGCAAGAAAGTAATTTCGGTTTGCACCAGTAGATAGCGTTATGTTTGTTTTGTCATTCTTTTGTCAATGTTAGAATTTTTTTCTTTTGAGATTTGGTAGTCAATACCTTTAGGTTTCTATAGAAAAAAATTCCGATTAATTTTGTTTACAACTGTCAGTTTCAACTTGGAGTGCAGAAATGAGCATTTTTGACAAAATTTACTTTTTTATTTTCATAAAGGCAAGAAAACGGCTGAGGCTCACAAAGAGATATGTGATGTTTATGGTGTTGATTGTTTAACAGAACGCACGTGTCAGAATTGGTTTATAAAATTTCGTTCTAGAGATTTTTCACTGAGAGATGACCAACGTACTGGTCGACCTTCTGAAGTTGATGATGACAAAATGAAAGCCATAATTGAATCGAATCGTCATATAACTGTGCGAGAGATTGCAAAACAGTTAAATGTATCACACACAACAATTGAAAATCATATAAGACGTCTTGGACTTGTTAAGAAGCTCGATATTTGGGTTCCGCAACGACAATGCGAGGCCTCACACACCTTTAGCAACACGTACGAAACTATTGGAGCTTGGTTGGGAAGTGATGTCGCATCCCCCATACAGCCCCGACCTGACACCATCGGATTATCATTTATTTCGAAGTTTATAAAACTTCTTAAATGGTAAAAATTTCAGTAATAACTATAACCTCAAATCGCATTTGGTTGAGTTTCTTCTGATAAGGACCAGAAGTTCTATGAGTGCGGGATTATGAAGTTACCAGAAAGATGGCAAAAGGTCATTGAACGGAAGATCTTCAATCGCCAGGACTTTGGAAACCACAAGGGAATCGACTTTATAATCTGAAAAAAAAATTGAGAAATCTAACTGCTCGTTTGCTGCCTGAAGAATGAAGAAATGACCAAGACTGAAAGGATGTCGCATTTGAAAGAAAAATGATTTCTTTCAAGTGAAAAAACTCAAGACAAAAATTGTATTCTCAGTAAATATATTTTGTAAAAAAGACGAACCATGGCTCTAACCATGTTTTATTAGAGATAAACATCTTGAACAAGACCGTGATAAGATAAAACTCAAATGATATGATAATTAATCTGTTAAGAAGGAAAAAGTTCTTATCACAAGATAATCATCGGATTGGATAGCATTCTAAATGGATCATAGATTCAGGTGCACCCTCTCATAAGACAAATAATATCACATCGCTCTCAAATAAACGTACCGCTTCGCCATGGCTAAAAACGGCGTTCAAATGATCAAAGAATCACAGTGGCTGACATTTTGTTTGAGGATTTCAAATTCAGAGACGTTCATGTGCCAGACCTTGCTACGGATCTGACGAATGATACTGATACTGAATGATACATCAGATACTGATCTGATAAATCTGATGATACAGTGATTTTATTAACATCCGGCATTCTGTTCTTGGAGGGATCATAAAGCGGAACTTCCGGGACTCTAGCTCAAGCAAGGAGACCCCCTGGGATCCTTAATAAAATTTAAAAGAGTGGTGAAATTTGGTGGACATTTTCAACAGGAATGCGTTGAGATGGTATTAGATAAATTACGTATTCAAGGGGGAAAAAATATTTCCAAAGGCCTATTTGAAATTAATTTATCACTTTCAAAAACTAATATTTTTCACATTGCTCAGTCCCATACTTGCAACTGTAGAACTATGGGATCGCAATCTTGGACTCGAAAACATGGGAATGCTAACGAAACTGTGTATTCAGGTATGATCATCCACTCGAAAACAATTTAAAACCGATTCTCAATGCGAAACATGTTCCTATATCAAACAAAAAAGAATTCAATTTTCAACAGAAAGAAAAAGAGCATCTAGATCTCTAGAAATTGTACATGCGGATATATCCGGTCCACTAAAAACGATTTCAAGTATTTTGTTACTCTTTTGGACAACTACACTTATTTTCTCTATGTTGACTTCCTGAGTGAGAAATCCGAAATTGAATAAATTTCGCTTCGACAATGCTTGGGGAAACAGCTCTGATCAATTGACAGATTGCCCTCGACATAAAGGAATCAAAAACTGATGTATTCCTCGACTTGCCGGAAAGGGAGAACGTTACTTACCAATAAAATATAGGGTAAGACCCATCACTCTGCTAAATATTTGTTAAATAGAAGCCCGAATGCAGCAGATGCAGATATTGACCGATATGCTACCTTTTGAAATGTAGTTCAAAACTCATGATCTATCAAAATACACAAACCTTGACTCAACACTCAAAAACTAAAACCAAACAGTCAGAGACAAACAGGTATAAATTTTGGATTGAAACACGCAGGAGTATAAACGCACTACTCACAGACAAACTGGTCAAGAAAGAAAAAAAAGAAACAAGGGATTTTGAAACTTACTAAAACCGGCTATGTGAAAGAAATATTAACACGACACAACATAAAAAAAAGAATAGCATTATTAAATTTTTTTTTAATGGGATCGTTAAGTGTTTTCGCATACGTGAAGTAGGGAACTTTTACCTGAAATTTACAATTTCCTATTTCATTTTTAGGGAATGGAACTGAAACAAGGGATTTTGAAACTTACTAAAACCGGCTATGTGAAAGAAAACTTAACACGACACAACATAAAAAAAAGAATAGCATTATTAAATGTTTTTTTAATGGGATCGTTAAGTGTTTTCGCATACGTGAAGTAGGGAACTTTTACCTGAAATTTACGATTTCCTATTTCATTTTTAGGGAATGGAACTGAAACAAGGGATTTTGAAACTTACTAAAACCGGCTATGTGAAAGAAATATTAACACGACACAACATAAAAAAAAGAATAGCATTATTAAATTTTTTTTTAATGGGATCGTTAAGTGTTTTCGCATACGTGAAGTAGGGAACTTTTACCTGAAATTTACGATTTCCTATTTCATTTTTAGGGAATGGAACTGAATCAAGGGATTTTGAAACTTACTAAAACCGGCTATGTGAAAGAAATATTAACACGACACAACATAAAAAAAAGAATAGCATTATTAAATGGTTTTTGAATGGGATCGTTAAGTGTTTTCGCATACGTGAAGTAGGGAACTTTTACCTGAAATTTACAATTTCCTATTTCATTTTTAGGGAATGGAACTGAAACAAGGGATTTTGAAACTTACTAAAACCGGCTATGTGAAAGAAAACTTAACACGACACAACATAAAAAAAAGAATAGCATTATTAAATGTTTTTTTAATGGGATCGTTAAGTGTTTTCGCATATGTGAAGTAGAGAACTTTTACCTGAAATTCAGGATTTCCTATTTTATTTTTAGGGAATGGAACTGAAACAAGGGATTTTGAAACTTACTAAAACCGGCTATGTGAAAGAAATATTAACACGACACAACATAAAAAAAAGAATAGCATTATTAAATTTTTTTTTAATGGGATCGTTAAGTGTTTTCGCATACGTGAAGTAGGGAACTTTTACCTGAAATTTACGATTTCCTATTTCATTTTTAGGGAATGGAACTGAAACAAGGGATTTTGAAACTTACTAAAACCGGCTATGTGAAAGAAATATTAACACGACACAACATAAAAAAAAGAATCGCATTATTAAATTTTTTTTTAATGGGATCGTTAAGTGTTTTCGCATACGTGAAGTAGGGAACTTTTACCTGAAATTTAGGATTTCCTATTTCATTTTTAGGGAATGGAACTGAATCAAGGGATTTTGAAACTTACTAAAACCGGCTATGTGAAAGAAATATTAACACGACACAACATAAAAAAAAGAATAGCATTATTAAATTTTTTTTTAATGGGATCGTTAAGTGTTTTCGCATACGTGAAGTAGGGAACTTTTACCTGAAATTTAGGATTTCCTATTTCATTTTTAGGGAATGGAACTGAAACAAGGGATTTTGAAACTTACTAAAACCGGCTATGTGAAAGAAATATTAACACGACACAACATAAAAAAAAGAATAGCATTATTAATTTTTTTTTTAATGGGATCGTTAAGTGTTTTCGCATACGTGAAGTAGGGAACTTTTACCTGAAATTTACGATTTCCTATTTCATTTTTAGGGAATGGAACTGAAACAAGGGATTTTGAAACTTACTAAAACCGGCTATGTGAAAGAAATATTAACACGACACAACATACAAAAAAGAATAGCATTATTAAATTTTTTTTTAATGGGATCGTTAAGTGTTTTCGCATACGTGAAGTAGGGAACTTTTACCTGAAATTTAGGATTTCCTATTTCATTTTTAGGGAATGGAACTGAAACAAGGGATTATGAAACTTACTAAAACCGGCTATGTGAAAGAAATATTAACACGACACAACATAAAAAAAAGAATAGCATTATTAAATTTTTTTTTAATGGGATCGTTAAGTGTTTTCGCATACGTGAAGTAGGGAACTTTTACCTGAAATTTACGATTTCCTATTTCATTTTTAGGGAATGGAACTGAAACAAGGGATTTTGAAACTTACTAAAACCGGCTATGTGAAAGAAATATTAACACGACACAACATAAAAAAAAGAATCGCATTATTAAATTTTTTTTTAATGGGATCGTTAAGTGTTTTCGCATACGTGAAGTAGGGAACTTTTACCTGAAATTTAGAATTTCCTATTTCATTTTTAGGGAATGGAACTGAATCAAGGGATTTTGAAACTTACTAAAACCGGCTATGTGAAAGAAATATTAACACGACACAACATAAAAAAAAGAATAGCATTATTAAATTTTTTTTTAATGGGATCGTTAAGTGTTTTCGCATACGTGAAGTAGGGAACTTTTACCTGAAATTTAGGATTTCCTATTTCATTTTTAGGGAATGGAACTGAAACAAGGGATTTTGAAACTTACTAAAACCGGCTATGTGAAAGAAATATTAACACGACACAACATAAAAAAAAGAATAGCATTATTAAATTTTTTTTTAATGGGATCGTTAAGTGTTTTCGCATACGTGAAGTAGGGAACTTTTACCTGAAATTTACGATTTCCTATTTCATTTTTAGGGAATGGAACTGAAACAAGGGATTTTGAAATTTACTAAAACCGGCTATGTGAAAGAAATATTAACACGACACAACATAAAAAAAAGAATAGCATTATTAAATGGTTTTTGAATGGGATCGTTAAGTGTTTTCGCATACGTGAAGTAGGGAACTTTTACCTGAAATTTACAATTTCCTATTTCATTTTTAGGGAATGGAACTGAAACAAGGGATTTTGAAACTTACTAAAACCGGCTATGTGAAAGAAATATTAACACGACACAACATAAAAAAAAGAATAGCATTATTAAATGTTTTTTGAATGGGATCGTGAAGTGTTTTCGCATACGTGAAGTAGAGAACTTTTACCTGAAATTCAGGATTTCCTATTTTATTTTTAGGGAATGGAACTGAAACAAGGGATTTTGAAACTTACTAAAACCGGCTATGTGAAAGAAAACTTAACACGACACAACATAAAAAAAAGAATAGCATTATTAAATGTTTTTTTAATGGGATCGTTAAGTGTTTTCGCATATGTGAAGTAGAGAACTTTTACCTGAAATTCACAATTTCCTATTTCATTTTTAGGGAATGGAACTGAAACAAGGGATTTTGAAACTTACTAAAACCGGCTATGTGAAAGAAATATTAACACGACACAACATAAAAAAAAGAATAGCATTATTAATTTTTTTTTTAATGGGATCGTTAAGTGTTTTCGCATACGTGAAGTAGGGAACTTTTACCTGAAATTTACGATTTCCTATTTCATTTTTAGGGAATGGAACTGAAACAAGGGATTTTGAAACTTACTAAAACCGGCTATGTGAAAGAAATATTAACACGACACAACATACAAAAAAGAATAGCATTATTAAATTTTTTTTTAATGGGATCGTTAAGTGTTTTCGCATACGTGAAGTAGGGAACTTTTACCTGAAATTTAGGATTTCCTATTTCATTTTTAGGGAATGGAACTGAAACAAGGGATTATGAAACTTACTAAAACCGGCTATGTGAAAGAAATATTAACACGACACAACATAAAAAAAAGAATAGCATTATTAAATTTTTTTTTAATGGGATCGTTAAGTGTTTTCGCATACGTAAAGTAGGGAACTTTTACCTGAAATTTACGATTTCCTATTTCATTTTTAGGGAATGGAACTGAAACAAGGGATTTTGAAACTTACTAAAACCGGCTATGTGAAAGAAATATTAACACGACACAACATAAAAAAAAGAATAGCATTATTAAATGGTTTTTGAATGGGATCGTTAAGTGTTTTCGCATACGTGAAGTAGGGAACTTTTACCTGAAATTTACAATTTCCTATTTCATTTTTAGGGAATGGAACTGAAACAAGGGATTTTGAAACTTACTAAAACCGGCTATGTGAAAGAAATATTAACACGACACAACATAAAAAAAAGAATAGCATTATTAAATGTTTTTTTAATGGGATCGTTAAGTGTTTTCGCATACGTGAAGTAGGGAACTTTTACCTGAAATTTACGATTTCCTATTTCATTTTTAGGGAATGGAACTGAAACAAGGGATTTTGAAACTTACTAAAACCGGCTATGTGAAAGAAATATTAACACGACACAACATAAAAAAAAGAATAGCATTATTAAATTTTTTTTTAATGGGATCGTTAAGTGTTTTCGCATACGTGAAGTAGGGAACTTTTACCTGAAATTTAGGATTTCCTATTTCATTTTTAGGGAATGGAACTGAATCAAGGGATTTTGAAACTTACTAAAACCGGCTATGTGAAAGAAATATTAACACGACACAACATAAAAAAAAGAATAGCATTATTAAATGGTTTTTAAATGGGATCGTTAAGTGTTTTCGCATACGTGAAGTAGGGAACTTTTACCTGAAATTTACGATTTCCTATTTCATTTTTAGGGAATGGAACTGAAACAAGGGATTTTGAAACTTACTAAAACCGGCTATGTGAAAGAAATATTAACACGACACAACATACAAAAAAGAATAGCATTATTAAATTTTTTTTTAATGGGATCGTTAAGTGTTTTCGCATACGTGAAGTAGGGAACTTTTACCTGAAATTTAGGATTTCCTATTTCATTTTTAGGGAATGGAACTGAAACAAGGGATTATGAAACTTACTAAAACCGGCTATGTGAAAGAAATATTAACACGACACAACATAAAAAAAAGAATAGCATTATTAAATTTTTTTTTAATGGGATCGTTAAGTGTTTTCGCATACGTGAAGTAGGGAACTTTTACCTGAAATTTACGATTTCCTATTTCATTTTTAGGGAATGGAACTGAAACAAGGGATTTTGAAACTTACTAAAACCGGCTATGTGAAAGAAATATTAACACGACACAACATAAAAAAAAGAATCGCATTATTAAATTTTTTTTTAATGGGATCGTTAAGTGTTTTCGCATACGTGAAGTAGGGAACTTTTACCTGAAATTTAGAATTTCCTATTTCATTTTTAGGGAATGGAACTGAATCAAGGGATTTTGAAACTTACTAAAACCGGCTATGTGAAAGAAATATTAACACGACACAACATAAAAAAAAGAATAGCATTATTAAATTTTTTTTTAATGGGATCGTTAAGTGTTTTCGCATACGTGAAGTAGGGAACTTTTACCTGAAATTTAGGATTTCCTATTTCATTTTTAGGGAATGGAACTGAAACAAGGGATTTTGAAACTTACTAAAACCGGCTATGTGAAAGAAATATTAACACGACACAACATAAAAAAAAGAATAGCATTATTAAATTTTTTTTTAATGGGATCGTTAAGTGTTTTCGCATACGTGAAGTAGGGAACTTTTACCTGAAATTTACGATTTCCTATTTCATTTTTAGGGAATGGAACTGAAACAAGGGATTTTGAAATTTACTAAAACCGGCTATGTGAAAGAAATATTAACACGACACAACATAAAAAAAAGAATAGCATTATTAAATGGTTTTTGAATGGGATCGTTAAGTGTTTTCGCATACGTGAAGTAGGGAACTTTTACCTGAAATTTACAATTTCCTATTTCATTTTTAGGGAATGGAACTGAAACAAGGGATTTTGAAACTTACTAAAACCGGCTATGTGAAAGAAATATTAACACGACACAACATAAAAAAAAGAATAGCATTATTAAATGTTTTTTGAATGGGATCGTGAAGTGTTTTCGCATACGTGAAGTAGAGAACTTTTACCTGAAATTCAGGATTTCCTATTTTATTTTTAGGGAATGGAACTGAAACAAGGGATTTTGAAACTTACTAAAACCGGCTATGTGAAAGAAAACTTAACACGACACAACATAAAAAAAAGAATAGCATTATTAAATGTTTTTTTAATGGGATCGTTAAGTGTTTTCGCATATGTGAAGTAGAGAACTTTTACCTGAAATTCACAATTTCCTATTTCATTTTTAGGGAATGGAACTGAAACAAGGGATTTTGAAACTTACTAAAACCGGCTATGTGAAAGAAATATTAACACGACACAACATAAAAAAAAGAATAGCATTATTAAATGTTTTTTGAATGGGATCGTTAAGTGTTTTCGCATACGTGAAGTAGGGAACTTTTACCTGAAATTTACAATTTCCTATTTCATTTTTAGGGAATGGAACTGAAACAAGGGATTTTGAAACTTACTAAAACCGGCTATGTGAAAGAAATATTAACACGACACAACATAAAAAAAAGAATAGCATTATTAAATGTTTTTTTAATGGGATCGTTAAGTGTTTTCGCATACGTGAAGTAGGGAACTTTTACCTGAAATTTACGATTTCCTATTTCATTTTTAGGGAATGGAACTGAAACAAGGGATTTTGAAACTTACTAAAACCGGCTATGTGAAAGAAATATTAACACGACACAACATAAAAAAAAGAATAGCATTATTAAATTTTTTTTTAATGGGATCGTTAAGTGTTTTCGCATACGTGAAGTAGGGAACTTTTACCTGAAATTTAGGATTTCCTATTTCATTTTTAGGGAATGGAACTGAATCAAGGGATTTTGAAACTTACTAAAACCGGCTATGTGAAAGAAATATTAACACGACACAACATAAAAAAAAGAATAGCATTATTAAATGGTTTTTAAATGGGATCGTTAAGTGTTTTCGCATACGTGAAGTAGGGAACTTTTACCTGAAATTTACAATTTCCTATTTCATTTTTAGGGAATGGAACTGAAACAAGGGATTTTGAAACTTACTAAAACCGGCTATGTGAAAGAAAACTTAACACGGCACAACATAAAAAAAAGAATAGCATTATTAAATGTTTTTTGAATGGGATCGTGAAGTGTTTTCGCATACGTGAAGTAGAGAACTTTTACCTGAAATTTACGATTTCCTATTTCATTTTTAGGGAATGGAACTGAAACAAGGGATTTTGAAACTTACTAAAACCGGCTATGTGAAAGAAATATTAACACGACACAACATAAAAAAAAGAATAGCATTATTAAATGGTTTTTGAATGGGATCGTTAAGTGTTTTCGCATACGTGAAGTAGGGAACTTTTACCTGAAATTTACAATTTCCTATTTCATTTTTAGGGAATGGAACTGAAACAAGGGATTTTGAAACTTACTAAAACCGGCTATGTGAAAGAAATATTAACACGACACAACATAAAAAAAAGAATAGCATTATTAAATGTTTTTTTAATGGGATCGTTAAGTGTTTTCGCATACGTGAAGTAGGGAACTTTTACCTGAAATTTACGATTTCCTATTTCATTTTTAGGGAATGGAACTGAAACAAGGGATTTTGAAACTTACTAAAACCGGCTATGTGAAAGAAATATTAACACGACACAACATAAAAAAAAGAATAGCATTATTAAATTTTTTTTTAATGGGATCGTTAAGTGTTTTCGCATACGTGAAGTAGGGAACTTTTACCTGAAATTTAGGATTTCCTATTTCATTTTTAGGGAATGGAACTGAATCAAGGGATTTTGAAACTTACTAAAACCGGCTATGTGAAAGAAATATTAACACGACACAACATAAAAAAAAGAATAGCATTATTAAATGGTTTTTGAATGGGATCGTTAAGTGTTTTCGCATACGTGAAGTAGGGAACTTTTACCTGAAATTTACAATTTCCTATTTCATTTTTAGGGAATGGAACTGAAACAAGGGATTTTGAAACTTACTAAAACCGGCTATGTGAAAGAAAACTTAACACGGCACAACTTAAAAAAAAGAATAGCATTATTAAATGTTTTTTGAATGGGAACGTGAAGTGTTTTCGCATACGTGAAGTAGAGAACTTTTACCTGAAATTTACAATTTCCTATTTCATTTTTAGGGAATGGAACTGAAACAAGGGATTTTGAAACTTACTAAAACCGGCTATGTGAAAGAAAACTTAACACGGCACAACATAAAAAAAAGAATAGCATTATTAAATGTTTTTTGAATGGGATCGTGAAGTGTTTTCGCATACGTGAAGTAGAGAACTTTTACCTGAAATTTAGGATTTCCTATTTTATTTTTAGGGAATGGAACTGAAACAAGGGATTTTGAAACTTACTAAAACCGGCTATGTGAAAGAAAACTTAACACGGCACAACATAAAAAAAAGAATAGCATTATTAAATGTTTTTTTAATGGGATCGTTAAGTGTTTTCGCATACGTGAAGTAGGGAACTTTTACCTGAAATTTACGATTTCCTATTTCATTTTTAGGGAATGGAACTGAAACAAGGGATTTTGAAACTTACTAAAACCGGCTATGTGAAAGAAATATTAACACGACACAACATAAAAAAAAGAATAGCATTATTAAATTTTTTTTTAATGGGATCGTTAAGTGTTTTCGCATACGTGAAGTAGGGAACTTTTACCTGAAATTTGGGATTTCCTATTTCATTTTTAGGGAATGGAACTGAATCAAGGGATTTTGAAACTTACTAAAACCGGCTATGTGAAAGAAATATTAACACGACACAACATAAAAAAAAGAATAGCATTATTAAATGGTTTTTGAATGGGATCGTTAAGTGTTTTCGCATACGTGAAGTAGGGAACTTTTACCTGAAATTTACAATTTCCTATTTCATTTTTAGGGAATGGAACTGAAACAAGGGATTTTGAAACTTACTAAAACCGGCTATGTGAAAGAAAACTTAACACGGCACAACATAAAAAAAAGAATAGCATTATTAAATGTTTTTTGAATGGGATCGTGAAGTGTTTTCGCATACGTGAAGTAGAGAACTTTTACCTGAAATTTAGGATTTCCTATTTTATTTTTAGGGAATGGAACTGAAACAAGGGATTTTGAAACTTACTAAAACCGGCTATGTGAAAGAAAACTTAACACAGCACAACATAAAAAAAAGAATAGCATTATTAAATGTTTTTTTAATGGGATCGTTAAGTGTTTTCGCATACGTGAAGTAGGGAACTTTTACCTGAAATTTACGATTTCCTATTTCATTTTTAGGGAATGGAACTGAAACAAGGGATTTTGAAACTTACTAAAACCGGCTATGTGAAAGAAATATTAACACGACACAACATAAAAAAAAGAATAGCATTATTAAATTTTTTTTTAATGGGATCGTTAAGTGTTTTCGCATACGTGAAGTAGGGAACTTTTACCTGAAATTTAGGATTTCCTATTTCATTTTTAGGGAATGGAACTGAATCAAGGGATTTTGAAACTTACTAAAACCGGCTATGTGAAAGAAATATTAACACGACACAACATAAAAAAAAGAATAGCATTATTAAATGGTTTTTGAATGGGATCGTTAAGTGTTTTCGCATACGTGAAGTAGGGAACTTTTACCTGAAATTTACAATTTCCTATTTCATTTTTAGGGAATGGAACTGAAACAAGGGATTTTGAAACTTACTAAAACCGGCTATGTGAAAGAAAACTTAACACGACACAACATAAAAAAAAGAATAGCATTATTAAATGTTTTTTCAATGGGATCGTTAAGTGTTTTCGCATATGTGAAGTAGAGAACTTTTACCTGAAATTCACAATTTCCTATTTCATTTTTAGGGAATGGAACTGAAACAAGGGATTTTGAAACTTACTAAAACCGGCTATGTGAAAGAAATATTAACACGACACAACATAAAAAAAAGAATAGCATTATTAAATTTTTTTTTAATGGGATCGTTAAGTGTTTTCGCATACGTGAAGTAGGGAACTTTTACCTGAAATTTACAATTTCCTATTTCATTTTTAGGGAATGGAACTGAAACAAGGGATTTTGAAACTTACTAAAACCGGCTATGTGAAAGAAATATTAACACGACACAACATAAAAAAAAGAATAGCATTATTAAATTTTTTTTTAATGGGATCGTTAAGTGTTTTCGCATACGTGAAGTAGGGAACTTTTACCTGAAATTTACGATTTCCTATTTCATTTTTAGGGAATGGAACTGAAACAAGGGATTTTGAAACTTACTAAAACCGGCTATGTGAAAGAAATATTAACACGACACAACATAAAAAAAAGAATAGCATTATTAAATGGTTTTTGAATGGGATCGTTAAGTGTTTTCGCATACGTGAAGTAGGGAACTTTTACCTGAAATTTACAATTTCCTATTTCATTTTTAGGGAATGGAACTGAAACAAGGGATTTTGAAACTTACTAAAACCGGCTATGTGAAAGAAATATTAACACGACACAACATACAAAAAAGAATAGCATTATTAAATGTTTTTTGAATGGGATCGTGAAGTGTTTTCGCATACGTGAAGTAGAGAACTTTTACCTGAAATTCAGGATTTCCTATTTTATTTTTAGGGAATGGAACTGAAACAAGGGATTTTGAAACTTACTAAAACCGGCTATGTGAAAGAAAACTTAACACGACACAACATAAAAAAAAGAATAGCATTATTAAATGTTTTTTTAATGGGATCGTTAAGTGTTTTCGCATATGTGAAGTAGAGAACTTTTACCTGAAATTCACAATTTCCTATTTCATTTTTAGGGAATGGAACTGAAACAAGGGATTTTGAAACTTACTAAAACCGGCTATGTGAAAGAAATATTAACACGACACAACATAAAAAAAAGAATAGCATTATTAAATGGTTTTTGAATGGGATCGTTAAGTGTTTTCGCATACGTGAAGTAGGGAACTTTTACCTGAAATTTACAATTTCCTATTTCATTTTTAGGGAATGGAACTGAAACAAGGGATTTTGAAACTTACTAAAACCGGCTATGTGAAAGAAATATTAACACGACACAACATACAAAAAAGAATAGCATTATTAAATTTTTTTTGAATGGGATTGTTAAGTGTTTTCGCATACGTGAAGTAGGGAACTTTTACCTGAAATTTACAATTTCCTATTTCATTTTTAGGGAATGGAACTGAAACAAGGGATTTTGAAACTTACTAAAACCGGCTATGTGAAAGAAATATTAACACGACACAACATAAAAAAAAGAATAGCATTATTAAATGGTTTTTGAATGGGATCGTTAAGTGTTTTCGCATACGTAAAGTAGGGAACTTTTACCTGAAATTTACAATTTCCTATTTCATTTTTAGGGAATGGAACTGAAACAAGGGATTTTGAAACTTACTAAAACCGGCTATGTGAAAGAAATATTAACACGACACAACATACAAAAAAGAATAGCATTATTAAATTTTTTTTGAATGGGATCGTTAAGTGTTTTCGCATACGTGAAGTAGGGAACTTTTACCTGAAATTTACAATTTCCTATTTCATTTTTAGGGAATGGAACTGAAACAAGGGATTTTGAAACTTACTAAAACCGGCTATGTGAAAGAAAACTTAACACGGCACAACATAAAAAAAAGAATAGCATTATTAAATGTTTTTTTAATGGGATCGTTAAGTGTTTTCGCATATGTGAAGTAGAGAACTTTTACCTGAAATTTAGGATTTCCTATTTCATTTTTAGGGAATGGAACTGAAACAAGGGATTTTGAAACTTACTAAAACCGGCTATGTGAAAGAAATATTAACACGACACAACATAAAAAAAAGAATAGCATTATTAAATTTTTTTTGAATGGGATCGTTAAGTGTTTTCGCATACGTGAAGTAGAGAACTTTTACCTGAAATTTAGGATTTCCTATTTCATTTTTAGGGAATGGAACTGAAACAAGGGATTTTGAAACTTACTAAAACCGGCTATGTGAAAGAAATATTAACACAACACAACATAAAAAAAAGAATAGCATTATTAAATTTTTTTTGAATGGGATCGTTAAGTGTTTTCGCATACGTGAAGTAGAGAACTTTTACCTGAAATTTAGGATTTCCTATTTCATTTTTAGGGAATGGAACTGAAACAAGGGATTTTGAAACTTACTAAAACCGGCTATGTGAAAGAAAACTTAACACGACACAACATAAAAAAAAGAATAGCATTATTAAATGGTTTTTGAATGGGATCGTTAAGTGTTTTCGCATACGTGAAGTAGGGAACTTTTACCTGAAATTTACAATTTCCTATTTCATTTTTAGGGAATGGAACTGAAACAAGGGATTTTGAAACTTACTAAAACCGGCTATGTGAAAGAAAACTTAACACGGCACAACATAAAAAAAAGAATAGCATTATTAAATGTTTTTTGAATGGGATCGTGAAGTGTTTTCGCATACGTGAAGTAGAGAACTTTTACCTGAAATTTACAATTTCCTATTTCATTTTTAGGGAATGGAACTGAAACAAGGGATTTTGAAACTTACTAAAACCGGCTATGTGAAAGAAATATTAACACGACACAACATAAAAAAAAGAATAGCATTATTAAATGGTTTTTGAATGGGATCGTTAAGTGTTTTCGCATACGTGAAGTAGGGAACTTTTACCTGAAATTTACAATTTCCTATTTCATTTTTAGGGAATGGAACTGAAACAAGGGATTTTGAAACTTACTAAAACCGGCTATGTGAAAGAAATATTAACACGACACAACATAAAAAAAAGAATAGCATTATTAAATGTTTTTTTAATGGGATCGTTAAGTGTTTTCGCATACGTGAAGTAGGGAACTTTTACCTGAAATTTACGATTTCCTATTTCATTTTTAGGGAATGGAACTGAAACAAGGGATTTTGAAACTTACTAAAACCGGCTATGTGAAAGAAATATTAACACGACACAACATAAAAAAAAGAATAGCATTATTAAATGGTTTTTGAATGGGATCGTTAAGTGTTTTCGCATACGTGAAGTAGGGAACTTTTACCTGAAATTTACAATTTCCTATTTCATTTTTAGGGAATGGAACTGAAACAAGGGATTTTGAAACTTACTAAAACCGGCTATGTGAAAGAAAACTTAACACGGCACAACATAAAAAAAAGAATAGCATTATTAAATGTTTTTTGAATGGGATCGTGAAGTGTTTTCGCATACGTGAAGTAGAGAACTTTTACCTGAAATTTAGGATTTCCTATTTTATTTTTAGGGAATGGAACTGAAACAAGGGATTTTGAAACTTACTAAAACCGGCTATGTGAAAGAAAACTTAACACGGCACAACATAAAAAAAAGAATAGCATTATTAAATGTTTTTTTAATGGGATCGTTAAGTGTTTTCGCATACGTGAAGTAGGGAACTTTTACCTGAAATTTACGATTTCCTATTTCATTTTTAGGGAATGGAACTGAAACAAGGGATTTTGAAACTTACTAAAACCGGCTATGTGAAAGAAATATTAACACGAAACAACATAAAAAAAAGAATAGCATTATTAAATTTTTTTTTAATGGGATCGTTAAGTGTTTTCGCATACGTGAAGTAGGGAACTTTTACCTGAAATTTAGGATTTCCTATTTCATTTTTAGGGAATGGAACTGAATCAAGGGATTTTGAAACTTACTAAAACCGGCTATGTGAAAGAAATATTAACACGACACAACATAAAAAAAAGAATAGCATTATTAAATGGTTTTTGAATGGGATCGTTAAGTGTTTTCGCATACGTGAAGTAGGGAACTTTTACCTGAAATTTACAATTTCCTATTTCATTTTTAGGGAATGGAACTGAAACAAGGGATTTTGAAACTTACTAAAACCGGCTATGTGAAAGAAAACTTAACACGACACAACATAAAAAAAAGAATAGCATTATTAAATGTTTTTTCAATGGGATCGTTAAGTGTTTTCGCATATGTGAAGTAGAGAACTTTTACCTGAAATTCACAATTTCCTATTTCATTTTTAGGGAATGGAACTGAAACAAGGGATTTTGAAACTTACTAAAACCGGCTATGTGAAAGAAATATTAACACGACACAACATAAAAAAAAGAATAGCATTATTGAATTTTTTTTTAATGGGATCGTTAAGTGTTTTCGCATACGTGAAGTAGGGAACTTTTACCTGAAATTTAGGATTTCCTATTTCATTTTTAGGGAATGGAACTGAAACAAGGGATTTTGAAACTTACTAAAACCGGCTATGTGAAAGAAATATTAACACGACACAACATAAAAAAAAGAATAGCATTATTAAATTTTTTTTTAATGGGATCGTTAAGTGTTTTCGCATACGTGAAGTAGGGAACTTTTACCTGAAATTTACGATTTCCTATTTCATTTTTAGGGAATGGAACTGAAACAAGGGATTTTGAAACTTACTAAAACCGGCTATGTGAAAGAAATATTAACACGACACAACATAAAAAAAAGAATAGCATTATTAAATGGTTTTTGAATGGGATCGTTAAGTGTTTTCGCATACGTGAAGTAGGGAACTTTTACCTGAAATTTACAATTTCCTATTTCATTTTTAGGGAATGGAACTGAAACAAGGGATTTTGAAACTTACTAAAACCGGCTATGTGAAAGAAATATTAACACGACACAACATACAAAAAAGAATAGCATTATTAAATGTTTTTTGAATGGGATCGTGAAGTGTTTTCGCATACGTGAAGTAGAGAACTTTTACCTGAAATTCAGGATTTCCTATTTTATTTTTAGGGAATGGAACTGAAACAAGGGATTTTGAAACTTACTAAAACCGGCTATGTGAAAGAAAACTTAACACGACACAACATAAAAAAAAGAATAGCATTATTAAATGTTTTTTTAATGGGATCGTTAAGTGTTTTCGCATATGTGAAGTAGAGAACTTTTACCTGAAATTCACAATTTCCTATTTCATTTTTAGGGAATGGAACTGAAACAAGGGATTTTGAAACTTACTAAAACCGGCTATGTGAAAGAAATATTAACACGACACAACATAAAAAAAAGAATAGCATTATTAAATGGTTTTTGAATGGGATCGTTAAGTGTTTTCGCATACGTGAAGTAGGGAACTTTTACCTGAAATTTACAATTTCCTATTTCATTTTTAGGGAATGGAACTGAAACAAGGGATTTTGAAACTTACTAAAACCGGCTATGTGAAAGAAATATTAACACGACACAACATACAAAAAAGAATAGCATTATTAAATTTTTTTTGAATGGGATTGTTAAGTGTTTTCGCATACGTGAAGTAGGGAACTTTTACCTGAAATTTACAATTTCCTATTTCATTTTTAGGGAATGGAACTGAAACAAGGGATTTTGAAACTTACTAAAACCGGCTATGTGAAAGAAATATTAACACGACACAACATAAAAAAAAGAATAGCATTATTAAATGGTTTTTGAATGGGATCGTTAAGTGTTTTCGCATACGTAAAGTAGGGAACTTTTACCTGAAATTTACAATTTCCTATTTCATTTTTAGGGAATGGAACTGAAACAAGGGATTTTGAAACTTACTAAAACCGGCTATGTGAAAGAAATATTAACACGACACAACATACAAAAAAGAATAGCATTATTAAATTTTTTTTTAATGGGATCGTTAAGTGTTTTCGCATACGTGAAGTAGGGAACTTTTACCTGAAATTTACAATTTCCTATTTCATTTTTAGGGAATGGAACTGAAACAAGGGATTTTGAAACTTACTAAAACCGGCTATGTGAAAGAAAACTTAACACGACACAACATAAAAAAAAGAATAGCATTATTAAATGTTTTTTTAATGGGATCGTTAAGTGTTTTCGCATATGTGAAGTAGAGAACTTTTACCTGAAATTTAGGATTTCCTATTTCATTTTTAGGGAATGGAACTGAAACAAGGGATTTTGAAACTTACTAAAACCGGCTATGTGAAAGAAAACTTAACACGACACAACATAAAAAAAAGAATAGCATTATTAAATTTTTTTTGAATGGGATCGTTAAGTGTTTTCGCATACGTGAAGTAGAGAACTTTTACCTGAAATTTAGGATTTCCTATTTCATTTTTAGGGAATGGAACTGAAACAAGGGATTTTGAAACTTACTAAAACCGGCTATGTGAAAGAAATATTAACACGACACAACATAAAAAAAAGAATAGCATTATTAAATTTTTTTTGAATGGGATCGTTAAGTGTTTTCGCATACGTGAAGTAGAGAACTTTTACCTGAAATTTAGGATTTCCTATTTCATTTTTAGGGAATGGAACTGAAACAAGGGATTTTGAAACTTACTAAAACCGGCTATGTGAAAGAAAACTTAACACGACACAACATAAAAAAAAGAATAGCATTATTAAATGGTTTTTGAATGGGATCGTTAAGTGTTTTCGCATACGTGAAGTAGGGAACTTTTACCTGAAATTTACAATTTCCTATTTCATTTTTAGGGAATGGAACTGAAACAAGGGATTTTGAAACTTACTAAAACCGGCTATGTGAAAGAAAACTTAACACGGCACAACATAAAAAAAAGAATAGCATTATTAAATGTTTTTTGAATGGGATCGTGAAGTGTTTTCGCATACGTGAAGTAGAGAACTTTTACCTGAAATTTACAATTTCCTATTTCATTTTTAGGGAATGGAACTGAAACAAGGGATTTTGAAACTTACTAAAACCGGCTATGTGAAAGAAATATTAACACGACACAACATAAAAAAAAGAATAGCATTATTAACTGGTTTTTAAATGGGATCGTTAAGTGTTTTCGCATACGTGAAGTAGGGAACTTTTACCTGAAATTTACAATTTCCTATTTCATTTTTAGGGAATGGAACTGAAACAAGGGATTTTGAAACTTACTAAAACCGGCTATGTGAAAGAAATATTAACACGACACAACATAAAAAAAAGAATAGCATTATTAAATGTTTTTTTAATGGGATCGTTAAGTGTTTTCGCATACGTGAAGTAGGGAACTTTTACCTGAAATTTACGATTTCCTATTTCATTTTTAGGGAATGGAACTGAAACAAGGGATTTTGAAACTTACTAAAACCGGCTATGTGAAAGAAATATTAACACGACACAACATAAAAAAAAGAATAGCATTATTAAATTTTTTTTTAATGGGATCGTTAAGTGTTTTCGCATACGTGAAGTAGGGAACTTTTACCTGAAATTTAGAATTTCCTATTTCATTTTTAGGGAATGGAACTGAATCAAGGGATTTTGAAACTTACTAAAACCGGCTATGTGAAAGAAATATTAACACGACACAACATAAAAAAAAGAATAGCATTATTAAATGGTTTTTGAATGGGATCGTTAAGTGTTTTCGCATACGTGAAGTAGGGAACTTTTACCTGAAATTTACAATTTCCTATTTCATTTTTAGGGAATGGAACTGAAACAAGGGATTTTGAAACTTACTAAAACCGGCTATGTGAAAGAAAACTTAACACGGCACAACATAAAAAAAAGAATAGCATTATTAAATGTTTTTTGAATGGGATCGTGAAGTGTTTTCGCATACGTGAAGTAGAGAACTTTTACCTGAAATTTACAATTTCCTATTTCATTTTTAGGGAATGGAACTGAAACAAGGGATTTTGAAACTTACTAAAACCGGCTATGTGAAAGAAAACTTAACACGGCACAACATAAAAAAAAGAATAGCATTATTAAATGTATTTTGAATGGGATCGTGAAGTGTTTTCGCATACGTGAAGTAGAGAACTTTTACCTGAAATTTAGGATTTCCTATTTTATTTTTAGGGAATGGAACTGAAACAAGGGATTTTGAAACTTACTAAAACCGGCTATGTGAAAGAAAACTTAACACGGCACAACATAAAAAAAAGAATAGCATTATTAAATGTTTTTTTAATGGGATCGTTAAGTGTTTTCGCATACGTGAAGTAGGGAACTTTTACCTGAAATTTACGATTTCCTATTTCATTTTTAGGGAATGGAACTGAAACAAGGGATTTTGAAACTTACTAAAACCGGCTATGTGAAAGAAATATTAACACGACACAACATAAAAAAAAGAATAGCATTATTAAATTTTTTTTTAATGGGATCGTTAAGTGTTTTCGCATACGTGAAGTAGGGAACTTTTACCTGAAATTTAGGATTTCCTATTTCATTTTTAGGGAATGGAACTGAATCAAGGGATTTTGAAACTTACTAAAACCGGCTATGTGAAAGAAATATTAACACGACACAACATAAAAAAAAGAATAGCATTATTAAATGGTTTTTGAATGGGATCGTTAAGTGTTTTCGCATACGTGAAGTAGGGAACTTTTACCTGAAATTTACAATTTCCTATTTCATTTTTAGGGAATGGAACTGAAACAAGGGATTTTGAAACTTACTAAAACCGGCTATGTGAAAGAAAACTTAACACGGCACAACATAAAAAAAAGAATAGCATTATTAAATGTTTTTTGAATGGGATCGTGAAGTGTTTTCGCATACGTGAAGTAGAGAACTTTTACCTGAAATTTAGGATTTCCTATTTTATTTTTAGGGAATGGAACTGAAACAAGGGATTTTGAAACTTACTAAAACCGGCTATGTGAAAGAAAACTTAACACGGCACAACATAAAAAAAAGAATAGCATTATTAAATGTTTTTTTAATGGGATCGTTAAGTGTTTTCGCATACGTGAAGTAGGGAACTTTTACCTGAAATTTACGATTTCCTATTTCATTTTTAGGGAATGGAACTGAAACAAGGGATTTTGAAACTTACTAAAACCGGCTATGTGAAAGAAATATTAACACGACACAACATAAAAAAAAGAATAGCATTATTAAATTTTTTTTTAATGGGATCGTTAAGTGTTTTCGCATACGTGAAGTAGGGAACTTTTACCTGAAATTTAGGATTTCCTATTTCATTTTTAGGGAATGGAACTGAATCAAGGGATTTTGAAACTTACTAAAACCGGCTATGTGAAAGAAATATTAACACGACACAACATAAAAAAAAGAATAGCATTATTAAATGGTTTTTGAATGGGATCGTTAAGTGTTTTCGCATACGTGAAGTAGGGAACTTTTACCTGAAATTTACAATTTCCTATTTCATTTTTAGGGAATGGAACTGAAACAAGGGATTTTGAAACTTACTAAAACCGGCTATGTGAAAGAAAACTTAACACGACACAACATAAAAAAAAGAATAGCATTATTAAATGTTTTTTCAATGGGATCGTTAAGTGTTTTCGCATATGTGAAGTAGAGAACTTTTACCTGAAATTCACAATTTCCTATTTCATTTTTAGGGAATGGAACTGAAACAAGGGATTTTGAAACTTACTAAAACCGGCTATGTGAAAGAAATATTAACACGACACAACATAAAAAAAAGAATAGCATTATTAAATTTTTTTTTAATGGGATCGTTAAGTGTTTTCGCATACGTGAAGTAGGGAACTTTTACCTGAAATTTAGGATTTCCTATTTCATTTTTAGGGAATGGAACTGAAACAAGGGATTTTGAAACTTACTAAAACCGGCTATGTGAAAGAAATATTAACACGACACAACATAAAAAAAAGAATAGCATTATTAAATTTTTTTTTAATGGGATCGTTAAGTGTTTTCGCATACGTGAAGTAGGGAACTTTTACCTGAAATTTACGATTTCCTATTTCATTTTTAGGGAATGGAACTGAAACAAGGGATTTTGAAACTTACTAAAACCGGCTATGTGAAAAAAATATTAACACGACACAACATAAAAAAAAGAATAGCATTATTAAATGGTTTTTGAATGGGATCGTTAAGTGTTTTCGCATACGTGAAGTAGGGAACTTTTACCTGAAATTTACAATTTCCTATTTCATTTTTAGGGAATGGAACTGAAACAAGGGATTTTGAAACTTACTAAAACCGGCTATGTGAAAGAAATATTAACACGACACAACATACAAAAAAGAATAGCATTATTATATGTTTTTTGAATGGGATCGTGAAGTGTTTTCGCATACGTGAAGTAGAGAACTTTTACCTGAAATTCAGGATTTCCTATTTTATTTTTAGGGAATGGAACTGAAAAAAGGGATTTTGAAACTTACTAAAACCGGCTATGTGAAAGAAAACTTAACACGACACAACATAAAAAAAAGAATAGCATTATTAAATGTTTTTTTAATGGGATCGTTAAGTGTTTTCGCATATGTGAAGTAGAGAACTTTTACCTGAAATTCACAATTTCCTATTTCATTTTTAGGGAATGGAACTGAAACAAGGGATTTTGAAACTTACTAAAACCGGCTATGTGAAAGAAATATTAACACGACACAACATAAAAAAAAGAATAGCATTATTAAATGGTTTTTGAATGGGATCGTTAAGTGTTTTCGCATACGTGAAGTAGGGAACTTTTACCTGAAATTTACAATTTCCTATTTCATTTTTAGGGAATGGAACTGAAACAAGGGATTTTGAAACTTACTAAAACCGGCTATGTGAAAGAAATATTAACACGACACAACATACAAAAAAGAATAGCATTATTAAATTTTTTTTGAATGGGATTGTTAAGTGTTTTCGCATACGTGAAGTAGGGAACTTTTACCTGAAATTTACAATTTCCTATTTCATTTTTAGGGAATGGAACTGAAACAAGGGATTTTGAAACTTACTAAAACCGGCTATGTGAAAGAAATATTAACACGACACAACATAAAAAAAAGAATAGCATTATTAAATGGTTTTTGAATGGGATCGTTAAGTGTTTTCGCATACGTAAAGTAGGGAACTTTTACCTGAAATTTACAATTTCCTATTTCATTTTTAGGGAATGGAACTGAAACAAGGGATTTTGAAACTTACTAAAACCGGCTATGTGAAAGAAATATTAACACGACACAACATACAAAAAAGAATAGCATTATTAAATTTTTTTTGAATGGGATCGTTAAGTGTTTTCGCATACGTGAAGTAGGGAACTTTTACCTGAAATTTACAATTTCCTATTTCATTTTTAGGGAATGGAACTGAAACAAGGGATTTTGAAACTTACTAAAACCGGCTATGTGAAAGAAATATTAACACGACACAACATACAAAAAAGAATAGCATTATTAAATTTTTTTTGAATGGGATCGTTAAGTGTTTTCGCATACGTGAAGTAGGGAACTTTTACCTGAAATTTACAATTTCCTATTTCATTTTTAGGGAATGGAACTGAAACAAGGGATTTTGAAACTTACTAAAACCGGCTATGTGAAAGAAAACTTAACACGACACAACATAAAAAAAAGAATAGCATTATTAAATGTTTTTTTAATGGGATCGTTAAGTGTTTTCGCATATGTGAAGTAGAGAACTTTTACCTGAAATTTAGGATTTCCTATTTCATTTTTAGGGAATGGAACTGAAACAAGGGATTTTGAAACTTACTAAAACCGGCTATGTGAAAGAAATATTAACACGACACAACATAAAAAAAAGAATAGCATTATTAAATTTTTTTTGAATGGGATCGTTAAGTGTTTTCGCATACGTGAAGTAGAGAACTTTTACCTGAAATTTAGGATTTCCTATTTCATTTTTAGGGAATGGAACTGAAACAAGGGATTTTGAAACTTACTAAAACCGGCTATGTGAAAGAAATATTAACACGACACAACATAAAAAAAAGAATAGCATTATTAAATTTTTTTTGAATGGGATCGTTAAGTGTTTTCGCATACGTGAAGTAGAGAACTTTTACCTGAAATTTAGGATTTCCTATTTCATTTTTAGGGAATGGAACTGAAACAAGGGATTTTGAAACTTACTAAAACCGGCTATGTGAAAGAAAACTTAACACGACACAACATAAAAAAAAGAATAGCATTATTAAATGGTTTTTGAATGGGATCGTTAAGTGTTTTCGCATACGTGAAGTAGGGAACTTTTACCTGAAATTTACAATTTCCTATTTCATTTTTAGGGAATGGAACTGAAACAAGGGATTTTGAAACTTACTAAAACCGGCTATGTGAAAGAAAACTTAACACGGCACAACATAAAAAAAAGAATAGCATTATTAAATGTTTTTTGAATGGGATCGTGAAGTGTTTTCGCATACGTGAAGTAGAGAACTTTTACCTGAAATTTACAATTTCCTATTTCATTTTTAGGGAATGGAACTGAAACAAGGGATTTTGAAACTTACTAAAACCGGCTATGTGAAAGAAATATTAACACGACACAACATAAAAAAAAGAATAGCATTATTAACTGGTTTTTAAATGGGATCGTTAAGTGTTTTCGCATACGTGAAGTAGGGAACTTTTACCTGAAATTTACAATTTCCTATTTCATTTTTAGGGAATGGAACTGAAACAAGGGATTTTGAAACTTACTAAAACCGGCTATGTGAAAGAAATATTAACACGACACAACATAAAAAAAAGAATAGCATTATTAAATGTTTTTTTAATGGGATCGTTAAGTGTTTTCGCATACGTGAAGTAGGGAACTTTTACCTGAAATTTACGATTTCCTATTTCATTTTTAGGGAATGGAACTGAAACAAGGGATTTTGAAACTTACTAAAACCGGCTATGTGAAAGAAATATTAACACGACACAACATAAAAAAAAGAATAGCATTATTAAATTTTTTTTTAATGGGATCGTTAAGTGTTTTCGCATACGTGAAGTAGGGAACTTTTACCTGAAATTTAGGATTTCCTATTTCATTTTTAGGGAATGGAACTGAATCAAGGGATTTTGAAACTTACTAAAACCGGCTATGTGAAAGAAATATTAACACGACACAACATAAAAAAAAGAATAGCATTATTAAATGGTTTTTGAATGGGATCGTTAAGTGTTTTCGCATACGTGAAGTAGGGAACTTTTACCTGAAATTTACAATTTCCTATTTCATTTTTAGGGAATGGAACTGAAACAAGGGATTTTGAAACTTACTAAAACCGGCTATGTGAAAGAAAACTTAACACGGCACAACATAAAAAAAAGAATAGCATTATTAAATGTTTTTTGAATGGGATCGTGAAGTGTTTTCGCATACGTGAAGTAGAGAACTTTTACCTGAAATTTACAATTTCCTATTTCATTTTTAGGGAATGGAACTGAAACAAGGGATTTTGAAACTTACTAAAACCGGCTATGTGAAAGAAAACTTAACACGGCACAACATAAAAAAAAGAATAGCATTATTAAATGTATTTTGAATGGGATCGTGAAGTGTTTTCGCATACGTGAAGTAGAGAACTTTTACCTGAAATTTAGGATTTCCTATTTTATTTTTAGGGAATGGAACTGAAACAAGGGATTTTGAAACTTACTAAAACCGGCTATGTGAAAGAAAACTTAACACGGCACAACATAAAAAAAAGAATAGCATTATTAAATGTTTTTTTAATGGGATCGTTAAGTGTTTTCGCATACGTGAAGTAGGGAACTTTTACCTGAAATTTACGATTTCCTATTTCATTTTTAGGGAATGGAACTGAAACAAGGGATTTTGAAACTTACTAAAACCGGCTATGTGAAAGAAATATTAACACGACACAACATAAAAAAAAGAATAGCATTATTAAATTTTTTTTTAATGGGATCGTTAAGTGTTTTCGCATACGTGAAGTAGGGAACTTTTACCTGAAATTTAGGATTTCCTATTTCATTTTTAGGGAATGGAACTGAATCAAGGGATTTTGAAACTTACTAAAACCGGCTATGTGAAAGAAATATTAACACGACACAACATAAAAAAAAGAATAGCATTATTAAATGGTTTTTGAATGGGATCGTTAAGTGTTTTCGCATACGTGAAGTAGGGAACTTTTACCTGAAATTTACAATTTCCTATTTCATTTTTAGGGAATGGAACTGAAACAAGGGATTTTGAAACTTACTAAAACCGGCTATGTGAAAGAAAACTTAACACGGCACAACATAAAAAAAAGAATAGCATTATTAAATGTTTTTTGAATGGGATCGTGAAGTGTTTTCGCATACGTGAAGTAGAGAACTTTTACCTGAAATTTAGGATTTCCTATTTTATTTTTAGGGAATGGAACTGAAACAAGGGATTTTGAAACTTACTAAAACCGGCTATGTGAAAGAAAACTTAACACGGCACAACATAAAAAAAAGAATAGCATTATTAAATGTTTTTTTAATGGGATCGTTAAGTGTTTTCGCATACGTGAAGTAGGGAACTTTTACCTGAAATTTACGATTTCCTATTTCATTTTTAGGGAATGGAACTGAAACAAGGGATTTTGAAACTTACTAAAACCGGCTATGTGAAAGAAATATTAACACGACACAACATAAAAAAAAGAATAGCATTATTAAATTTTTTTTTAATGGGATCGTTAAGTGTTTTCGCATACGTGAAGTAGGGAACTTTTACCTGAAATTTAGGATTTCCTATTTCATTTTTAGGGAATGGAACTGAATCAAGGGATTTTGAAACTTACTAAAACCGGCTATGTGAAAGAAATATTAACACGACACAACATAAAAAAAAGAATAGCATTATTAAATGGTTTTTGAATGGGATCGTTAAGTGTTTTCGCATACGTGAAGTAGGGAACTTTTACCTGAAATTTACAATTTCCTATTTCATTTTTAGGGAATGGAACTGAAACAAGGGATTTTGAAACTTACTAAAACCGGCTATGTGAAAGAAAACTTAACACGACACAACATAAAAAAAAGAATAGCATTATTAAATGTTTTTTCAATGGGATCGTTAAGTGTTTTCGCATATGTGAAGTAGAGAACTTTTACCTGAAATTTACAATTTCCTATTTCATTTTTAGGGAATGGAACTGAAACAAGGGATTTTGAAACTTACTAAAACCGGCTATGTGAAAGAAATATTAACACGACACAACATAAAAAAAAGAATAGCATTATTAAATGGTTTTTGAATGGGATCGTTAAGTGTTTTCGCATACGTGAAGTAGGGAACTTTTACCTGAAATTTACAATTTCCTATTTCATTTTTAGGGAATGGAACTGAAACAAGGGATTTTGAAACTTACTAAAACCGGCTATGTGAAAGAAATATTAACACGACACAACATAAAAAAAAGAATAGCATTATTAAATTTTTTTTTAATGGGATCGTTAAGTGTTTTCGCATACGTGAAGTAGGGAACTTTTACCTGAAATTTACGATTTCCTATTTCATTTTTAGGGAATGGAACTGAAACAAGGGATTTTGAAACTTACTAAAACCGGCTATGTGAAAGAAATATTAACACGACACAACATAAAAAAAAGAATAGCATTATTAAATGGTTTTTGAATGGGATCGTTAAGTGTTTTCGCATACGTGAAGTAGGGAACTTTTACCTGAAATTTACAATTTCCTATTTCATTTTTAGGGAATGGAACTGAAACAAGGGATTTTGAAACTTACTAAAACCGGCTATGTGAAAGAAATATTAACACGACACAACATACAAAAAAGAATAGCATTATTATATGTTTTTTGAATGGGATCGTGAAGTGTTTTCGCATACGTGAAGTAGAGAACTTTTACCTGAAATTCAGGATTTCCTATTTTATTTTTAGGGAATGGAACTGAAAAAAGGGATTTTGAAACTTACTAAAACCGGCTATGTGAAAGAAAACTTAACACGACACAACATAAAAAAAAGAATAGCATTATTAAATGTTTTTTTAATGGGATCGTTAAGTGTTTTCGCATATGTGAAGTAGAGAACTTTTACCTGAAATTCACAATTTCCTATTTCATTTTTAGGGAATGGAACTGAAACAAGGGATTTTGAAACTTACTAAAACCGGCTATGTGAAAGAAATATTAACACGACACAACATAAAAAAAAGAATAGCATTATTAAATGGTTTTTGAATGGGATCGTTAAGTGTTTTCGCATACGTGAAGTAGGGAACTTTTACCTGAAATTTACAATTTCCTATTTCATTTTTAGGGAATGGAACTGAAACAAGGGATTTTGAAACTTACTAAAACCGGCTATGTGAAAGAAATATTAACACGACACAACATACAAAAAAGAATAGCATTATTAAATTTTTTTTGAATGGGATTGTTAAGTGTTTTCGCATACGTGAAGTAGGGAACTTTTACCTGAAATTTACAATTTCCTATTTCATTTTTAGGGAATGGAACTGAAACAAGGGATTTTGAAACTTACTAAAACCGGCTATGTGAAAGAAATATTAACACGACACAACATAAAAAAAAGAATAGCATTATTAAATGGTTTTTGAATGGGATCGTTAAGTGTTTTCGCATACGTAAAGTAGGGAACTTTTACCTGAAATTTACAATTTCCTATTTCATTTTTAGGGAATGGAACTGAAACAAGGGATTTTGAAACTTACTAAAACCGGCTATGTGAAAGAAATATTAACACGACACAACATACAAAAAAGAATAGCATTATTAAATTTTTTTTGAATGGGATCGTTAAGTGTTTTCGCATACGTGAAGTAGGGAACTTTTACCTGAAATTTACAATTTCCTATTTCATTTTTAGGGAATGGAACTGAAACAAGGGATTTTGAAACTTACTAAAACCGGCTATGTGAAAGAAAACTTAACACGGCACAACATAAAAAAAAGAATAGCATTATTAAATGTTTTTTTAATGGGATCGTTAAGTGTTTTCGCATACGTGAAGTAGGGAACTTTTACCTGAAATTTACAATTTCCTATTTCATTTTTAGGGAATGGAACTGAAACAAGGGATTTTGAAACTTACTAAAACCGGCTATGTGAAAGAAATATTAACAGGACACAACATACAAAAAAGAATAGCATTATTAAATTTTTTTTGAATGGGATCGTTAAGTGTTTTCGCATACGTAAAGTAGGGAACTTTTACCTGAAATTTACAATTTCCTATTTCATTTTTAGGGAATGGAACTGAAACAAGGGATTTTGAAACTTACTAAAACCGGCTATGTGAAAGAAATATTAACACGACACAACATACAAAAAAGAATAGCATTATTAAATTTTTTTTGAATGGGATCGTTAAGTGTTTTCGCATACGTGAAGTAGGGAACTTTTACCTGAAATTTACAATTTCCTATTTCATTTTTAGGGAATGGAACTGAAACAAGGGATTTTGAAACTTACTAAAACCGGCTATGTGAAAGAAAACTTAACACGGCACAACATAAAAAAAAGAATAGCATTATTAAATGTTTTTTTAATGGGATCGTTAAGTGTTTTCGCATACGTGAAGTAGGGAACTTTTACCTGAAATTTACAATTTCCTATTTCATTTTTAGGGAATGGAACTGAAACAAGGGATTTTGAAACTTACTAAAACCGGCTATGTGAAAGAAATATTAACACGACACAACATACAAAAAAGAATAGCATTATTAAATTTTTTTTGAATGGGATCGTTAAGTGTTTTCGCATACGTGAAGTAGGGAACTTTTACCTGAAATTTACAATTTCCTATTTCATTTTTAGGGAATGGAAATGAAACAAGGGATTTTGAAACTTACTAAAACCGGCTATGTGAATGAAAACTTAACACGGCACAACATAAAAAAAAGAATAGCATTATTAAATGTTTTTTGAATGGGATCGTGAAGTGTTTTCGCAGACGTGAAGTAGAGAACTTTTACCTGAAATTTAGGATTTCCTATTTCATTTTTAGGGAATGGAACTGAAACAAGGGATTTTGAAACTTACTAAAACCGGCTATGTGAAAGAAAACTTAACACGACACAACATAAAAAAAAGAATAGCATTATTAAATTTTTTTTGAATGGGATCGTTAAGTGTTTTCGCATACGTGAAGTAGAGAACTTTTACCTGAAATTTAGGATTTCCTATTTCATTTTTAGGGAATGGAACTGAAACAAGGGATTTTGAAACTTACTAAAACCGGCTATGTGAAAGAAATATTAACACGACACAACATAAAAAAAAGAATAGCATTATTAAATGTTTTTTGAATGGGATCGTTAAGTGTTTTCGCATACGTGAAGTAGAGAACTTTTACCTGAAATTTAGGATTTCCTATTTCATTTTTAGGGAATGGAACTGAAACAAGGGATTTTGAAACTTACTAAAACCGGCTATGTGAAAGAAAACTTAACACGACACAACATAAAAAAAAGAATAGCATTATTAAATGTTTTTTTAATGGGATCGTTAAGTGTTTTCGCATATGTGAAGTAGAGAACTTTTACCTGAAATTTAGGATTTCCTATTTCATTTTTAGGGAATGGAACTGAATCAAGGGATTTTGAAACTTACTAAAACCGGCTATGTGAAAAAAATATTAACACGACACAACATAAAAAAAAGAATAGCATTATTAAATGGTTTTTGAATGGGATCGTTAAGTGTTTTCGCATACGTGAAGTAGGGAACTTTTACCTGAAATTTACAATTTCCTATTTCATTTTTAGGGAATGGAAATGAAACAAGGGATTTTGAAACTTACTAAAACCGGCTATGTGAAAGAAAACTTAACACGGCACAACATAAAAAAAAGAATAGCATTATTAAATGTTTTTTGAATGGGATCGTGAAGTGTTTTCGCATACGTGAAGTAGAGAACTTTTACCTGAAATTTAGGATTTCCTATTTCATTTTTAGGGAATGGAACTGAAACAAGGGATTTTGAAACTTACTAAAACCGGCTATGTGAAAGAAAACTTAACACGACACAACATAAAAAAAAGAGTAGCATTATTAAATTTTTTTTGAATGGGATCGTTAAGTGTTTTCGCATACGTGAAGTAGAGAACTTTTACCTGAAATTTACAATTTCCTATTTCATTTTTAGGGAATGGAACTGAAACAAGGGATTTTGAAACTTACTAAAACCGGCTATGTGAAAGAAAACTTAACACGACACAACATAAAAAAAAGAATAGCATTATTAAATGTTTTTTCAATGGGATCGTTAAGTGTTTTCGCATATGTGAAGTAGAGAACTTTTACCTGAAATTCACAATTTCCTATTTCATTTTTAGGGAATGGAACTGAAACAAGGGATTTTGAAACTTACTAAAACCGGCTATGTGAAAGAGATATTAACACGACACAACATAAAAAAAAGAATAGCATTATTAAATGGTTTTTGAATGGGATCGTTAAGTGTTTTCGCATACGTGAAGTAGGGAACTTTTACCTGAAATTTACAATTTCCTATTTCATTTTTAGGGAATGGAACTGAAACAAGGGATTTTGAAACTTACTAAAACCGGCTATGTGAAAGAAATATTAACACGACACAACATACAAAAAAGAATAGCATTATTAAATTTTTTTTGAATGGGATCGTTAAGTGTTTTCGCATACGTGAAGTAGGGAACTTTTACCTGAAATTTACAATTTCCTATTTCATTTTTAGGGAATGGAAATGAAACAAGGGATTTTGAAACTTACTAAAACCGGCTATGTGAATGAAAACTTAACACGGCACAACATAAAAAAAAGAATAGCATTATTAAATGTTTTTTGAATGGGATCGTGAAGTGTTTTCGCAGACGTGAAGTAGAGAACTTTTACCTGAAATTTAGGATTTCCTATTTCATTTTTAGGGAATGGAACTGAAACAAGGGATTTTGAAACTTACTAAAACCGGCTATGTGAAAGAAAACTTAACACGACACAACATAAAAAAAAGAATAGCATTATTAAATTTTTTTTGAATGGGATCGTTAAGTGTTTTCGCATACGTGAAGTAGAGAACTTTTACCTGAAATTTAGGATTTCCTATTTCATTTTTAGGGAATGGAACTGAAACAAGGGATTTTGAAACTTACTAAAACCGGCTATGTGAAAGAAATATTAACACGACACAACATAAAAAAAAGAATAGCATTATTAAATTTTTTTTGAATGGGATCGTTAAGTGTTTTCGCATACGTGAAGTAGAGAACTTTTACCTGAAATTTAGGATTTCCTATTTCATTTTTAGGGAATGGAACTGAAACAAGGGATTTTGAAACTTACTAAAACCGGCTATGTGAAAGAAAACTTAACACGACACAACATAAAAAAAAGAATAGCATTATTAAATGTTTTTTTAATGGGATCGTTAAGTGTTTTCGCATATGTGAAGTAGAGAACTTTTACCTGAAATTTAGGATTTCCTATTTCATTTTTAGGGAATGGAACTGAATCAAGGGATTTTGAAACTTACTAAAACCGGCTATGTGAAAAAAATATTAACACGACACAACATAAAAAAAAGAATAGCATTATTAAATGGTTTTTGAATGGGATCGTTAAGTGTTTTCGCATACGTGAAGTAGGGAACTTTTACCTGAAATTTACAATTTCCTATTTCATTTTTAGGGAATGGAAATGAAACAAGGGATTTTGAAACTTACTAAAACCGGCTATGTGAAAGAAAACTTAACACGGCACAACATAAAAAAAAGAATAGCATTATTAAATGTTTTTTGAATGGGATCGTGAAGTGTTTTCGCATACGTGAAGTAGAGAACTTTTACCTGAAATTTAGGATTTCCTATTTCATTTTTAGGGAATGGAACTGAAACAAGGGATTTTGAAACTTACTAAAACCGGCTATGTGAAAGAAAACTTAACACGACACAACATAAAAAAAAGAGTAGCATTATTAAATTTTTTTTGAATGGGATCGTTAAGTGTTTTCGCATACGTGAAGTAGAGAACTTTTACCTGAAATTTAGGATTTCCTATTTCATTTTTAGGGAATGGAACTGAAACAAGGGATTTTGAAACTTACTAAAACCGGCTATGTGAAAGAAAACTTAACACGACACAACATAAAAAAAAGAGTAGCATTATTAAATTTTTTTTGAATGGGATCGTTAAGTGTTTTCGCATACGTGAAGTAGAGAACTTTTACCTGAAATTTAGGATTTCCTATTTCATTTTTAGGGAATGGAACTGAAACAAGGGATTTTGAAACTTACTAAAACCGGCTATGTGAAAGAAAACTTAACACGACACAACATAAAAAAAAGAATAGCATTATTAAATGTTTTTTTAATGGGATCGTTAAGTGTTTTCGCATATGTGAAGTAGAGAACTTTTACCTGAAATTTAGGATTTCCTATTTCATTTTTAGGGAATGGAACTGAATCAAGGGATTTTGAAACTTACTAAAACCGGCTATGTGAAAGAAATATTAACACGACACAACATAAAAAAAAGAATAGCATTATTAAATGGTTTTTGAATGGGATCGTTAAGTGTTTTCGCATACGTGAAGTAGGGAACTTTTACCTGAAATTTACAATTTCCTATTTCATTTTTAGGGAATGGAACTGAAACAAGGGATTTTGAAACTTACTAAAACCGGCTATGTGAAAGAAATATTAACACGACACAACATAAAAAAAAGAATAGCATTATTAAATGTTTTTTTAATGGGATCGTTAAGTGTTTTCGCATATGTGAAGTAGAGAACTTTTACCTGAAATTTACGATTTCCTATTTCATTTTTAGGGAATGGAAATGAAACAAGGGATTTTGAAACTTACTAAAACCGGCTATGTGAAAGAAAACTTAACACGACACAACATAAAAAAAAGAGTAGCATTATTAAATTTTTTTTGAATGGGATCGTTAAGTGTTTTCGCATACGTGAAGTAGAGAACTTTTACCTGAAATTTAGGATTTCCTATTTCATTTTTAGGGAACGGAACTGAAACAAGGGATTTTGAAACTTACTAAAACCGGCTATGTGAAAGAAATATTAACACGACACAACATAAAAAAAAGAATAGCATTATTAAATTTTTTTTGAATGGGATCGTTAAGTGTTTTCGCATACGTGAAGTAGAGAACTTTTACCTGAAATTTAGGATTTCCTATTTCATTTTTAGGGAATGGAACTGAAACAAGGGATTTTGAAACTTACTAAAACCGGCTATGTGAAAGAAAACTTAACACGACACAACATAAAAAAAAGAATAGCATTATTAAATTTTTTTTGAATGGGATCGTTAAGTGTTTTCGCATACGTGAAGTAGAGAACTTTTACCTGAAATTTAGGATTTCCTATTTCATTTTTAGGGAATGGAACTGAAACAAGGGATTTTGAAACTTACTAAAACCGGCTATGTGAAAGAAATATTAACACGACACAACATAAAAAAAAGAATAGCATTATTAAATTTTTTTTGAATGGGATCGTTAAGTGTTTTCGCATACGTGAAGTAGAGAACTTTTACCTGAAATTTAGGATTTCCTATTTCATTTTTAGGGAATGGAACTGAAACAAGGGATTTTGAAACTTACTAAAACCGGCTATGTGAAAAAAATATTAACACGACACAACATAAAAAAAAGAATAGCATTATTAAATGGTTTTTGAATGGGATCGTTAAGTGTTTTCGCATACGTGAAGTAGGGAACTTTTACCTGAAATTTACAATTTCCTATTTCATTTTTAGGGAATGGAAATGAAACAAGGGATTTTGAAACTTACTAAAACCGGCTATGTGAAAGAAAACTTAACACGGCACAACATAAAAAAAAGAATAGCATTATTAAATGTTTTTTGAATGGGATCGTGAAGTGTTTTCGCATACGTGAAGTAGAGAACTTTTACCTGAAATTTAGGATTTCCTATTTCATTTTTAGGGAATGGAACTGAAACAAGGGATTTTGAAACTTACTAAAACCGGCTATGTGAAAGAAAACTTAACACGACACAACATAAAAAAAAGAGTAGCATTATTAAATTTTTTTTGAATGGGATCGTTAAGTGTTTTCGCATACGTGAAGTAGAGAACTTTTACCTGAAATTTAGGATTTCCTATTTCATTTTTAGGGAATGGAACTGAAACAAGGGATTTTGAAACTTACTAAAACCGGCTATGTGAAAGAAAACTTAACACGACACAACATAAAAAAAAGAATAGCATTATTAAATGTTTTTTTAATGGGATCGTTAAGTGTTTTCGCATATGTGAAGTAGAGAACTTTTACCTGAAATTTAGGATTTCCTATTTCATTTTTAGGGAATGGAACTGAATCAAGGGATTTTGAAACTTACTAAAACCGGCTATGTGAAAGAAATATTAACACGACACAACATAAAAAAAAGAATAGCATTATTAAATGGTTTTTGAATGGGATCGTTAAGTGTTTTCGCATACGTGAAGTAGGGAACTTTTACCTGAAATTTACAATTTCCTATTTCATTTTTAGGGAATGGAACTGAAACAAGGGATTTTGAAACTTACTAAAACCGGCTATGTGAAAGAAATATTAACACGACACAACATAAAAAAAAGAATAGCATTATTAAATGTTTTTTTAATGGGATCGTTAAGTGTTTTCGCATATGTGAAGTAGAGAACTTTTACCTGAAATTTACAATTTCCTATTTCATTTTTAGGGAATGGAACTGAAACAAGGGATTTTGAAACTTACTAAAACCGGCTATGTGAAAGAAATATTAACACGACACAACATACAAAAAAGAATAGCATTATTAAATTTTTTTTGAATGGGATCGTTAAGTGTTTTCGCATACGTGAAGTAGGGAACTTTTACCTGAAATTTACAATTTCCTATTTCATTTTTAGGGAATGGAAATGAAACAAGGGATTTTGAAACTTACTAAAACCGGCTATGTGAAAGAAAACTTAACACGACACAACATAAAAAAAAGAGTAGCATTATTAAATTTTTTTTGAATGGGATCGTTAAGTGTTTTCGCATACGTGAAGTAGAGAACTTTTACCTGAAATTTAGGATTTCCTATTTCATTGTTAGGGAACGGAACTGAAACAAGGGATTTTGAAACTTACTAAAACCGGCTATGTGAAAGAAATATTAACACGACACAACATAAAAAAAAGAATAGCATTATTAAATTTTTTTTGAATGGGATCGTTAAGTGTTTTCGCATACGTGAAGTAGAGAACTTTTACCTGAAATTTAGGATTTCCTATTTCATTTTTAGGGAATGGAACTGAAACAAGGGATTTTGAAACTTACTAAAACCGGCTATGTGAAAGAAAACTTAACACGACACAACATAAAAAAAAGAATAGCATTATTAAATGTTTTTTTAATGGGATCGTTAAGTGTTTTCGCATATGTGAAGTAGAGAACTTTTACCTGAAATTTAGGATTTCCTATTTCATTTTTAGGGAATGGAACTGAATCAAGGGATTTTGAAACTTACTAAAACCGGCTATGTGAAAGAAATATTAACACGACACAACATAAAAAAAAGAATAGCATTATTAAATGGTTTTTGAATGGGATCGTTAAGTGTTTTCGCATACGTGAAGTAGGGAACTTTTACCTGAAATTTACAATTTCCTATTTCATTTTTAGGGAATGGAACTGAAACAAGGGATTTTGAAACTTACTAAAACCGGCTATGTGAAAGAAATATTAACACGACACAACATAAAAAAAAGAATAGCATTATTAAATGTTTTTTTAATGGGATCGTTAAGTGTTTTCGCATATGTGAAGTAGAGAACTTTTACCTGAAATTTACAATTTCCTATTTCATTTTTAGGGAATGGAACTGAAACAAGGGATTTTGAAACTTACTAAAACCGGCTATGTGAAAGAAAACTTAACACGACACAACATAAAAAAAAGAATAGCATTATTAAATTTTTTTTGAATGGGATCGTTAAGTGTTTTCGCATACGTGAAGTAGAGAACTTTTACCTGAAATTTAGGATTTCCTATTTCATTTTTAGGGAATGGAACTGAAACAAGGGATTTTGAAACTTACTAAAACGGGATATGTGAAAGAAAACTTAACACGACACAACATAAAAAAAAGAATAGCATTATTAAATTTTTTTTGAATGGGATCGTTAAGTGTTTTCGCATACGTGAAGTAGAGAACTTTTACCTGAAATTTACAATTTCCTATTTCATTTTTAGGGAATGGAACTGAAACAAGGGATTTTGAAACTTACTAAAACCGGCTATGTGAAAGAAAACTTAACACGACACAACATAAAAAAAAGAATAGCATTATTAAATTTTTTTTGAATGGGATCGTTAAGTGTTTTCGCATACGTGAAGTAGAGAACTTTTACCTGAAATTTAGGATTTCCTATTTCATTTTTAGGGAATGGAACTGAAACAAGGGATTTTGAAACTTACTAAAACCGGCTATGTGAAAGAAATATTAACACGACACAACATAAAAAAAAGAATAGCATTATTAAATTTTTTTTGAATGGGATCGTTAAGTGTTTTCGCATATGTGAAGTAGAGAACTTTTACCTGAAATTTAGGATTTCCTATTTCATTTTTAGGGAATGGAACTGAAACAAGGGATTTTGAAACTTACTAAAACCGGCTATGTGAAAGAAAACTTAACACGACACAACATAAAAAAAAGAATAGCATTATTAAATGTTTTTTTAATGGGATCGTTAAGTGTTTTCGCATATGTGAAGTAGAGAACTTTTACCTGAAATTTAGGATTTCCTATTTCATTTTTAGGGAATGGAACTGAATCAAGGGATTTTGAAACTTACTAAAACCGGCTATGTGAAAAAAATATTAACACGACACAACATAAAAAAAAGAATAGCATTATTAAATGGTTTTTGAATGGGATCGTTAAGTGTTTTCGCATACGTGAAGTAGGGAACTTTTACCTGAAATTTACAATTTCCTATTTCATTTTTAGGGAATGGAAATGAAACAAGGGATTTTGAAACTTACTAAAACCGGCTATGTGAAAGAAAACTTAACACGGCACAACATAAAAAAAAGAATAGCATTATTAAATGTTTTTTGAATGGGATCGTGAAGTGTTTTCGCATACGTGAAGTAGAGAACTTTTACCTGAAATTTAGGATTTCCTATTTCATTTTTAGGGAATGGAACTGAAACAAGGGATTTTGAAACTTACTAAAACCGGCTATGTGAAAGAAAACTTAACACGACACAACATAAAAAAAAGAGTAGCATTATTAAATTTTTTTTGAATGGGATCGTTAAGTGTTTTCGCATACGTGAAGTAGAGAACTTTTACCTGAAATTTAGGATTTCCTATTTCATTTTTAGGGAATGGAACTGAAACAAGGGATTTTGAAACTTACTAAAACCGGCTATGTGAAAGAAAACTTAACACGACACAACATAAAAAAAAGAATAGCATTATTAAATGTTTTTTTAATGGGATCGTTAAGTGTTTTCGCATATGTGAAGTAGAGAACTTTTACCTGAAATTTAGGATTTCCTATTTCATTTTTAGGGAATGGAACTGAATCAAGGGATTTTGAAACTTACTAAAACCGGCTATGTGAAAAAAATATTAACACGACACAACATAAAAAAAAGAATAGCATTATTAAATGGTTTTTGAATGGGATCGTTAAGTGTTTTCGCATACGTGAAGTAGGGAACTTTTACCTGAAATTTACAATTTCCTATTTCATTTTTAGGGAATGGAACTGAAACAAGGGATTTTGAAACTTACTAAAACCGGCTATGTGAAAGAAATATTAACACGACACAACATAAAAAAAAGAATAGCATTATTAAATGTTTTTTTAATGGGATCGTTAAGTGTTTTCGCATATGTGAAGTAGAGAACTTTTACCTGAAATTTACAATTTCCTATTTCATTTTTAGGGAATGGAACTGAAACAAGGGATTTTGAAACTTACTAAAACCGGCTATGTGAAAGAAATATTAACACGACACAACATACAAAAAAGAATAGCATTATTAAATTTTTTTTGAATGGGATCGTTAAGTGTTTTCGCATACGTGAAGTAGGGAACTTTTACCTGAAATTTACAATTTCCTATTTCATTTTTAGGGAATGGAAATGAAACAAGGGATTTTGAAACTTACTAAAACCGGCTATGTGAAAGAAAACTTAACACGACACAACATAAAAAAAAGAGTAGCATTATTAAATTTTTTTTGAATGGGATCGTTAAGTGTTTTCGCATACGTGAAGTAGAGAACTTTTACCTGAAATTTAGGATTTCCTATTTCATTTTTAGGGAACGGAACTGAAACAAGGGATTTTGAAACTTACTAAAACCGGCTATGTGAAAGAAATATTAACACGACACAACATAAAAAAAAGAATAGCATTATTAAATTTTTTTTGAATGGGATCGTTAAGTGTTTTCGCATACGTGAAGTAGAGAACTTTTACCTGAAATTTAGGATTTCCTATTTCATTTTTAGGGAATGGAACTGAAACAAGGGATTTTGAAACTTACTAAAACCGGCTATGTGAAAGAAAACTTAACACGACACAACATAAAAAAAAGAATAGCATTATTAAATTTTTTTTGAATGGGATCGTTAAGTGTTTTCGCATACGTGAAGTAGAGAACTTTTACCTGAAATTTAGGATTTCCTATTTCATTTTTAGGGAATGGAACTGAAACAAGGGATTTTGAAACTTACTAAAACCGGCTATGTGAAAGAAATATTAACACGACACAACATAAAAAAAAGAATAGCATTATTAAATTTTTTTTGAATGGGATCGTTAAGTGTTTTCGCATACGTGAAGTAGGGAACTTTTACCTGAAATTTAGGATTTCCTATTTCATTTTTAGGGAATGGAACTGAAACAAGGGATTTTGAAACTTACTAAAACCGGCTATGTGAAAGAAAACTTAACACGACACAACATAAAAAAAAGAATAGCATTATTAAATGTTTTTTTTATGGGATCGTTAAGTGTTTTCGCATATGTGAAGTAGAGAACTTTTACCTGAAATTTAGGATTTCCTATTTCATTTTTAGGGAATGGAACTGAATCAAGGGATTTTGAAACTTACTAAAACCGGCTATGTGAAAGAAATATTAACACGACACAACATAAAAAAAAGAATAGCATTATTAAATGGTTTTTGAATGGGATCGTTAAGTGTTTTCGCATACGTGAAGTAGGGAACTTTTACCTGAAATTTACAATTTCCTATTTCATTTTTAGGGAATGGAACTGAAACAAGGGATTTTGAAACTTACTAAAACCGGCTATGTGAAAGAAATATTAACACGACACAACATAAAAAAAAGAATAGCATTATTAAATGTTTTTTTAATGGGATCGTTAAGTGTTTTCGCATATGTGAAGTAGAGAACTTTTACCTGAAATTTACAATTTCCTATTTCATTTTTAGGGAATGGAACTGAAACAAGGGATTTTGAAACTTACTAAAACCGGCTATGTGAAAGAAAACTTAACACGACACAACATAAAAAAAAGAGTAGCATTATTAAATTTTTTTTGAATAGGATCGTAAGTGTTTTCGCATACGTGAAGTAGAGAACTTTTACCTGAAATTTAGGATTTCCTATTTCATTTTTAGGGAACGGAACTGAAACAAGGGATTTTGAAACTTACTAAAACCGGCTATGTGAAAGAAATATTAACACGACACAACATAAAAAAAAGAATAGCATTATTAAATTTTTTTTGAATGGGATCGTTAAGTGTTTTCGCATACGTGAAGTAGAGAACTTTTACCTGAAATTTAGGATTTCCTATTTCATTTTTAGGGAATGGAACTGAAACAAGGGATTTTGAAACTTACTAAAACGGGATATGTGAAAGAAAACTTAACACGACACAACATAAAAAAAAGAATAGCATTATTAAATTTTTTTTGAATGGGATCGTTAAGTGTTTTCGCATACGTGAAGTAGAGAACTTTTACCTGAAATTTACAATTTCCTATTTCATTTTTAGGGAATGGAACTGAAACAAGGGATTTTGAAACTTACTAAAACCGGCTATGTGAAAGAAATATTAACACGACACAACATAAAAAAAAGAATAGCATTATTAAATTTTTTTTGAATGGGATCGTTAAGTGTTTTCGCATACGTGAAGTAGAGAACTTTTACCTGAAATTTAGGATTTCCTATTTCATTTTTAGGGAATGGAACTGAAACAAGGGATTTTGAAACTTACTAAAACCGGCTATGTGATAGAAAACTTAACACGACACAACATAGAAAAAAGAATAGCATTATTAAATGTTTTTTTAATGGGATCGTTAAGTGTTTTCGCATACGTGAAGTAGAGAACTTTTACCTGAAATTTAGGATTTCCTATTTCATTTTTAGGGAATGGAACTGAAACAAGGGATTTTGAAACTTACTAAAACCGGCTATGTGAAAGAAATATTAACACGACACAACATAAAAAAAAGAATAGCATTATTAAATTTTTTTTGAATGGGATCGTTAAGTGTTTTCGCATACGTGAAGTAGAGAACTTTTACCTGAAATTTAGGATTTCCTATTTCATTTTTAGGGAATGGAACTGAAACAAGGGATTTTGAAACTTACTAAAACCGGCTATGTGAAAGAAAACTTAACACGACACAACATAAAAAAAAGAATAGCATTATTAAATGTTTTTTTAATGGGATCGTTAAGTGTTTTCGCATATGTGAAGTAGAGAACTTTTACCTGAAATTTACAATTTCCTATTTCATTTTTAGGGAATGGAACTGAAACAAGGGATTTTGAAACTTACTAAAACCGGCTATGTGAAAGAAAACTTAACACGACACAACATAAAAAAAAGAATAGCATTATTAAATGTTTTTTTAATGGGATCGTTAAGTGTTTTCGCATATGTGAAGTAGAGAACTTTTACCTGAAATTTACAATTTCCTATTTCATTTTTAGGGAATGGAACTGAAACAAGGGATTTTGAAACTTACTAAAACCGGCTATGTGAAAGAAATATTAACACGACACAACATAAAAAAAAGAATAGCATTATTAAATGGTTTTTGAATGGGATCGTTAAGTGTTTTCGCATACGTGAAGTAGGGAACTTTTACCTGAAATTTACAATTTCCTATTTCATTTTTAGGGAATGGAACTGAAACAAGGGATTTTGAAACTTACTAAAACCGGCTATGTGAAAGAAAACTTAACACGACACAACATAAAAAAAAGAATAGCATTATTAAATTTTTTTTGAATGGGATCGTTAAGTGTTTTCGCATACGTGAAGTAGAGAACTTTTACCTGAAATTTAGGATTTCCTATTTCATTTTTAGGGAATGGAACTGAAACAAGGGATTTTGAAACTTACTAAAACCGGCTATGTGAAAGAAATATTAACACGACACAACATAAAAAAAAGAATAGCATTATTAAATTTTTTTTGAATGGGATCGTTAAGTGTTTTCGCATACGTGAAGTAGAGAACTTTTACCTGAAATTTAGGATTTCCTATTTCATTTTTAGGGAATGGAACTGAAACAAGGGATTTTGAAACTTACTAAAACCGGCTATGTGAAAGAAAACTTAACACGACACAACATAAAAAAAAGAATAGCATTATTAAATGTTTTTTTAATGGGATCGTTAAGTGTTTTCGCATATGTGAAGTAGAGAACTTTTACCTGAAATTTACAATTTCCTATTTCATTTTTAGGGAATGGAACTGAAACAAGGGATTTTGAAACTTACTAAAACCGGCTATGTGAAAGAAAACTTAACACGACACAACATAAAAAAAAGAATAGCATTATTAAATGTTTTTTTAATGGGATCGTTAAGTGTTTTCGCATATGTGAAGTAGAGAACTTTTACCTGAAATTTACAATTTCCTATTTCATTTTTAGGGAATGGAACTGAAACAAGGGATTTTGAAACTTACTAAAACCGGCTATGTGAAAGAAATATTAACACGACACAACATAAAAAAAAGAATAGCATTATTAAATGGTTTTTGAATGGGATCGTTAAGTGTTTTCGCATACGTGAAGTAGGGAACTTTTACCTGAAATTTACAATTTCCTATTTCATTTTTAGGGAATGGAACTGAAACAAGGGATTTTGAAACTTACTAAAACCGGCTATGTGAAAGAAAACTTAACACGACACAACATAAAAAAAAGAATAGCATTATTAAATTTTTTTTGAATGGGATCGTTAAGTGTTTTCGCATACGTGAAGTAGAGAACTTTTACCTGAAATTTAGGATTTCCTATTTCATTTTTAGGGAATGGAACTGAAACAAGGGATTTTGAAACTTACTAAAACCGGCTATGTGAAAGAAATATTAACACGACACAACATAAAAAAAAGAATAGCATTATTAAATGTTTTTTGAATGGGATCGTGAAGTGTTTTCGCATACGTGAAGTAGAGAACTTTTACCTGAAATTTAGGATTTCCTATTTCATTTTTAGGGAATGGAACTGAAACAAGGGATTTTGAAACTTACTAAAACCGGCTATGTGAAAGAAAACTTAACACGGCACAACATAAAAAAAAGAATAGCATTATTAAATGTTTTTTTAATGGGATCGTTAAGTGTTTTCGCATACGTGAAGTAGAGAATTTTTATCTGAAATGGAGTATTTGTTTGCTATACAGAGACTAGCTAGGAATATATTTAGAAAAACATTGGGTATTTTAAATCTGAATATACAGTGATTTTATTAACATCCGGCATTCAGTTCTTGGAGGGATCATAAAGCGGAACTTCCGGGACTCAAGCTCAAGCCAGGAGATCCCTGGGACCGCCGGAAAAAGCGTGTAGACAGTGTTTCTTTGTGGATCCAGGAACGATTTAAATGGCGTTTTGTAACCGTGGACCATTTATTAAAGTAGTCCCAGCCCCTGACAAAAATGACATATTATTTACAATCGGGACGATATGTTTTTCATGTTTTAATAACCAAGTATGTCATAGAAAAATATTTATTACTTCACCGTTATGCTCAACGACTTACAACTTCCTACAATTTAAGAATTTTGTCAGCACACAAACAGAAAAGTATTTAAAAAATTGAAATTCTCTCCAAAGATTCATTTTCATAAAAAAAAAAATGATTTTACGTTTAGATCTTATTTTTATTACTATTAGCTAACTATCATTCGAATTTAAATTGTAAATATTTCTATGCAAGTGTTTTTCTTTTATTTTATTTTGTAAATAAGTTTTTGTTTTTTCGTTTTATCGGGTAGGTTTTTATTTTATTTTTCCTACTATTAAAAAAATAAATAAATGTATTTGTATATATAAACATATCCGTTATGTTTTAGCCAATACAATTTAACATGGATACCGTTACATCTGACAACAATAAAGTAACTGAATTGTAAATATTATCTTATTATTCGAGTACAGGGTTCCCGATTCTTTGAAAATCAAATTAAAGTTCTCATTGATAATAAGTATAATATTTTTAGTATTATTTAATGTATAATAAGTATTATATTTTGGAGCTTTAGGGGACGGTCACAACTAACAAAAGTCATCTGGGATTGAAGTGACTTTTCGCAGTCTCCCTTCACCTTTACGAATCATCTTGATTAAAAACTACTTTACGGCTCGTATTCGACTTATAAGCGTCGTTTTTCTTTTTACCACTAATAAATGAATATTATACTCAATAAAAAAATTATAATAATAATAATAAGGACTCCCTTGTTTCAAATTTCTCTCACTAAGAGTCGTAGTATTTATCGAAGAAAGATTAAAGATTCTATCTATTGTGCGTCATCGACGATACTAAACTATAAAACTAAGTCACTTTTATCATCGGTTAGTCATTGGTGATAAGTCGTTATGCGATTGCGACTTAAGATAAGACTGCGAGGCGTCTGCCTTATAACCTACCTGGCCCATCGGTAGAGGCTGTACTTTATATCAGGGTATTGATTAAAATGGTATAAAAAAACACTTCATTCCAGGACACTGTCCCCAGAGAATAACTATGAAGATCAAATAGGCCAGTCTAACTGGCAAAAAACTATTTACTATCAGAAATTGCATTGATAATAATTGGCTGGGATTTCTCTATTTGTTAAATAGAAGCCCAACTATTGAGAGATAAGATACCTTTTGAAATGCGGTTCAAAGCTCGTAATCTGTCAAAATTACATATTTTTGGAAGTAAAAGGCTTTTACAGACAAACCTTGACTCAACACTCAAAAACTAGAGCCAAATGGATATAAATTGTCTTTTTCTCTTTGTTGTTCGTTTTGACTAATTTGTTCATGTGGTTTCCATGATTGCTTTTGTCAACTCCCAGCTCGAAAGAATTAAATCCTCTGTTAAGGAGGCATTATTGGCCATAGAAGAAGTTTAAAGGCACCACTATAAAAAATAAATAAATAGAAATCACGTACATAATAGTGTAAATAAAATAGTTTAAAAGTCGTTTTAAATATTTTCTTTTACTCATTTAAGATTTGATAAAAAGATGATTTTCAGTGGCCAAAACGGCTATACTAACAAAATGATAAAAAATAACAACAGTTTTTTTGACAATAATAATGAAACCAATAATGAAAAAAAATCCGCTCCAAACTAGGGCATCACTTAGTGTTGCTTTTAACCCCACTTTGTATGAGTTTAATTTTGTTTACGTAATTGGCGTAAATATATATATATTTGGTATAAAGCAAATAGTACATTCCTTCTGGAATTAATTACATGTTTTTTTTGTTTCGGTACAGAGAGAAAATTTCAAATTTCTACTGGTGGTCAGTAATGGGGGGAAGGATAGAGTGAGAGATATAAATTAAAATTGAGAATTTTTTTAATGAATTGAAAAATATATGAGCGAATTAAACTGTAGAGGATTTGTAATTGTAGCGGCCATTTTGGCGAAGACGGAATATGACGCATCCTCCAGGAGAAGGGGGTAAGCTATATAAGAAGCGCAGTCATTTTCCGGCAGTTCACAGTCTCTTGCCTCCAGTAGCTGACGGAAGAAGTGTGTTCAGTTATAACAAGTTGTGCGAGTTCGGTGTTTTATTCTGTATTTCTCCAAGACCTTGTTAACGGAAGGAAGATGGATAAGTTGAGGCTAGGTGTCTTCCTCTTCTTGGTGATTTCGTTCCAGTTCAGCCTGACAGAGGTACCGTGCCACAAAGATTTGAAACAGCACGTGGAATCTGTATCCTTACTGCTACACGCTACCGCGTTGCTCGTATTCTTGCATGCTTACTTGATCTATCGAATCCGCAAGGGAAACTACCTGAGGTTGGCGAAGATGATGGTGAAGCGCCTCGAAGATGCCCAAGAGTCCCTCTGGTCTGCCAAGAACCTCTACGAAACCCTCAGGAAGCCGCAAAGCGACAATGAGATCTCTACCTGCATCTGTTTCATTGGCTTCTACAATTTGTTCAGCTTGGGGTCTTTGTTTGTGATGGCGGACCTAGCCAACGACATCTACTACACCCTTTTCAACATCCAGCAGGAACTTTTTGCCATGCAACTTCCTATTACGTGCACTCCCTGGGTAATGAAACTGAACCTGGCATACATGGTGATTGGAGCCCTCAACCTCTTCTACCTTTGCATCGCCATAGCAGTGGCAGTGGGCTATGCCTTCAGAACTGTTGGGCGTTGCTTCTTCGGCCGAAGCAGGATGTACGCTATAGCCTTTGGGCCACCTTGCCGGATTCAAGACCTCCACTGGGTTCGACAGTTTCCCTTCACTACTTGGAAGCTACTTTCTCTCGCCAGTCTCAGTTACGATTCTCAAAGCTTTAAAAACATGCTCCACGACTTGTCCATTCGGGTACCTCACAAGAAGGACAAGGGCAAAACAGTGTGCTTCCACTTAGTCAAATCCAAATCTCCTAATGGTGATATTGTCTAGAAAAAGTAGCACCAAATTTTCACATTCTGTAAACTTACTTGCTGTAGATATATTATCAAATATTAACATTTTTATTTAAATTTATGCAGCCAACTTTTATCTTATGAGCTTTTCAGAGAAAATTTGACACTAAACAGACACTTTGTTAAGTAGAGCGCATGCTGCTTAAATCCTGCCTCTTCTATTTATTTTTTGTCTCTCAATCTAAATGTATAAAATTATTATTTTGGACTTTTACAATTCCCAAATGTGGCCTTTTTATATATGTAATGACATATTTGTTATTATTAGCGCACATACCTGCTCTCATTTTGACAATATAACTTGCAGTAAGTTTTGTAGCACATTGAATTACATTTCATTTAATGTAAAAAAATAAGTAATTTGTTTTTTTTATATCTCTTTGATGGGTCAACGGGCAACATCTAGATGTGATGACGCACAGCTTACCAAATTTAAGAACGCTGAGCTTTTTTTCCTAAATTATGTTCCTTTATGAACTGTATTCAATTGGTTTTTCCTTGTTTCAATTCATGGTGGTCCATAGATTTACCATCAGGTTCAATGCGCATGACTTGACAGGTTTTTTGTTTACATATTCGGTAGGACATGTACAGGGACACTGTCTCGATGAATGTAATATTATGTTCTCACACATCCCAACTTAGTCGGTCATAAAGTTTATGTTTAATATGTCAATGCGCGCATTGCATGATCGACATCTGTGAAAATGAATTTAAAATTCCCATTCCCAATTCTTATTTCTCAAATTAAGTACATTTTTTTTTAAATCCATTTTTCACTTTTTCTCTAATGGCAACATATTTCAGTTTGACAAAGGTCTGCGCCTCAAGTCAGGGCATGTAATAGCTTTGCAATTTATTAATAGTGGTACTGGTCATAAAACCTATTATGGCATATTTGAAAAAATATTGTTGGCAATTGTTTTAAATTTGGTTAATTTAATCAAGTGGATCAAAAAAGGTTGAATGATAAAATTATATGAAAAAATAAAAAATAGTTGGTTGAATTTTGTGTATATTAAGGAATTCTGTTAGTGTCAATAGTCTTGGTAATATTTGTATCTTTTATATAAAGGTAATAATTACTTTACCTGGCTATTATTTTGTTTAACATTTAAAGTTGAAATGTAACAGCTTTAAACATTACTTTATAAAATACTTCAGATGATTCACTACTTGTTATGATTTTTTGATGCATATTTGTAAATAAAGAAGTTGGTTCATTGTTCTATTTCATTTTTATTTATCACCAACCATTCAGACCTCATGGACTAACTACTAAGTGGTTAAGTTAGAATTACAGAGTCCATTTTAGTTGCACATTTTTTTCTACAATTTCAAATAATGTCTAAATATACTGTGCCCATTTTATCATTGTTCACTAGATCTATACTTTGTTGCACAAGGATATTTCATCGAAAATATGAGCCCATATAAGGGCTCTGGGAGAGAGGGGAATTCTTGAAGAAAAATATAATATAAAATAATATATAATAATTCAAATTTGTCATAAAAATATAAAGACTAGAAAACTAAGCTCTAATAAATTTAACTAATATCATATTACAATAATATTAAGAATTACAAACAATGATACATATATACATTTATAAAAAAGTAGACATATTCTTGACTGGTGCTGGATGGACCTGCTGCTCCCAGGAATCTGTTTCGTCTACTGCTGGCTTACTCAGGAATTGACTATTTCGCTTTTTTGCCTGCAACATCTTCACTTTCAAACTTTTCTTTGTTTATTGATGGCCAATTCATACCTGGCTTCTGTCCATATGATTTTTTATTTTTCATCTTGCACAACTATATTTTTTGAAAAACAAATCACTGCTCCAGATCAAACCAATATCAACTTATTTCTAATAAATAGATTTAAAATATTGTTACAATACAGTACTTTTTTTAGTAAATCCAGGTGCTACTAAGACCATAAGTAAAGATACATATATATAAAGCAGATAATTTTTCACAAGCAAAAAAGTAATAGGTATTTGTTCCACAATCCCAAGACTATCATGTAATCTATTTCAAATAAAAAGATCATATCATAATAACGAGGGATCAGGGAAGATTTTATAACCAAAACACCATAGAAAGATGGATTGGATCACGTTTTGCACTTAGCTGTCACCATCATGGTTCATGCAGTCAACTTGAGCACATGTGTATAGTCACATCCTTGGGGACTTTATGCATCGTCACAGAGTCTTGAGGAGTTATGCTTCAACAGTCGCCGACAGGTCCAGCTTCAGTAGTAGAACCATGGTGGAGCTGCATAGTACGGCTGGACAGCAGCGAAGTAGTTTTGAGCTTTATGACTGATACTCCAGTTCTTTATGACAGAAGCTACCGCATGGTGCTTATGGCACTTGGCCAAGTTGTAAGCAGTCCTCCCAGAGACGTCCTCGAGATCTGGGTCGGCACCGGACTCCAATAGAACCCTGACACAATCCATCCTACCCCACATTCCTGCTAGGTGGAGAGGAGTGAATCGCATTCTTCTGGTCTTGCGGTTGATACTGGCTCCCCCCTGCAGAAGAGCCCCGAGGATTTCGAGGTGCCCATCATGTGCACAAAAGTGCAGTGGTGCCCAGCGGTCTTTCCTGTCAGACAAGTTACAGGTGTTTGGGTCTGCTCCAGCCGCCAGTGCATCGGCTACCCCCGCTGTGTCTCTCCTCTCAATTGCTTCCCACAGTCTCTTCGTGAGCTCCTGTAAAATAAATGGAAAATTTACTAAAGGACATTTGTCAACCATAATGTAAACCGTACGAATCCAAACAAGAAAGAAAGTTATCTTGATATGTCTTATAAGACATGCTTACTGATTTACAGGGGAATGATTTGCAACGTATAGTCAATAGTGACCACTTAACCTAATCTGCCCTGAATCCTGCTCGTATATGGCCTTGTTAATCCAAGAAACCCATAGGAAGGTATGTCAATCAAGACAATTTATTTTCTGAGAGATCTCATTCCCTTAATAAGTAGGTCCTGATGGAATCCCCGTTAAATTCATTATAGCTTTGCCCCCCATAATCTTTCCCCATTGACAATTCCTTCCTACAAAGTTCCACATTTCCTACTTCCTGGAAAAGAGCAATCATTCTCCCCTTGAATAAATTCTCGAACCCCATCTCTCTAAATGACTATTGTCCTATATAAACAATCTCCATCAAAGAATAGTACATTTCCAAATTTTCATATGTTTTTTTACACATTCCTTAATCCTCTCTAATCCAGGATTTTCACCCACTTTGCTCTCACCCAAATCACGAAAGACCACCAATATGCCAATGATCAACAATCGATCACTACCCTCATCCTTTTAGATGTCCCCAAGGCATTTGATAATCTTGATCACTCTATCCAAGTGCCGTTGCAGGTTTGAATCAACAGATCAGATCATGCAAGCCGATGTCGCTGGGGAGGTATTGCTTTGTACTATAGACAATTTGTTGGATGATGCAATGTGCACAATACCCTTGTTTGAGAGCACCAGTAACTTAAACTTTGGACTCATCAATTGATCACCCTTCCTCAACGAATGGAACTACTAAACTACAATGGGAAAGGACAGTTTTACTTAGCCTAGAGTCTGGGCAAGCGAGCTTCCAAATATTCCACTGATTAAAACTGGAAGTAACTCCAGACTGTTCTGTCTACTCACCAATGGCCGAGGATGAACAGCACAATTGTTTGAGTTGTTCTCTTTTTTAAGAGGGATGGAACGAATTGCAGGTCATGCACATAAATCATCATCCACCTCAGTGAGCGAAAACTTGGTCACCAAGAATCACAAATAGTCGATTCGATAAAGTATTTTACTTGATTTGGCATGCATAAGGCATCCAAAACAAAATCAAACAAAATACACCATTATAACAGAAAGTATTTGGGAATGTAACGAAATGATAAAACCAAAATTTCTGGCTGAGACAGTTGGCAACAATAAGCTATTTGGTAAATCAAATCTATTTACTTATTCTATTCAAGGACCTAAGGTATAAGCACAGGCATAAGGGTTCAGGTAGCAGTATAGGGCTCGTTCGGAATGTGCAAGTTGAAATGCTGATACCCCTGTGTTATGAACCGCCTCTGACATAAGTGAGCACGATGTTTTCGCAGACCCATATACGATGCTTGGATAATACAATTCACAGCTGATTAGTGCTTTATATAATTTTGCCTTTGTCGTTCTGTATGTTCCCCTCACGTGGATCCTCATTTTCAACACGCATCCCCTTTGAGAGCCCTAATATTCCTTCCATGTCAGACACCGATCACTAATAAGCTCCAGAAATCTTGCGTTTTCAACAAATGGCAGAATTTCATTTCCAAGCTTTAGTTCTGGTGATCCCAGAGCATTATTTTGTCCTGTTAATATGTATAACCCTGTTTTTTTCAAAAGACAACCTCAGTCATACAGAGGTGTATGAATAATTATTGATACGGTTCAAACGGCTTCCTGAAGTTTGGCTTTTATATTAATATTTTTGGCTCTACAAATGATAGCAAAATCGTCTAAAAACAACACCAGGTAAATTCATGACTAAATTGCTAATAACAACTGCAAATAAAGTCATGTTTAAAATGCAACCTTGAGATACATAGTTTTTTGCTTTTTGGTTTCCAAAATTATATTTCCTATTCAGACATTGAACATGGCGGCATGTTAGGAATTCTTTGTTGTAATTGATTAGGTAACTGTGGAATTCGAGCAAATGTAGCTTCTAAACAATATTAACAAAAGCTTTTACCATGTCAAATCGTAGTGCTATCATTTGTTCTTTTTTAATAAAGGCACTTTGTATCTGAGCCTATGCTTGGACAAGTAGGTCGAGTGTGGATTGTCGACAGTCTCGGGCTTTAATAATACTAATTCTTAAGTAGAACTACTAGAAATTGGAAATATTCTACTTTAATACGCATATCGATTCATGAATTCAAGACTACATTTCTCTCTCTTTATTTAATAACTGCACTCTCTTGAGTCTAAAGAACAACTGTTAATCTTTCTTTTAACAATTGACACTCTGCTCCATACGTCAAACAGTTCACTTCCTTATACCTCCATATATTGTTACTATTTACTGCAATTGATATATGATGATATTTCATCATATAATTAAATGTTATTAATTATTATTGCAAAATAAAAAACACTTATTTATTAATTATTAAAATAAAATCAATGTGATTGCAGTATAGAAGACCAAACATTAACTGTAGTGGTTTTGTTCCATATTACTAATTGGGTCTCTGGCATGGTGTGGATATGATCCCTGTCCCAGGAGGTGATTTTATTTTCAAGTAATGTTCTCTTCAAGTGTGTGATAAAATGGTATGAAGCAGTAGTAAAGTCCTTAAGCTAAAAAATCAACAAATTATGATGGTTGCAAATGCTTTTAGCCTTAAAAAGTTTAACATGATTAATACATACCATAATTAGATAATAAAATTGACTTAGGGGATTTCTTCCAATGCAATGTAATCTTCAAACATCTCTCAAACCAATGAAATGGTATATGTGTTCCAAACAAACAGCATTTAAATCTTGGGTGAGAGGAAGTTGTGGAGAGTAGGTCCAATCGTTACCAAGACTACAGAGTGGAGCTATGTCTAAATCGTTGAAAGATCTATTTTCTGTAATATCTATTTGGGCTATCTGTCAGTCATTTATTCAAGGAGTTGTCATCCTCACTGACCATTTCCATACCAAAGAAGGAAGTTTCTTAGCTGTACAGACAGCTGCATCATGTTTTCACTGGTAGACTTCATCTTTCTAAGTTCAGGACTTAATGTATCAGGCATTTATCACACCTGTCAGATCTAACAAAGCTAATATGGGGATCTTGGAGGAAGCTGTCAGGCAGTGAGGACACCCACCGCGAGCATGGGTCTCTTCAACCTGACCTCTGTCCAGCAAGTGCATAACTTTGCTAGTGGCCTAGTCGGCAGGCAGCTTTATTCGTATTGATCTGACTCCATAAAATCTTAGAAGGTGTGCCCCGACAGTGTACTATGTTCAGGAGAAGGGGTACAGGGTAGGTATTAACAGTAGTTTATGTGGTTTTGGAATGACCACGAATTTACACTCGATATCTAAGGGTAGGCGAAAAACTGTCGGATCCCAAAACCGGAGAGAGGCAGACTGGATCGATGGGGGAGACACTACTAGGTACATACGCCCCAGAGTCCCTTGTTCGCAAGGAAGGGATCCCTTCCAAGGATGTGCTAGTTTTAGCAAGACTAAGGCAGAGAATCCCACTAGGAAGGTGTGGGGTCTTACAACGACGGACTAAAACATTGCGAGGTTAGGAAAGAGAGATGCAGAGGTAGTTGAATAAGAGTAGAGCAGCAAGCACCAGTGCAGAGAGTGAGGGCAATGTTCACTTCAGGTACCGGGTTCCGGATGAATTTTGGCCTTATGTAGGCAGGTCAGAAGCCCGGGCTATATGCCTGTGTGAGCTCTGTGTCGTAAATCAGTTCCCCCTCTCTAGCTGACGCCTAAGGTTTTTTATTACTAAAATATAGAAACGTAGATGCGTTTTTTCTATTCTTCTGGGGGAGGGGGAGATAAGAAGAGGGGAACTTCTATTTATTTGTGGTTAAGAGGTTGGTACAATAGATGCAAAAAAGAATTTTAAAATGCTAGGCAACCTCACTCTATGAGCTATCTAGTCTTGATTGTGGTTCTGAAGTGTTGTAATAAATACAAACAGATAGTCAAAGAATAGTTGTTCAAACTCATTTAGGATGTAAAGGGGTGGATACCTTCCGCTTCAGCAATTACTATTGGGTATACAAGAAAGGAAAGAAATAACAAGAATTTGGAATACTTACATTTGTTATGGATGACTCTGGTTCCAACGATGTCTGAAGACTAGCCACGGGCTGGACCTACAACATAAAGATTAAAATGTAAGGCAATTCCAAGATTCATTTTAAGAATAAAAAACTCTTTGTTCTGTGTATAGTACCCACTGTAACTATATATAAAATGTCATACAAATATTAAATCAGGGGCATTAAAAGTTGGATGAAAAAAATAAATAAAAAAACTTCTTAAAATAAGTTAAGGGTGTGGTCAAATTTTGATCCCAGATCTTCCAACTTTTCCTGGGTCCAACAGAAAGTTTGTGGTTGAGTGTAACTGGTCATTATAAGTTGTAATTGCAGTTGCTGGAAGAACAGAACCCCTTTACAATTCTACCAATTACCAAAACTGGGTAATGCTGTGACAAAATTGTGTACATTCTTTTTAACTGTTAAAATTTAACAGCTTAATTTGTAGTCTATAGTTTGGCTTAAGAGAATTCATATTGGGAGAGTCGTCACTCGTGGCAGCTAGCTCAGTTGAAACCACATGTTGTTGGTGTCCATATCATCCAATTCAGGCAAAAAGAAGTTGGTAATCATCGACCTATAGCGCTTGCTGTTAATGGTGATAGCCTGGCCAACATCGTTCTCAAAGAAATATGGACCGATGATGGCGCCATCCCAAAATCCACACCAAACAGTGACTTTTTTGGGATGCATTGGATGTTCTTGGATCTCATGTGGATTGGTATCGTCCCAAATTTGACAATTTTGTTTGTTGACATACCCATTCATGCAGAAATGGGCCTCATCGCTAAAGATGATTTTTCCAAGAAAATTAGGGTCAGTTTCCAACTGTTCCAGGCCATTTCAGCGAACATACATCGTTGTCTATGGCTGTTTACCTTCAGCTCCTGGGTCATTTGAATTTTTGCCAAGTTGGCAAAATTTGCCAAGTTGTGGTATGCGAAAGACCAAATTCTTGTGAGCGATGCGAAATCCACAGCCTCGGATTCTCCAGCACACTCTCACGGACAGTGGCAATGTTTTCAGCAGATCTTGCATTTCGTTGATGTACCGGTGTTGATTGAATGTTTACTGAACCAGTGGACTCAAATTTATCCACCACACTGTGAATAGTCCTCTCAGCAGGACGGTTATGGCGACCGTAAAATGGGCGAAGTGCCCGGAACGTTGCCCGAACAGAACACCCATATTGATAAAACAATTTTATCATTTGCACGTGTTGTTGAATGCTATATCCGTCCATGGTGATTTGGCAAAACAAACTGAATAAATGACAGCCAATTCGACAGATGCAGCTTCAACAATATGGCCGCTATCAACTGTCAAAGTTCAGAAGTCCCTATTGGAAGGTGATTTAGTAGTACCAATAACACAATACAAATTTCTTGTTTTTTTTTTATTGTTCATTTATTTTATGAATGAGGGCAAGCTCAATAGTTTAATTTAAATCAACCAATTTACATTTTATATTAATTAGGTGAATACTTACTAAATCCCTATAAAGAAAAATAAGACAATATCATAAGAATGGAGAATGCTTACCTCTGAGATTGAAGCAGCTGGTTGAACAGATTGGGATAGATCGTGTTGGACCTGCAACATAATGTTATATTAAATTAAAATAAGTTACTACATATTCATAAATTCAAAATTGATTTTGAAATGTTGCTGGGAAAGAATTTTCTCTCAAAACAGAATCACTGAGTAGACTTGTGAGATTCCAGCTCAAACCAGAGACTAATGCCCACCAGAAGGCGGAAAGACTCTTGGTGAAAACATTAAGGTTTTGGGTTTGAAGAAAATCGGAGCCAAAGTGTGATTTATCATACAATTAAAGAGTTTTGAGACAATTTCAATGGCAATTTTTGTTATAATAGTTCAATGAAGCCCCAACATATATAATCAAGATTTTTTTTCTCATATAATAAGAAAAAATCTTAAATTTGATAACTACTTAACAAGATGAGAAATTTATAAGATTTTTTTATAATGAATTAATTTATTAATGACCCATTATTATTTTTCAAGGGGGTGCTTTTAGCATCAAAAGGAACTAATATCACTGCATGACTAAAGTAGCGAACACGTTATTGACAGATTTAAAGACTCCTAATAATTACACATAAAAAAACAACAACTTATTACTGCCTTACTCGATAACATAGAAAAAGTAATTGACTAATAAATTACCACTTAGATGGTGGATTCTTGGGACATTGGCTTAGGTTGATGAGAAGAGATGTTAATTTTCATCAAATTTATTAGCGGACATTTCAACAAAATATGTTGGTTTATATAGAGGTTGTGATAACAAGAACACCAACAAAAGATGAAACAGGTATCAGTAACAACATAAATATAAGAAAGGATCTTAATAGAGATTTACTAGTTGGTGAAAGAATTCTAATGCAAAAATAATCTATCTACAATAGCTAACAGGGGGAATCAAGATAGAAGTGATAACAGAAATTTAATGAGAGAGGAATGAATGTATTCAACAAAAGGTTTCATAATGGTACAATAAGTAATGAATAAGAGAAAAATACATTATTAGTAAATAATTGTATTTTAGAAATATTATATGGGGTTGACCCCAATATGTGGGGGGTCACGTGCCAGCTTGGTTGAATTAGGTGTTAAGATATATATCCTAGCACAAAAGGATGAAAAAGTAAAGACCGTACTTTAACTTTTGTAACTACCGCAAATGCGGTAGTGATGGAGTCCAACAGTGTGACATATAAGCGGTCGGCGGTGCACCCAGCTCTCACTACATTTGGGTCTCCCCTAAGACTGATCTAATGTCTCTCGAGGCCGAGAACTGGTCCCAGATGGACCTCTGAGATGCGATGAGATTTTGGTCTAGACTTCCCTTCTTCAGAAGACCTCAATGAATATTAGTAAGAAATTCTTTTAATAATTAGCAAATAAGTTGTAGTCCTTTTCATCATTTTGATTCATACTAAATTGAATCATATTCCATTTGAAATTTTTTTTAATAAAACACATTGTATATAAAATTCTTTATGTAGATGAAATTCCTTCCGTATACCACCACATCAATTTATTAAAGTAAATTACCTTGTGATACAATTGTACAAATAATAAATTAATTGAATATTTTGAGCAAAGTATAATTTAGTATAACTTTACGCTAATGCAATAAGCTCAGGATTTAATAGGTGAATCAAATCAGTTAAAGTAGAATAGTTAAATGGCAACTTTTTTTAATTCAATATTTCAATTATTCAACTAGAATAACTAGTATAGGATGGTTTAAGAATGGAATTGAGATCTTGGCTGCTCAATTCATACTCAAGAAATGAGGGAGTGAGGCAGGTCTCAGTCGAGGAATTTTTCGGCCAATCAACTGTTTCATATTATATCAACGCCTAAGCTATTTCTACCATACTTATGTATACATCATATTTGTATGGACCATGTTTGTGCATCTTCATATATCTTATAAATATTTTCAAAAATCAAATAATAACCTATGTAAAATTAATTTCAGGCTGAACAGTGGAGTCATAAAAACCATGGCAGGCAGACATACAGGTAAACAAATCAAGGTAACTGATCTAAAAAAACACACAAAAAGATAAAAACGTCATTGAGTAAAATAAAATGTGTACCAGGACAGTTGCTTTTTCTTTATCCTTTATCTCCTGACTTCTCTTCTGACTCCAGAGGATGAGATCCTGATTGAAGCACCCTTGGAAACTGTACTTCTCCTCTAAAGCGAGAATGGCGATGACCACCGGAGAGGATGAGACCAAGACCTCGGTGCCTACGAGGCGAGCCAACACGTAAAGTACCTTTCTCACGTCGTGCTTGTCGAACAGAAAGTCATCTCTGAGCCAGACCTTGATGTAGGACGCAGCGAGGTTGGTCACTTTGTTTGCCAGAGCTAGTCGTTGATTGAACCCAACTACATCATCGTTACGGAGGCAGTAGAACATGTCTGCCATAAAAAGTTGAGCAGTGTTAAAGTCCGCCCTTCCGAAAAGAAGGGGCTGAACAGAAAACGATATGGTCCACTCTGCACCTAAGAGCACTTTGCAACCCACCGCCGACACCAGAAAATTCTTCATTTCATCAATCATATCTGAAACAGCCAAATTATAAACATATTAAAGTTAGTCAAGTGTGATTTATTATTTATTAATGTACTGTAATAACCTGATCATACAAATAATGCAAGCAATAAGACTATGATGAAGTGAACCCAGTAATTTAATTAACATCAATCTAATCGTTGTAAAATTTAACATATCCATCATTCTTTATATTTTAATTCATTAGATAATTTCTTATCCTAGATTGGGTTTCTTAAACCTTGCATGGAAATAATATATTCAACTTAATATGAGAAAGTGGGAGATAAGTCGCTGTGCGAGTCACTTATCAGTTTATTTATAATTAAACCTTCGTAATTCCTTCTCATAATTATCATAGAATAACAGATTCATATTTAATAAAACCTTAAAGTCGGCCCCCAATTCTTCATGATCGCAGACATTGTATAATAATTACCAAGTTTTTACATATGAATTGAGGTATTTTTATTTTCAGCACGTTTGAAACTTACAAAATTTCACAGGACAATCTCAAAAGACCTAATTTATTCCTGTTGTATATTGTTGTGATATTTGGATGTGGTGAATAAAAAAAATAATAAAAATTTGTTTTGTAAACCATTGTAGTTTTGTGTCACAGATGTGCTTGTTGAAAATCAAAGAAAAGTTTTTTAATTAAACAGTTTCCATTTTGCCAGAATTCTTTTTTCTATTAACAGAACCTTTAACCCTCAGGTAAAATTAAATAATTGCAAGAAAGATAAACATCATAACATTTTACCCCCGTGAAAGGAACGTGTTAATGAGGAAATCTGGCTAAAGGATTGTTTAAATAAATGTGTCACAGAAATTGTTGTTTAATTTTTATATAAAGGTTACAGTTTAAAGTTAAAAATTGTATTTGGGGTAAAAATTGGTATTATTAAAATTCAGTCATGGAAAACGATAACCTGAGTTTCAATTTTGATTCAAGTGAACAAAGTGTATAATTAATCACCTGTCAATCACCTGTTAGTCCGAGCTTATCAAATGATAGTCAGAATTTTGGTTTAAATGAATCAAGCCAGGAGGAGAGTAAAATAGAAAAAATGATAAAATTAATATATGAAGAAAGTAAACAAAATTAAAAAAAATTATCTAATAAAATTGATAAATTCTCAGAAGAAAATAATCAAAATTTTTTAAAAATTGACAATAAATTTGAAAGAATTGAACAAGAGTTACAAAACTCTTTCAAAGATTTAAATGTAAAACTTGATGAAAAAATACATCATTTAGAACAGATTTAAAAACAGAACTAGAAAATCAAAAAACTGATTTAAAAGAATATAAATTAGAAACGGAAAATTGATAAACAAATAACAAGGATGAGCAATAAACTGGTAGATCATGAACAAAAATTTATTAGTGAATTAGGAACATATAAAAAAGAAAATATTGATAAAAGTAATAAAATATAAAAAGAAGAGGAAGATATAAAAAATAGAATAGAGCAAAATACAATTAATATGTCAAGTAACTCAGGTGAATCTAAATTAATAATCATGAAATAATACGAGCAATAGATAATAATAATAAATTAGAATTTCAAAATTTTACAAAATCTGACCCAATAGAATTTTTAAATAAATTAAAAAATACAATAAATAAAAGTTTGGATTGGAAGAAATTAGAATTTAAAATTTCAGCTCATTTGAGTGAAATCTCTTTTTGCTGGTTTAATTTGAACAAAATGAAATTTAATAACTGGGAGGATTTTGAAAGCAATTTCAGTGATGATTTTTGTGGTAAGGATTACAAGGAATATTTGATTTCAATGTATATATTTAAAAAAAAAAAAAATGTCAATCAGACAAATGAAAAAACTTGAAAATTGAAGTTTATTGTAGTGTATTTAAATGTTGGAATGTTTATTTGTACAATCAAATTTGTAAACATGTTAAAATCTATAAAAAAACTTGAAAATTAAAATTTATTGAAAACCTTATTATAAAATAATGTATATCAAGCAATGTAAAAACTTGAAAATTAAAAATTTATTGTAATATAGTTGAATGTTAAAATGTCTGTATTGTACAATTACATTAGTAAACATGTAAAATTTTGGTGACACACAGTTTGATATTGTAATTTAGTTGTAAGAAAATGTAAATTGTTAAAGTGCTGAAAAAGTGAAAGTAAAATCAACAGTGAAGTGAAATAAAAAAATTTTTATTGACAAGCACAAAAATTTTTTTAAATTGGAGCAGACCGGAATGTTATGATATTTGGGGATGTAGTGAATAAAAAAAATAAACAAAAATTTGTTTTGTAGTTTTGTCACAGATATGCTTGTTGAAAAATTAAAAAAAAGTTTTGTAATTGAACAGTTTTCTTTTGCCAGAATTCTTTTTTATATTAACAGAACCTTTAACCCTCGGGTAAAATTAAATAATAGCAAGTAAAATAAAAATCATAACAATATTGTATGTGTTGTAATAACATTTATTTTATTAACTTTAAATAATTGATGTAAATGAAAACCTGTCAGACCTGACTAAGGCTTTGTGAAACTGAATAGCACATCACTAATCATACATCTAAAAGAATAATTAAATAGGAGACATTGTATCACAAAGTGCACATGTTGTCATTGTCATTACAAGAAGGTAACGATTAGGTTAACACTGTATTACAACGCCCACTTTTAGAGGTATTTAAAACATTCCTAACAGTTTTTAGTTTTTTTTTTTTTACTTTAAATTTAGTATATTTACATTAGTTTTTAATTTATTTTTTGAAAATACTTTCAATTAGTGGCATAAAATTATCCTGTTATCCGGATAGTTTTAAAAAATAACTTTAACAATTTTTTTTCGCTGACTCCAGGTGAAGGTATTGTCAGGTAAAAAAAAATTTTCCAACCATGTGCACCATTACAGTTATGAAAGCACAGTCGTATTTAGTTAGTGCCAATTCTTTATAACGGAGATTTAACTTACAATTACTTTTGAAAGATTTAATATAAAAAGAGACATCCTTGTATGATTTGATTAGATTCCATAATAATAACAATAGATCATTAAAAGATATAAGCTTTTATAATGCTATGAACAAGTGGAGGAGGCTTCAGCAGAACCCTTGTTATTTTTAAGTAAGCAACCGCATCCCTCCAAGACCTCCCTACTTCCCAGAATCTTATCCTTTTCGTATACATACATGTCTCAGCTTTACCTCGAGACCCCACTCGTCCCTAGGACCTTCCACCCAGTATGTAGTAACGATTAATATTTGTATATACTGGTGTTTTGATTGTACTTCATAATGAAGATTTTCTTTCAAAAGACTCTCCTCAACAAATATTATTTAAATTAAGTCGATGCCTACCTGGTTTTTGTACAAGCCGGGAAGAGGTTCTAGTTGGAGCAGTGACCACTTCACTGGACACTCATGCAACCACTAACTAAAAGAGAAAGCTGGAGTAGGAGGCAAGACCACTAGCAGGTAGCGAAAACTGTCCTTTTGGCAATTAATTGTGTTGGCAAAAAAGTGGTTTTGGTTTGCACCAGTAGGTAGCGTTACGTTTGTTTCGTTATTGTTTTGTCAATGTTAGACTTTTTTCTTTTGAGATTTGGAAGTCGATACCTTTAGGTTGATATAGAAATAAATTCCGTGTAATTTTGTTTACAACGTGTCAGTTTACGGTCAGTTTTAACGTGGAGTTCAAAAAAAGCATTTTCGATACATTTTACTTTTTTATTTTCATAAAGGCCAGAAAGTGGCTGAGTGAAAGAAATGTGTGAAGTTTATGGTGTTGATTGTTACGTTCTGGAGATTTTTCACTGAAAGATGACCAACGTTCTGAAGTTCATGACGACAAAATGAAAGGCATAATTGAATCGAATCGTCATATAACTGTGCGAGAGATTACAAAGCAGTTAAATCTATCACACACAACAATTGAAAATCATATAAGACGTCTTGGACTAGTTAAAAAGCTCGATATTTGGGTTCCACCACGACAATGCACACATCCTTAGCAACACGTACGAAACTATTGGAGCTTGTTTACAAAACTTCTTAATTGGTAAAAATTTCAGTAATAGCGATGACCTAAATCGCACTTGGTTGAGTTTTTTTTTCTGATTAGGACCAGAAGTTCTATGAACGCGGGCTCATGAAGTTACCAGAAATATGGCAAAAGGTCATCGAACAGAATGGAAGTCCATTAGTCAAGTAGCCCCTTCATTTCATGAAGGCAACTATAGGCATTTGTGTTTGTAGCTATTATCAAGTGAAATAAGAAGACTGGATTTTTATTATTATCCTACCGGTTGTGGGTTTTTCTTTATTTGTATCCTTGTTTTACCTTATCCATATTTCAAGGATAGACATATTCTGGCAAGAAGTTGATAAGTAAAAAAAAAAAAATGTAAAGTTTAAATAAACAATATATTCTAGATATAGGCTAAGATCCAACTAAGAAATCTACAAAGACACAAAAGACCTAGGAACGGACATAAGGATCAGGAGACTGAAATTTCACGGACATATGGCAAGAATGGCCCAGGAAAGACCAAACAAGGAAATATTCCAGAAAATCCGAAGATACAAAAGCTCAAGGGGATACACCAAGCAGATGAAGGAAGAAACTGAAAGACTAGGAATAACGGACCAGGATTGTCAGGACGGAGAAAGATTATAGGAGAAGACTGAGGGAAATCAAGGTTCTTGTGTGAAAGAAAAAAATCGAAAAAGGGAGTCGCGTGGAGAGAAGGAAGAAAACAAAAGCACGTAGAGACGATGAGGGAAAAATGGAAGGAAAGGAAAAACAAAAACAAGAAAAGAACCGAAAGTAATGATATTCGCGTCGTCTAGAAGGCCTTTCCGTGAGAAAACAAAAACAATATATTCATTTTACAATTAAAAGCAGCTGATATTATTTAGCTGCAATATTTCTTGGTGTTTCATACATTTCATAAGCAAATTCTTCAGTATGAGTAAGGTCATGTTTTCATGTACATACACCGATGTAGTCTATTTCTAGAGAAAATGGGCCACTTATTTTATCTGAAGATGTTATTCCAAAACGGGTAACAGAGTCTAAAGATATCGGACCCAGTCAATCTTGAATACAAGTTACCAGAAAGATGACAAAAGCTCATCGAGCAGACTGGAAGATATTTGATTCATTAAAGTTCATTTTTTGTATATAAGAAATTGAGTTTTATTTTACATTAAAAAGAAAAATAACTTTCTTGCCAACCTCAATACGATAGGACAATGTCTATTTTTTAATTACAAGTAATTGATAAATTAGATTAAATACTCTGGGATGTGGTTTGGTTTCTCATCTTGAGAGTGTTAATAATATTTTCTAAACTCACTGACCGAACAACAACACCCCCTTTAATGGAGAAAAATGCGAAAGATAAAATTAAAAGTATATAAGACATAGATCTGATAAATAGCTAAAAGTCACCTTATGAACCTGAATAGTTTATCATATAATAACATCTTTGTTTGAGTATTAATATCCGTTGGATCATTTTTATCCTCACGTGGGAGAAGTGTGTGGGTGATTGGTAAATCTCTCATCGCTATGATTTTTTTTTTCATTTATGCTGGCCCACATTATGTACACAATTAGGAACGGTTCGGAACTGGTAGAGCCGCTCCATGGAACCTAATACGCACTCGGATTCGTTTGGAACTGCTCCAACATGGACCCCACAACGGCTCTGGACGGAGCTGTTTCCCCGCCGATCACACTTAGACTCGACTCCCCGAATCCGGTGCCGTTAGCCTTACAGCTCAAGGACGAGGGCTCCCGTCTACCTACTTCACTAGTTGGCTACGGTCGGAACTCTTAAGAGTTTTATGTTTTATTCATTATTTCAAATCCCTTTATTGATGGTCTCGGGTCGTCACGAGGGGGGCCTTGTTACCCTAGCTATAGTGACGGAGTGAGAGTTGAATAGGCTATGACCTGGACGACGGGTCTTAATACTTTACTATCTGACTCCATATCTGATAGGTATGTGCCCCGCTAGTGCACTATGTCCAGGAGAAGAGGAGCAGATTAGGTATTATAGGTCATGGAATGACCACGAGTTCACACTCGGTATCTAAGGGTAGGCGAAACCGTTTGGGTCTCAAAGGCAAGTGTGAACCGGAGAGAGGCAGACTGGACCGCTGGGGGAGACGCTACTAGGTAAAGTTTGTAGGGCCCCAGAGACCGTAGTCCGCAAGGAAGAAATCTCTTCCGAGGAGGAGCTAATTTTAGCGAGGCGAAGGCAGAGAATCCCACTAGGAAGGTGTGGGGGTTTGACAACGCCGGACTAAAAGATAACAAAGCTAGGATAGAAGTTTTCATAAATGAGAAGGCCAAATCTTGAAACATCAGTGCAGCTGCAAGTAGCTTGAATGAATTGTCGGGTAAAACTAGGGGGTATATATAGTCCAAAGCAGCCAATCACATTGCAGGCCTGGATGAAGCTCGAATGTTCTAGACCAGAAATAGGGCTGGCGGATACCTCGCTTGAGACCCCTGAACTCGTCAGCAGCTACGTCTTTTATTGTTTACAATATTTACACTGATATGACTCTGTGCTTTGGTAATATTATTTACAACATATTATAACTAATTTACAATATATACAATAGAGTAGAGGGTGATTTATCTTATGCAGTTAGTGGTCGCTACAGATGGAAAATACATTTTTGACAATAGTGGAGATTCCACGTTATTATATGTAGTGTAGCGTAGCTACATTGTATATAACATGACAGAACACAAGAGAAAGTGATACGGCTCAGTTTAGGGATGTGTGGTGCGAATACTAGCCTTAATCTAGGATTCTCAGAGAGCCTGTTGCCATCGATGCGGGACGGGTGGTGAGGCCATAGTGTTAAACACCGGATTTGGTAGGTGTTGGAATGAATAAAAAAACTTGGTGACTCCAGCGGATGAATACCTACCCACCGTTGGCACACCAAGCAGCGGGCCCAGGTGGGCGTTCTTTAACCCCTCCAGGGAGGTATGTCTGATAACTTATCAGAAGTAACTCTTCTGTTGATCTTCTACCTCGGGGCCGGACGACTTTAAATTCGCTTTTCCTCTTACATCTTCTGAACGGATTTTCGTGGTTTAAACGATTTTCTGACTAGTTGGAGTTAGACTAAAGGTAAAATAAATGTCAAAAATTGAACATAATGAAAAGTCCAGCCGATTTTTGTAGAAAATTAACTCACAGGTTTGCCAGGATTTGTGGAGATCATTATTTATTAGGGCTGATTGTAATTTACATATTTGGATGCTAATTTTATCGTGGATTGCAGGTACCTATAATAGTGCAAAACTAGCGCCGTTAAATTGAATGGGCGTCGGGAACCAAGAAATAAAGTATGAAAATCTGGTTCTACTTTTTTTTCTCTAAGTCTTGGTCAAGATAGAGAATAAATTCTTCTTAGATAATGTTATACCCTTGACCGAAAATAAATTAGCAACCCAAGTGATTTAAAACAAGAATGATATACAGTGAATAATTCCTATTAAAACAAAGTGTAAACCCCTGATCCAGCTAATAATAAATCAGTTCAAGTTTTCACTTCTGTAGGCATTCCACAGAGTGTTATGTTTTCTAATTTTAATATCTAGGAAAAAAATTGAGAAATATTTCTGTGGGTACCAAAAACGTTGGCAAAGCATGGGAAATGGCCTGCAATAATATTTCAATGATTATAGGTATTAGGGAGTCAAAATAAGTTTCAAAAACAGAAATTTATTGTTTATTTTGGTTTTAATTTGTTGAGATTTGATTTTAGAATCACCCTTTATTTAAACATTTGGTCTGAAATAGTGTAAGTGACCTGGATAGATTCACCGTCGTTGCAAAAGAAAATTCACGTTCCATTGGAGCTGAGGATGACATAGCTGTGTTGTACTTCTCTATCACTTCACTAAAGATTTCATTTTGAGTTGCTATCAAAAAAGTAGAAACTGTAAAAAAAAAATATATTAGTCACACAGTCATTACAAATAAAGTAAATTTAAGATCTGTTCTCACCTGAAGTTTCTACGTTGGAAATAGATTTTTTTTTGTTTAGGTTGTTCTTTACTCATAGCTGCAGAGCTTCATTGTAGCCGTGTGCAAATTTATGTTTGAAGAAATTTAGAATTCACTCATGCAGATCAGAGTGAACTATCATTCAGGTCTATTGAGGGTATGTTCTACAACTTTTTCATAAGATTTTGGTCTTTGAGAAGCTTTCCACAAAAGATTACATTTGTCTATAACATTTTTGTGGAACTTTAAATTGATATTCATCGACAGCTTCTTGAACATGAACAATGGTGCCATTTAAATTCACAATGCATTGATGTTGTTAGTGTTATCAAAATCACTTTTATTGTTAGTCTCAATAATAATAATTTTAAAAAACTTGCCATTTAAAATAGAATATCCAGCAGATTCACCTACAATGTCGGAATCGTCCTATAATGTTGAAGTTTCAGGGCCTTTGTTAATCTGTAGGGTTGAAAGTTTGAGGCTATCACTATCAGTAAGTAACTCAAAAAGTTAAGTAAAAAAAAACAGTGAACACGCCAACGGATTCAAGATAACTGAGTCGAGAGGCCACATCAATCAGTGAGAGTTAATACGAAAACCATATGAATTAATAATCCCAAGTGAACACATTTATTTAATCAACATTACTTCAATTGTAATTGACTAACAGAAAGCCTTTTTTTTTTCTACCCTACCTCTAAATAGTTAGAAAATCATTTCACCTGTTTACGAGATATAAGAGGAAAAGCGAATGAACAATCGGCAAGAGACATTAGTCACCGCTGGGGGTGGTGCCTAAAGGGCAAAAGCACAGGGCTTGAATTTTTGGGCGGGGTGGTTGAACTAAACTGATTAAGGTGTCTCAGGTCTCTGAGTGTTTTTTCATTTATTTACTTTTTTTTTTAATCAAAAGGGATAATTATTTTAAATAACAAGTAATGATTGAAAAATAACGGATGATTCAAATTATCTGTCGAATAACAAATAAATCAATTGCAAAGAAGCAACCGAATATGGAATAACTGATACAAATTTATTACGCCCAATGATTGAAAAATAATGGATGATTCAAATTATCTGTCGAATAACGAATAAATCATATGTAAAGAAGCAACCGAATATGGAATAACTGATACAAATTTATTCCGCCCAATGCTGCTTCTATCACAGCATTTTTTTGTTGTTTACACAGTAAAAACACATATTTGAATAGTACTGATTGTTATGTGAATGTTCGAAGGTATGTTTTATGTGTTGATCTGATCACCATAAGGTTATCAGTAAGGAGTTCTAAGCTTCCTCGTGGACGCTCAGCTTCATACAGATATTTACCACGCAATGCATCGAAGACATAAATAGGTCTGTCTCCCCCAATAACAAAAGGTTGATCACAAAGGACTAGAAATCTTTCACAGACCACTCGTATGTCTATATTGAAAAAAGATGTAATGTTTGGCACTTCAGTCTTCCAATATGTTTCACCTAAAAAACAAAACATTAGAAATGTTATAGTGAGAATACAATTTTCTAAACTATATACAATGAATAAAATATGTATAAGCACATATTTTGTCCCTTGTTTTTTTCTTTTGTTCTATTTCGGCACTTTAATTATTCAAAAGTACTGTGCAGTAGGCAATAGAAAATAGTATTATTGTACTATATAATGCTCAACGATAAACATCGCTGGAATGGAAATATAAATCTATTAAGCATTTTCATCATATAATAAGGAAAATGTCAAGCCAACAAGCATAATATTCTAAATTAACCAAGTTACATTTCTTTACGAGGACAGTATCCTCTAACTTAGAACCTCAAATAAAAAGAGATAAAGAAATGCAAACATTCATATTATATTTTTTTTCTTTATTTTGTTAAGAAAAATAAAATATTTTCACTACTTATTCAGTCTTAACATAAACGGTAATAATTACTTTAATTAAAAATAAACAAATATTTGGTAGTTATCAAGATGTTATTCTATGTACCAAAAGCTGCATCATGATAAAGGAGCATTAATAGATAATTGAATTTTGTTTTTGTTTGTTTTCCATGTGCCAAAAATTCATAAAAAAAAAAAAAAAAAAAAAAATGTGAGGCCACCAGTTGAGGGGGAAACCATAGAGAATTTCATTTAGAAATTATGAATTAAATCTAAAACGAAGGTGTACTGGAAAAAAGTACACTTTCCTATCCCTTGCGAGCGTGAGTTGTGTATAAACATTCCTGTAACTTCCTCGTCCTTCACTCTGAGCGCAAGTCGAATAAGACTTTTGGTAATTACAGCCTAGTTGTGACCCAACACATATTGTCCATTATCAATAAGAACATCGAGATATTAAATTTGATACCTGACTTACTATAATGGAAAAATATTGATTTTTTATTAGTAATCATTAAGACTATTGACTTTCTATCATTTTTCATGGTTTTAGTAGTTTTATTTGTCCCAGCATGAAATAGAAACACCATGAAAAACAACACAGGCCTCTACAAAAAACCACTGTTTGAGTTTTTTAGTAATGATGTGATTATTAATATGAAGTTTGTACAAGACTATTCGGTTCTTAAAATTCTATAGGTTGCTCCATGTTACGTGCCTTACTTTACCCTCTCTTGTATGATGCTTCTAGCATTAAGTATATTCTTGAATAAAAGTGTTTGGCCTTCTTATTGTAAATAACTCCAATAGAGTTATAGTTTCGAGTATGATCTTAATGAGTTTTAATAAGACTTTTTGCTGTTATAGCATAAAAACTAAATACAAATTAAAGATTGCTGATATCTTTAATTTGATAACCAACTCAAAAAGTTATAACGAAATATAGTTTTTTATTTTAATATTAAGTAAATAATCATTTAATGACACTTAGTCATGTTTTATCGATAGTATGGAGATGATTATATTTTTCATATCTCCCCCAAAATCAAATGACAACTCTATGAATCTAGCTAAAAAAGAGGACTTGAAAAGATCAGACCTGGCAGACGACAGACGCTCGGGTGCAAAAATAGTAACATTTTTGAAAAACCTGATGAAACACTAAAAAAACAAGTACATTCTCATTATCCTGGATCACCACCCTGGCCTAGGTGGACTTCATGGATGCGAAACCTTTCGACACCAAAACATCCGCTCATGTCGGCCTTCAACCTAATAAGACTCCATACATTTAAAGGAACTTTAATAACGGTGAATTCTAGATAATGGATTCATTCGTAAGGCCACATGCATTAGGTTCCCTACCCCTGGTCAAGCCCCCACAGTAGGACCAATGGTCATGCTGTATTTTTCAAGAGCCATTCCCTTTCCTCTTTAGTCCTTAACATATAGTCCGAGGTAATGAGAATTGGTGTAAACTATTAATTGTATGAGATATTATTACTACTTTTTTAAATTATATAATTTATTTAGGGCGAGTCATAAGTAACTTCCATTTTTTTTATCAGACATTTATTTTTCTCTCATTAAATAACAAAATTATATTAATTTTGACGATTGTAGGACGCTTTTCATGGAGTTTCTCTTGCACTCTTTGCAACTGCGGAACATATCTATCGTTAAATTTGACTTCAACAACTCGTGGTGAATTATTCCTTGACCATACACACAATAAAATCTTGTTGCCATGGATGTTTGCTTTCGGATCTGGTAGGGGTGGGGTGGTTGGTTGATCCTTATCAAGCCACTGTCTTTTGTGGACTATATTGTCATGGGTAACCCATTTTTCATCGCCTGTAACAATCCTGTTTAAAAAAAGGCTCAATTTTTACCCGTGATAGCAGACTTGTGGCGATTGACATGCGATCTTCTTTATTCCGTTCACTGAGATTGTGAGGAACCGCACTCCTAACTTGCTGACTTTCCCTAATTTCTCCAGGTGGCGGTTAATAGTTGATTGTGATGTATTCAACCTTCCTGCTATACCTCTTGTTGATTGACATGGAATTTGCTCCAATATTACCTTTAAAAGGTTGTCGTCAAAGTCGGAAGGACGTCCCGCCCTCGGTTCGTCTTTTAAGGTCGTATCTCCAGAACAGAACGGAATTTTACAAACCAATTTCTAACTGCCCGATCAATTATTAGTCCTTTACCATACACACTGCATATTTTTTCAGCTGTCGCCCTAGCACTATTGCCTTATTTAAATTCCTAAAGCATTACATGACAAATATGTACTTTTTGACTCTCCATTTAAGAGGTTAAAAAAAAACAGTTTAACGTAACGAGTATCACACAAAACAGTTGACAAAAGACTAACTGAAGCCTCGTCTATATAGTGAAAACAAAAACTTGTCATGGTAAGTCACCATAGTGTAGATACGAACAATAGATTCTACTTTGCTGCATCGGAAGTTACTTATGACTCGACCTGATAAACTTATAATGAAACTTTAACACTCTAAAAAATAATGGATTAATGTATATTACTTTCTCTAACCAGGTCTAATTTATCCAATATTGTTAATAGTTTGTATTAAAAAATATGCCATAACTACAGTTACCTGACAATTTTATAAAAAAAAAATAATCATACCTGTAAAGGGGCAGAGTGATATGATGTAACCTTTATCTAGCTGGTATAATATATCTCTCGAAGGATGAATTACAAAATATACATCTTTAGGCACCACCATCCTCGTAAGTTCTTTTCCAGTAGAAGGCACCCAGGTTTCAATTAACATGGCTTGATCTTCATCAGTAACTGAAAGTATACTAGATGTGACTAAAACATGATTATTCGCGCAAGCTCGTCGGAGATTTCTTCTTAAATTCAAGATATTGCGTCCCTCGAAGTCATCGATTCTGAAATTAGTCCTACTCCAGCTAACTATGGTGTTTCCAGTAACAATGTGGAAAAAATTTGCAAATACTTGCATTATTTTTCTGGTACTTATATTTACCACAATGGCCTTGTGACAGCCATACTCTATTAACCAGATGTTTCCTTCTGACAATGCAAATATATCAAAATGGGAATCATGCTCCTTGACATAATGGTTTAAAAATCTGTAAAAATAAACAATTACTAATATATATATATATATATATGTTTTCCCTATAGCCCCTTTAAATTTACAGATAATTATTTACAATTATAGATCAAATCTATTATAGCAAATCTATTTACTAATTATTTTTGTATTTCTTGTAGCGTTGCTACATTATATACAGGTTTTGTTATTTTACAAAAATTATGTAATGAAATAAACAAATAAAATGATATACATTATCCATGACTGGACTAAACTGACTCTAATAAAGGTGATGGGGCTCAGTTTTTTGATCAAACTTAAAACTAACTTACATATTAATTGTTAACCTAATTTTCCCCCGACAGTCTGTTGCTATCAATGAGGGGTTGGGGTCATAATGTTAAACACTGGGTTTGTAAGGTGCTGCAACTAGTCAAAAAACTTGATCTGTCTCCGGCAGATGAACTCACCCACCAAAGGCACACCAAGCAACGGGTGCAGGTTGGCGTTCTTTAACCTCTCGAGAGAGGTATGTCGGACCACTTTTACCATGATGCCATTCTGGAAATGTTGGACACATTCGGCTGTATTGTTAAAATAATTTACATAACATTTGAAATTACGAACTTATATATATGTATATTATATTGTTGGGAATGAATTAACCAAGAAAAGTGTAAATAAGTACAATTAATTTTATTTCACTTCCATAAACATATGTGAGGGAGAGGTTAGCACGCCTTCCACAACTATAAAGTTCAATTGTAAAACATAAACACTGGAAGACACACAAATAATCATGACTTGCTGAATTTTTCCCAGCCCTAGTTTAGATGAGAAACTCATTCCCTGAGGCCTGTACACAATTCTTTTGATATAATTCGAGGAAATTTTTACCATTCAGCAATTCAGGGCCTAACGTACAGAACTAGAAAATGTTTAACTGTTACTTAACTAACAGCTATAGTGTGTTGCTCAAATTGTGCCCACTACACAATAATTAATTGTTTGTAAATAGGCCAAAGCTTTGTTGGAGTCCCCGTTGCTTGTTCTACTGACCCATTTTATTTGAAGGATTCGATACAAGCTGTGATTTATAAAACTTGGAGTCAATTACTAACAGATTTAAAGATCCTCCAGATTTTACAACAATCTACAACAGCTGATTTGAGCCTAATATTATTTTGGATATATCTGCCCTACCAAAGAGGATAAATAAATATTTTTATCTGGTCATATAAACATGGTTACCTAACCTTATTAAACCTTTTATTGTAAAATTTGTTGTTGCTCGGAGGTTTATTGGCTGTAACTAGCACCTTTAAAACTACAGCGACTACCTGAACTAAACTTGCAGGTCTTATCCAATTATAGTTTGGTAACAGAGGTACCACACAATTCAAAAGTAAGTTCTACTAACCTCGTGTTACATTTGAATTTGTTTACTGTAACATAACTTAGAATAATTACAATAGGTAAGAAATCAGACAAAAACGTTGACATGTGTTCATGACGTTACAGGTGTCAGGGGGCTGAGAAAGCGGATTGTTGTGCTGCAGAAGCCATCTAGCAGGACAAGGGAAAGTTAAACGTTCACCTATTACTTAGAAAAGCGCTCTTTCAAAGGCACTATAGTGGCTTCGCTCAGTTAGATACAAAAGTAAGTTCTACTAACCTCGTGTTAGTTGTGAATTTGTTTACCGTAACATAACAGGAACTATCAAAGCTACTATAGTGGCTCTGTGGACTGAGGGCTCACCCGTGGCTTCACGCAGTTAAATGCGTAATAGGAGCTGGTGCTGACAGTAATGCAGATTTATTGGACCAGTAACACACGAGTTTGATTTTAATCTTGAATAATTAGTTTCTACTTCACAGAAACCCTACAAAATAAATACAGTGTTCCCTATCAAAATAGATAGAGCAATGGCTTGCAAATAAACCCTTCTTGAACCATGTTCTTGTACACAAGGGCATTAAACAAAAAAAAAACCCAACGATAATTTCACTTTATACAGAAATAAAATAATTGACTGAGAATATGCTTTTAAGTAAGAAAAAAATAAATTACCTTCGTACACCTTTATGTTTATGTGATTTGCGAACTTTATCACCGTTTATTGCTAGAACCATACAGGAGTTGAACTGATTGAGTCCGATTTTATATACTAGTACTATATTACACACAGTAACAACAACATATCTGAAATGTGACAAATACTATAATCATTGACAAATTAATTTTTCATGTACTGTGTAAAAATTACACATATGTAATATGCATAAATAGGAGATTTATAAAAATAATACCTGTCGTCCAAAAATAAAGAGCCTAAATTGTAAGGAAGGCGAGGAAGTTGTATTGAAAATTTGGTTTTACCAAGTTGAGCGATATCTTGCAGTTTAAGAACAGATCCAGTACAAATCACTAGGAAATCTCCGTTAGAAGCGTGGAGCTCATGCTTAGTACTGTCTATTTCCATGGTTTTCCAACATTTTTTCCACCAACCCAAGGCTGGGCTTCTTAAGAAATTGATCCATATTTGAGCCCAAACACAAAGATTAATTCTACGATTCCCTGTCGAAGTTATGAAAATTTGAATAATTTATCAGAAAACTTCTATTGGCATTGACCATCAAATAAAGGCAATAATTTATACAGTAAAATAATTTTTAATGCGATGGTTATTACATTAAGTCAACAGTTTATAATATGTGCTGATCTTAACTGATATAATAAACAAAATAAATTAAAATTTACTTTTGAATTTTTCATCTTCATCAGCTGCTAAACCATGAGCAAGGCAAATTCTTTTCCATAAATGATTGTCATTTGATAATTCTCGCCATTGCTTTGATATGGCCAAACATTTAGCCAATTCTTTTGGGGTCAATAGCTCCAATATCATATGACAAATTTCTGTTGGTAACATGGGAAGAAAATTCATTTTTTGTTTTAAACGCTGTCTTCGAGTGACTTTTTTTCCCATTGATATTTTCGTGTCTAACATTGTTTCATTTCTGAACAAATAATCCTGAAAAAAAAAATTAGTTAATTGAATGAACTGTCACTTCGCACCACCTTGTAGAATATCATCAGCGATATAACCACAAGAACAAATTTACAAATCCCAAAAAGTGATTTTCTCAAATAAACGGAAGCTCGTCATTTGACCGATCAAGATAAATGACCAAGATGTAGAATTTCAAAAAGAAATCCATTTCTCAGAATGATATTTGATCACAACCTTTTTTGGGTCTCTCATTTCAAGCTGCTTTGGGGCGGACTGTTGCTAAGCCCCTCACCTACTTAAAATACTTAGCAAGCATACATGGGGAGGAGATAGCATAAGCAAGTTTCAATTTTTACTTTAGTGAATGTATCCGAAACTATTATCAGTCAAGCAACTGAGGTATTCCGCTCAACCCCCAGCAACAAGTCTGCATGTCGAAGCAGGCATTCTATCCCTCAGATGGAAAATTTTAAGTACTCGTTATTTCACCAAAATTACTGTAAATACATTTTATTATATATCACCCCCCTGCCTACCTTTCACCCTAAGATGCTGTGTATATATCAATGACTTACAATTCACACCCTTCCTTTAACCAGTGGTGGTGGCATTTGTCAAAAAAATCTTTGTCATAAGGGTGGCTAGGCTAAAGTCTGACCTGAGTACCATGTAGCAGAGACTAATATAATTACAGAGAGGAACCTCTGAAGGTATGTGTTACTAACATCGGTATGGGTGAGTTGAATTAGAGGGAGTGAGTCATTTACCGACCACCGATTTATGGCTTAGGGCGAATAGATGCTATTTTAGTTAAAAGAATGTTATGTAAAAAATGAAATGTCACCATGAAAAGAATTTTTTCTTTTTTATGTAAATTTTTAAAGGTAAGATTGCTGAGGCAGGAGGTACTAATGCAGAGGTGGATGGCGTGCCCAAGCCAAGCGTGAGGGACACTCCTTGTTCAAACCCTGATGAGGATGGGTCCAGCCGCAAGCTGGACAGAAGGAAGGAGAACCTGGACCTAGTTGTGTTTTCACAGTGAGTCAATATTATTCTCAATGTACCACCCACTATCCAGTGGCCACTGGATCAAAATGAAAATCATGCTATTACTTAAGTAAAGATTGAGTCTACAACAAAAAGAGATTTCTACGCATGGCATTATATTAGATTTTAATGTTTTATGCCTCACGTTTTTTTTCTGGTTAACAGGTTTTTACCAGTTGCTTTTCATTGATGAACTGAAAATTTTTATAGAATTGAAATCTCTGTTCTTTCACCTACAGGGCTGTTTGCATGAGAGTATTAATGTCTTCGAAAGCTTTACCAATAACACAAGAAACACAATGTAGTTGCTTTAGAGGAGGCCACCTCCACTTTAAGTGGGTCTCTGGGTTCCGTGGGATGAGATGGGAGAATAGACCTTAGGCACACTAATTAGGAATTTCTGAAAGCAAAGCAGGAACTTGCTAGGTCTTAATATGTGGGATGTTGAGATCAACGTGAAAGATACGGTTGTTGACAAAGGAGGGAGCATCACAGATATTAAGATGTGAAATATATTGGAAGGCTTCGAACTCCCCCAACGATTTGAACGATTAAGTTATCTGTTAGTTTCTTGTCCTTTAGACGTGATGTGAGGGCCCCAAATGAGTAGCTTTTCAAGTTTAAGACCTAGATGAGTGGTCTGGGATGGTTTAGTTGAATAGCATTACTGGAAGTGACATGAGAGGAAGGGTTTATAGAACATTAAATCTCAAACCATAATGTGTGACCCCTAATTCAAGAAGTATAAAATAATACTAACTTAATAATAGAATATAAGATAGTTGAATAATTATTAAAAATAGTAAGATGAATGGATAAACTTAAAGTGAATATATGAACAACCTAAATTTATTAAAATATCTTATCTACATACAATAAAAATGGATGTTCTACAAGAAAGTTGGTATTCATTGACTTAGAATCTGGAAAAATTGTCTTAGCATTAAAAATTACACACAACTTTACCACTAGTCGACTGGGTGCTGGCGGTATCTCCGTGAGTGCTTCAATTGTAAAAAGAATAATTAAAATATACTCGATTTTGTTTGTTCAACCATTTTGGTCATTTGAAATTGCTCTTAAATTAAAAGTAAATAATGATGGAAAACCCCACAATTATGAACTGTTAGCAATTGAGAGAAGTCCACATGAACAGATTTAACCCATAGAATACACAACATTGAAGGTAACGTGTAGAAGGTTACCCTTCAGGTTGGACCTCTATGGAACTTAAATACACAACAACCCCCGAGCATTATTAAAGAATTATAAAAATTAGACATGAAAAGGGAAGTTATAATAAAACGTACAAACAAAACTAAATCACAGAAGCACAAACAAAATGAGCTTCATTCATTAGAAGATGGAGAGAAGGCTATTTTTTGGTCCGCTGGTAGTGTCAGGAATCTCCAGAGGTAGGTGTCATTGACACTGAGGCTGATGGAGTATTGAAGGAGGTCGATTGAGCGGTGGTCTATCAGTGATATTCCTGGAAAGAGGTCTGGTCGCTCCACATCAGAAGGAAAGGGACATTAGAATTACAATGAGACGACAAGACTGGAGGCAAAAGATTTTCAAATATGCTTCTCTTTTAACCTGAGGGGGCTGTAATAGGTTGGTATCATTTTCCGTTCTTGGTATGATTCGGTCGATATGTCTCTTGAAACGGATTCTATTGAAGAATATGTCATCATGCAGGTATCCATTTGGCTTTTGCACCACTGGTAGGTGCGAAATGGTCATGGACGTTGACGAAAAATTTGCTGATTGTCTTTCTGTCGTCCTGTTCTTGAGATCCGGCTTTACAGCCTGATGTCTGGATCAAACAATTCTTCCAAGGAAAACAAGGGATGGTGGCTGTCAAGTTCTTTGCTGAGGAGATTCCTGGTATTGCTGAATAAGTTTGTCAATATGGTGCTGAATGTTGCTACTTGTAGAATTTTAGATGGAACCAAATACCGTGATTTTTTTTTAACAATTATCAGCAAGTCCTTTCTGAATGATGAATTAATAGTCAATATATATTCACTTCCAAGTAGCATTTGGGTATTCCAAGTGATGTGAACGAAATTGAAGAGGCATTTTCCAGTTGGGCAGAACAGGACTTAGCCATGGATCGAACGGACTGATCGATGATTGGGCAGTAAACAGGAGAGCGGGGCAAATCTTTCATTTTAACTAACAAGGTGGAGTTCCTCTAGAAGCAGAATTCTTGGCGGAATCACGGCTCTGTGGCGAAGTATGAGATATCCATTGTTAAGTTATGCTTATTTTCCATTACCAAGAGACTTAAGATCTTTTCCTTCAAAGATAGCGGACAGAAATGACAGACATATGTAGGTTACAGCGAGTTCCTGCAGCAATCTTCTTAAACTTAAGGTGAATTTGGCGAAGTTGGTGCTGCAAAAAATCACCAGTGAGGTCTTCTGGTTGAATTTTGTTGACTTTAAAAGAAGATTCTTCGTAGTCAGACGAAATAACAGCTCTAGAAAGTGTTGCAATTTTGATTGTTTGATGTTACAATTAAAATTTACCGGGTAATTAACACAAATGGGTTGTTTGTTATCGGCATAAATGGTAAATTTACGAGTATAAAAGGAATCGGAAAATTTTACTAACATTCCAGACATTAGAGAGAGCTTCACAATTTAATTGCGAATATCATTTCTATGTAAAATGAAGAGCTTTGCTAACGTATGTGATTGAGCGCTCTGAGCCCTCAGGCATTCAGACCAATAGGGCTAGCATCTGTTGCAAGGATTAGAGACAGTTTTGGGTCATAGGGCATGAGTACTCTGTATGAAGTCAGGTCCTTTCTCCGGTAGTCGTAAGGATTCTTAGCACCTTATGTCCACTTTAATTTTGAAGAAGTTAGCATCTCTAATCTAACTGAGTGGTGCAGTAATGGTAGACACATTTTGAATTAAACTATAGAAGTAGGTGACTTTGGCTAAGAACGCATTTCTTCAGGAGTAGAAGGGAGTGGTGGATCCAAAGCAGCTTTGACATGCTTCTTCTGGGAGTGCAATCCTGCTGGATCAAGAGTATGCCCATATTTGTTCCAGAAGAAAAGCACATTTGATTCTATGAAGTTTTAAGCAGGAATTTCTAAGTACAGAAAACGTTACTTCAGGTGCTTGTATCATTCCCTCATCAAATGTTGAATAAACAAATATATAATCAAAAAAATTGTCAGCGCTGTACACGTTCTCAAAAAACGTTTTAATTTGTCTTACTGATATAACTATAATACAAAACCATACTCTGGTCTGATGAGCAACGCATGGGTGTTTGTGTATTTAAAATCATGGCTTAACAAAATTTTCCACAAAGTACATGAAAGCATCTTTAATATCAAGTCTTGAGAATTTGGTAGAGTCGTTTAGCTTTTGGATCAGGTCTTCGGTATTGGATATTAATCAGCGACTAGTTCTGGAGAAGCGTAGTTTTTTAATCACCTGTTATCCTCATTTTGTTAACTTTCATGACAATACGAAAAGAGGAAGCCCACTGAGAAGTTTGTACTTGTTGAAAGAAACTGCAGCTTCAATTATCTTGTTAATCTCATCAGTATAATCGTCTCGAAGTGCAGAGGGAATCTGCTTGGATCCGGCGAAAACTGGTTGTTGATTCCCTCTCAACGTAATATCAACTGATGGGCCAACTAAGGTACCGGTTGTTTTACTGAATAGATCGCTGTAGCTCATATAGGCGATTTTCAACATTTAAAGGTGTTGTACTAACTTCTTCACCACGAATAAATAGAAGTTCCACTCTTCTCGGACCGGAAAATACCCACCTACGTTTCCATATTTAAATAATAAAAACCTTAGGAGTCAGTTAAGAGAGGGGGAACTAGTGCACGACACAGCTGAAGCCCAACAGGGGGCGCGGGCAGAACCCGGGACCTGAAATGAACACTGCTCTTTCTCTCTCTCTCTCTCTCTCTCTCTCTCTCTCTCTCTCTCTCTCTCTCTCTCTCTCTCTCTCTCTCTCTCTCTCTCTCTCTCTCTCTCTTCACTGGCGCTTGCTGCTCTACTCAAACCATGGCTTTCTTATTCAACTGCCTGTGCACCTCTCTTTCCTAACCTTGCTATGTTTTAGTCCGGCGTTGTCAGACCTCACACCTTCCTAGTGGGATTCTCTGCCTTCATCTCGCCAAGCACATCCTTTGAAGAGACCTCTTCCTCACGGACGACGGTCTCTGGAGCCCTACAAACTTTACCTAGTAGCGTCTCCCCCAGCGATCCAGTCTTCCTCTCTCCGGTTCACACTCTTCTTTGAAGTCTGGACTGTTTTCTCCTTAGATACCGAGTGTGAATTCGTGGTCATTCCAAGAACACATAAGCTACCTAGAATACCTACCCTGTACATCTTCTCCTGAACATAGTGCACTGTCGGGGCACAACATCTAAGATCTCATGGAGTCTGATCAATACGAATAAAGCGCCCCCCCCCTTAGAACCCAAAAAAACAATCACTGAAAACATTTTAAGAGATGTAAGAGGGGAAAATTCTTGATATGTGAACAAATCTGCAAACCAATCAATCCACTCAGGGCCAAAATTATAACTGTCTCCATTGACGTCACATAAAATATTTAGAAAACAGGTGTTGAATAATTCCTTACTTCTCCGGTTCCTCTTTCAGTTCCTCCAAAAACAAACAATCTTTCTGAGGTCAAGTACCTCTTAAGCAACCTACCTCTCCGTAAATCCTCTGGGTAAAATCTCAATGCTCAGATCCTTCAACGGATCCCTCCCAAAACAATAGTTTTCCTCGCCTAAATATTTAATTGTAGTTTTAGCACCACCCTCAACCCTCTTTTATGGAAATATTTCATTATAATCCTCTTTCAGAAACCTGGAAAGTCGCCTAATGATCCCTCACCTTATCACCCTATCAGTCCACTTCCGATCCTCTCAAAGAATCCTACTCACACGCCTCTTTCCCATATTTGATAACAAATACCTTCTTCCCAGTCATCAATTTGACTTCAGTTTCAGACACTAATTAGCGATGCTCATGATACATGCACTTGAAAGCAAACACTAATTCACGGGTACCTTTTTGGACGTAGCTCAGGGTTTCGACCGGCTATTGCACGCTGATTTGCTTTACAAGCTACCCTTTTTCTAAAACTCCAAGCTGTCAAAACCATATTTTCGGGTTCTTCAAGGCTGCGTCCTCAGCCCTAGTCTCTATGACTGTATCCCTTTTACTCACACAATATAGGGCTTTACACTGCTGACATTCCTGTGAGCTCTAGCACCTTCCTAGCAACTTTTGCTGACGTCACAGTAATTTTTTTGGTCTCATCCCGATCCGTCAACGGTATCCAGCGACCTCCAAAATCACCTGGCAGAGATTGAAAACTCCATGAACATTCAAAGCAATTATATACATACAGTGGACTGTGCTTATGTATGAACTATTGGTAGGTTATTATGGGTTTTACCCACATCACTCTTCGCATCCTTATAATGAAAATACATGTCCTGCCTGCCGGACAGGTACCACCTAGCCTCTATCGCTATCGTACTCACTTGGGCCCATAAAATATATAGTCGCTGTATTTAATAGGATTAAAACCCAAAAATGTTCACAAATTTTTTATTAGTTAATAACAAAAGTTAAAATAATTAACAAATCGTAAAATCAAAATCAAGAAATGATCATATATATGCGGGAATTAATGATCCTTGTGGTTGACAAACCCTAAACAAACAAAAGAGATAGGAGAACTGGTGCTAGCAATGACGTATTAAGGTCAATAAGGACAAATGCAATCACACCACTTTCATTCTTCGACGAAGATCCTGTCCACACATAACCTTAAATTCGATACCACTTCCTATGTCTAATACTGCTAGGACCCTAGGTTTTCGTCAAGACAAAAGGCTGACTTGGTACTCTCACACACGACAGTTGAACTCCATAGACAACAATTGAACAGACGATTTGAGCAGTTATACAGACTACTTATCAAAAACTCTAACCTCACACTAGAAAACAGACAGTTACTAAAACTAATGTGGATAAAACTATGGGGGACAGCCAAAAATTTCGAACAACAAACGAATTCAAACATTCCAATTCAAAGTTCTCAGAACATTAGTCAACACTCCCTTTTAGATTACAAACTCATCCCTTCACAGTGGTCGATCTCCGCATGAAAACTGTCATGACCTTTACACCCTCAAGATTTTTCAAATTCTACAAAAATTTATCCATTCGCACACATCCTCTTGTCAACTCCTTGTGAAGTAATACTCATCTTTACAATCCTCCTCGTCACCTAAAACGGTGGTGGTATCGCGAACTATTAGTAAATAGATATTGTAAGTATTGGGTTCCTGGCAATGGCCATCATCCCATGTGCGTCTGTGGCTCTCTTGACCTTGCTCTGGTCTTCCCCTCATGGCGTATCAGACTGCTTCAGGTCCTTCCGACAGATTGCTGGGCAAATCGCCATTAGAAGGGAGGGTGTCCTAGGTGGAATATGTATGTATATTTGTATGAATGGAAATTGTATATGAATTGTTACGTCTCAATAATTAATTATATTCAAGCAAATTGTAATTTTTCAAATAAAGATCTTATAATAACAGAAATGTTGGGTTGGGAAGAAAGTGATTTCGGTTTGCACCAGTATTAGTTGGCGTTATGTTTGTTTCGTTAAGCTTTTGTCAGTGTTAGAATTTTTTCCTTTTGAGATTTGGTAGTCGATACTTTTAGGTTGCTATAGAAAGAAATTCCGTGTAATTTTGTTTACAACTGTCAGTTTTAACATGGAATGAAAAAATAAGCATTTTCGACACATTTTACTTTTTTATTTTCATAAAGGCAAGATAGTGGCTGAGGCTCACAAAGAGATATGGGAAGTTTATGGTGTTGGTTGTTTAGCAGAACGCACGAGTCAGAATTGGTTTAAATAATTTCGTTCTGTAGATTTTTTACTGAAAGATAACCAACGTTCTAGTCGACCTTCTGAAGTTGATGATGACAAAATGAAAGCCATAATAGATTCGAATCGTCATATAACTGTGCGAGAGATTGCTAAACAGTTAAATGTATCACACACAACAATTGAAAATCATATAAGACGTATTGGACTTGTTAAGAAGCTCGATATTTGGGTTCCACAACACATCTTTAGCAACACGTACGAAACTATTGGAGCTTGGTTGGGAAGTTTTGTCACATCCCCCATACAGCCCCGACCTAGCACCATCGAATTATCATTGATTTCGAAGTTTACAAAACTTCTTAAATGGTAAAAATTTCAGTAATAAAGATGACCTCAAATCGCACTTGGTTGAGTTTTTTGCTGATAAGGACCAGAATTTCTATGAAGTCACCATAAAGATGGCAAAAGGTCATCGAACAGAATGGAAGATATTTATTTGACTAATTAAGCTCACACTCATAAATTGACCTATTCAATTTATTGGAAGGAATGGATGTAAGCTCATATAAAACACTTATCAGCAAGATCAAACTCAAACTTTATCAAATCTTCTGGATGGTTGCAATAGTTTTCTTGTGTTTTAATAATAATAAGTGCGTCTTATCTGTTGATATCCAAATGTAACTCATTTTAAAGTTTTCTGATGAAGAAAGACTGAAGGAGGGCTGTGAACAAATTGTTTTTTTAATGATTTCATGTGAGAATCTCAGATTGAAATATTTAGTATTTTTTACAAATGCATAAATTCAAACACAAGGTCTACATTAATATTGGAAGTTTAGTTGTGGACTATCCATGATAATGAATATACACTCCTCCTCTTCTACCCACAATTTATTTTACAATAGTACATTATCTCAAAAGGCAACAACATTGAGTTCAATATACATGTAGTGAGATTCAGCGAGTTTAAGATGACATAGTCTACAGAAGAAACTCAATAGTTCGCAGACCCTCATATTCGGGTCGACTTAAAACAACATTGAACTAAGAATTCATTCTTAAATCACAGAATACATACAAAGGTAATTTTTTTCCTCCTATTTTAAATCTTATTCTTGGTATAATTGCGTTCTCAAAAAGATGAATCTGGCTAATAAAGAATGTCTCATCACAAGGCAATTGTGGTAAATATAAGTGGCGCAAAAATAACGCAAGTATACACACATTTTTTCCACATTGTTACTACTGGAACCACCATAGCTAGTTGGAGTAGGACTTAATTTTGAGTCCTGGACAATGGCGACGAGGAATGTAATATCTTGAACCTAAGAAGGGATGCCCGACAAGTAAGCTCAAATAATGTTTTCGTGACGTCTGGATTACTTGCAATCACAGAAGGAGATTGTGCAAAATTCATGGATACCTGGGAGCCCTCTACAAGAAAAAACTAGTGTCGATGGTGTTGGCGATAAGTGCATATTGATGTTGATTTTTGATGGTGTTTTTGAGATAGACTCGACATTGACGAGCGTTGATGAACAATATACGACTAGTGTACCACGATTCACGAATGTTTAAACACTATTCGTTGCGTTGAATCTACCGTTAATATGTATAATATAAATAATGTCAATGGTTAAATAAAAATATATTATTTTATTAAACTCAAAGCAAGAAAAGTAATAATATCCGACAACTGGCATTGAACAACGAGCTGAAGGATCAATAAGGCAGCGGAAAGGTATAAATGGCTGGGTTCGAGCCAGACTCGCTCTTTTCACCAGCCAACGACCTAGTATATCTGGGAATTAAAATGGACAGACACCTCCATTTTAGTAACCATTTTGCGAAGTTGAAGCATACACGCATGAAGTCTTACCGGCTTACGGACTTATTGACTTCCCCCAATCTATCACTGCGTCTCAAGCTACTGATTTACAAGAGCATACTCAGGCCTACTCTGCTGTATGGTGCACCGCTATTTCGTTATCTGAGGTATACGACAGCGAAGAAACTCCAACAATTCCAAAACGGTATACTGATGAAAGTGGTCAGAGGTACTTTATTCGAGCAGCGAAGAAACAGTGAGCTGCATGAGATATTTGAGCTGCCTACGGTGGATGAATTCATCCAGCGTAGACATATCAAATTTTTCGACTCATTACAATATTTGACAAACCCGGTGTTTAACACTATAACCCCCGCTCCGTTCCCCCATCGATGGCAGGACGCTGTCGTGGCTGGAACGCTTTAGTTATAGGTTCTAGGTATAGTTTTTAGTTTGTAAGTCTTTTCTCCCATTTTTAAACCGAAGGTGAGCCCCATCACCTAGATTTGTTTTCAAGTTGCTTGAAGACTTGCTCTCATTCATCCGATCCGGAGACGCAACAAGGTGACTCTGGCACACACGACCCGACGGAGATGACCACCAGGAGGCCGGCTCCCACGCACTTTCACCGGTACGCATAGAACAGGGACGCTTAAGAGGACAATCCGAACCACCCGAAGAATATCACATAGAAATACTGGCTAGTATAACGTTATGCAGTAAGTTAAATTTAAATTTAGTTTTAACAGTATTGTTTTATATGCGTACGTAATTATTTGTATATCAATTTTTGGATAAATGTGTGTGAATAAACAATTATTCCTATTGCCAGAATTGTCCTATTTTTATTAACAGAACCTAAAGATAAACTAAAAGTTGAATATGGAAAATAAAAATAAAATATAAATTATAAATAAAAAAAATATAATTTAAATATAAGAAAAATAAATTGTAACAATATTTTGGAGTACACCCCACTAGATATAATATATCTGTATATTACACCAGTTAGTATAATATAACTACCAATAGTTACAACACAACACTCTATTCCTCTACAGGTATAATATTTTTTATAAAAATTCATCTCATAACAGTATTTAGAACGCCTTTTTTTAATAAAAATTATTAACAATATTAAAGAAATTAGACCTTCTAAGAGAAACTACATAAACTCATTAATTAAATATATTTTGGATTGTCAAAATCTTGTCATTAGCTTAAATTATTTAATAAGAAAGTGGAGTGATGCTATTTCAGTTTAATGCTATTTAATTTTTGATTTTGACCGACTGTGAAAAATGTAAATACATTTTCAATAGACTATAAAATTATTTATAACATCGGACTCAAATTATTCTAGTAATGCAAAAAAATGACAGATTTCCATCGATCTGCACTATTTGTTTTACAAATCCAAATAAGGTTTATATCACCTTAATCCCCAGACTATACTAAATTAATTTGCTAACATAATGACTTCCTATGGCCTTCAGTGCTGTCTTGCAATTCGGGAAACAAAGATTTGAAACATCGGTGATATTACCACATTATTGATAACGTTAGTTTTCCGCTGCCTCAACAACACAAATGGTGTGCAGATTCGAAGAAAAAGTAAATCACCATTCGACCAGAAAGCTCTTTCAGGACTCTGTTGAGGGAGACCCAAGCAAAAGTGTTCGGGAATTGGCAAGAGAGCGTGGTGTTTCCAGACCCATCATTAGCTGTGGGCTGTTTTTTATTTGTGAAAAGTAGGGAATCGTTCATCAAGAGTGATTCTTAATGAGTCGACCCCCGGGGCAGGAATGAGATCAAGTAGAAATTAGTCAACAACTTTTGAAAGGCCCAAATGAACATCATTTCATAAAAATAAGTGTTACTTTTGATGAAAATTTGATATACTTGAAATGTTCACAGACCAAAAAACTAGTTAGACAGCAATCAGAATGCTATCGCAACTTGGAATTCGAAAAAAAAAAGAAACTATTTATAATATTGACTCAAATTATTTGAGTTATTTCATATCTCAAATATGAAGCCATATTTTTCATGACTTGGTATGCCTATTCATATTTTTAAATTTAAGGGCCGAAAGTGAAATTTCATATCTATCTTGAAGCTCTCAAAGACCAGTACGAACAGACATACACTTAGCTGAGAACATAATGTTTTGTTCTGTTTTAAATCAAAGTTAACCTTAAACGATTCGTTAAAATTGTGCTCACAATTTTTTGGACAATATTTCGAGAGAGTTCCACTCGATGTCTGAAAGATGCCAAATAAAAAAAATAGAGACAACATGAAATATAATTAATAGATAATTAAATACTTGTTTGTCGATCTAAAGGAGCAGAACAAAATACATGATGATTTCAAGGTTATCAATTCGTTTAAACATCCCTCAATATTTGCGCACCGGGTCTGGTCCGGGTGAAATAAGCCCTCTTGAGGATAAATGTGGAACTATTTGAATAAAAAAAGGAAATATTCTATTGAAAAACAAATTGAAATTCGAATAATGCAAAAAAATGACAGATTTCCATCGATCTGCACTATTTGTTTTACAAATCCAAATAAGGTTTATATCACCTTAATCCCCAGACTATACTAAATTAATTTGCTAACATAATGACTTCCTTTGGCCTTCAGTGCTGTCTTGCAATTCAGGAAACAAAGATTTGAAACATCGGTGATATTACCACATTATTGATAACGTTAGTTTTCCGCTGCCTCAACAACCCAAATGGTGTGCCGATTCGAAGAAAAAGTAAATCACTATTCGACCAGAAAGCTCTTTCAGAACTCTGTTGAGGGAGACCCAAGCAAAAGTGTTCGGGAATTGGCAAGAGAGCGTGGTGTTTCCTGACCCATCATTAGCCGTGGGCTGTTTAATTTGTGAAAAGTAGGGAATCGTTCATCAAGAGTGATTCTTAATTAGTCGACCCCCTGAGCAGGCACGAGATCAAGTAGAAATTAGTCAACAACTTTTGAAAGGCCCAAATGAACATCATTTCATAAAAATAAGTGTTACTTTTGATGAAAATTTGATATACTTGAAATATTCACAGACCAAAAAACTAGTTAGACAGCAATCAGAATGCTATCGCAACTTGGAATTCGAAAAAAAAAGAAACTATTTATAATATTGACTCAAATTATTTGAGTTATTTCATATCTCAAATATGAAGCCATATTTTTCATGACTTGGTATGACTATTCATATTTTTAAATTTAAGGGCCGAAAGTGAAATTTCATATCTATCTTGAAGCTCTCAAAGACCAGTACGAACAGGCATACACTTGGCTGAGAACATAATGTTTTGTTCTGTTTTAAATCAAACTTAACCTTAAACAATTCGTTAAAATTGTGCTCACATTTTTTTTGGACAATGTTTTGAGAGAGTTCCACTCGATGTCTGAAAGATGCCAAAAAAAAAAAATGACACAACATGAAATATAATTAATAGATAATTAAATACTTGTTTGTCGATCTAAATGAGCAGAACAAAATACATGATGATTTCAAGGTTATCAATTCCTTTAAACATCCCTCAATATTTGCGCACTGGGTCTGGTCCGGGTGAAATAAGCCCTCTTGAGGATAAATGTGGAACTATTTGAATAAAAAAAGGAAATATTCTATTGAAAAACAAATTGAAATTCAAGTAATGCAAAAAAATGACAGATTTCCATCGATCTGCACTATTTGTTTTACAAATCCAAATAAGGTTTATATCACCTTAATCCCCAGACTATACTAAATTAATTTGCTAACATAATGACTTCCTTTGGCCTTCAGTGCTGTCTTGCAATTCAGGAAACAAAGATTTGAAACATCGGTGATATTACCACATTATTGATAACGTTAGTTTTCCGCTGCCTCAACAACCCAAATGGCGTGCCGATTCGAAGAAAAAGTAAATCACTATTCGACCAGAAAGCTCTTTCAGAACTCTGTTGAGGGAGACCCAAGCAAAAGTGTTCGGGAATTGGCAAGAGAGCGTTGTGTTTCCAGACCCATCATTAGCTGTGGGCTGTTTTTTATTTGTGAAAAGTAGGGAATCGTTCATCAAGAGTGATTCTTAATGAGTCGACCCCCTGAGCAGGCACGAGATCAAGTAGAAATTAGTCAAAAACTTTTGAAAGGCCCAAATGAACATCATTCCATAAAAATAAGTGTTACTTTTGATGAAAATTTGATATACTTGAAATATTCACAGACCAAAAAACTAGTTAGACAGCAATCAGAATGCTATCGCAACTTGGAATTCGAAAAAAAAAGAAACTATTTATAATATTGACTCAAATTATTTGAGTTATTTCATATCTTAAATATGAAGCAATATTTTTCATGACTTGGTATGCCTATTCATATTTTTAAATTTAAGGGCCGAAAGTGAAATTTCATATCTATCTTGAAGCTCTCAAAGACCAGTACGAACAGACATACACTTGGCTGAGAACATAATGTTTTGTTCTGTTTTAAATCAAACTTATCCTTAAACAATTCGTTAAAATTGTGCTCACAATTTTTTTGGACAATGTTTCGAGAGGGTTCCACTCGATGTCTGAAAGATGCCAAAAAAAAAAAAAAATGTGACAACATGAAATATAATCAATAGATAATTAAATAGTTTGTCAATCTAAAGGAGCAGAACAAAATACATGATGATTTCAAGGTTATCAATTCGTTTAAACATCCCTCAATATTGGCGCACCGGGTCTGGTCCGGGTGAAATAAGCCCTCTTGAGGATAAATGTGGAACTATTTGAATAAAAAAAGGAAATATTCTATTGAAAAACAAATTGAAATTCGAGTAATGCAAAAAAATGACAGATTTCCATCGATCTGCACTATTTGTTTTACAAATCCAAATAAGGTTTATATCACCTTAATCCCCAGACTATACTAAATTAATTTGCTAACATAATGACTTCCTTTGGCCTTTAGTGCTGTCTTGCAATTCGGGAAACAAAGATTTGAAACATCGGTGATATTACCACATTATTCATAACGTTAGTTTTCCGCTGCCTCAACAACCCAAATGGTGTGCCGATTCGAAGAAAAAGTAAATCACCATTCGACCAGAAAGCTCTTTCAGGACTCTGTTGAGGGAGACCCAAGCAAAAGTGTTCGGGAATTGGCAAGAGAGCGTGGTGTTTCCAGACCCATCATTAGCTGTGGGCTGTTTTATTTGTGAAAAGTAGGGAATCGTTCATCAAGAGTGATTCTTAATGAGTCGACCCCCTGAGCAGGCACGAGATCAAGTAGAAATTAGTCAAAAACTTTTGAAAGGCCCAAATGAACATCATTTCATAAAAATGAGTGTTACTTTTGATGAAAATTTGATATACTTGAAATATTCACAGACCAAAAAACTAGTTAGACAGCAATCAGAATGCTATCGCAACTTGGAATTCGAAAAAAAAAGAAACTATTTATAATATTGACTCAAATTATTTGAGTTATTTCATATCTCAAATATGAAGCAATATTTTTCATGACTTGGTATGCCTATTCATATTGTTAAATTTAAGGGCCGAAATCGAAATTTCATATCTATCTTGAAGCTCTCAAAGACCAGTACGAACAGACATACACTTGGCTGAGAACATAATGTTTTGTTCTGTTTTAAATCAAACTTAACCTTAAACGATTCGTAAAAATTGTGCTCACAATTTTTTGGACAATATTTCGAGAGAGTTCCACTCGATGTCTGAAAGATGCCAAATAAAAAAAATAGAGACAACATGAAATATAATCAATAGATAATTAAATACTTGTTTATCGATCTAAAGGAGCAGAACAAAATACATGATGATTTCAAGGTTATCAATTCGTTTAAACATCCCTCAATATTTGCGCACCGGGTCTGGTCCGGGTGAAATAAGCCCTCTTGAGGATAAATGTGGAACTATTTGAATAAACAAAGGAAATATTCTATTGAAAAACAAATTGAAATTCGAGTAATGCAAAAAAATGACAGATTTCCATCGATATGCACTATTTGTTTTACAAATCCAAATAAGGCGTATAAATATATTATTTTTTAATTAGCAAGAAAAACGATAATTTTTTTTTTGCCTTGTCCAAATCGCCAACAATACTATCTTATTTCTAATATGTTAGGCGGTCTAAACAGCCACCATATCACTAACCATACCAAGAACTTAGGACTACAATGGTATTAGCTTACTACTTTCTATCGGATACAAGCTAGGTACAGACCTGACATACTGAACATTAATTCATCTTACTCCCAATATTAATGATTTCGACTCGGATCACCTCCAGGGTATGACCATAGAAAAACACAGCATTACCCAGACAGATAACTGACTAAGTCCACTGGGGTGTGTTTGTATCAGAAATGAATAATAACATTACAATACCACTCATATTCAATTTCACTGATGATATTGATACAATAATTCGATCATGTTGATACAATGAATGATTTACAAATGCTGTTTATTCTTCAATAAAGAGCTCTACATACAACAATTACATGGACAAATCACAAAATTTGACCCATAAAACGCGAAATTATGAGCTAAAAATGATACATGATACCATCTGAATTCCAAAATGACAATGAATGAGAGACCTGAATGACAAAACTGAGTGCAATCAACTATCATGGCTCATTTGACTGTAATTAGGCGGAAACGGGATAGAAAATTACAGACAATATGTGAACTCTATGAAACCTGATGATAACATACTAGAAACAAAATGAATTTATGACATAATGGGCAGACAGCGACACAGAATGAACATAAATGTGAACTGTTTTTATGATAAGTTATCCCCTTATAATCAAAATGATGATAATAAAAGCTTGATTCACATACGAAATCATTACTCCTCAAAAAATAGCTAAAAACACTAAATGGCTGGCAAACAAAAAAGCACCAAGAGAAGACCTCACACCCATCGTAGTAAATAAAATCTACCGAAGAAAAGCATCGCATTAATCGCATCCTTGTGAGTGAGTTTAATGCATGCTTGAGGGTGGGATATTTTCCAAGCTAATAGAAAAGTACACAAGTTAGAGCAACCGAAAGACAATCCTTTAAGCTATCGACTAATCAATTGGCTCAACACAACCTCAAAATTATGAACTCCCTGCGAGGGGTAGCTCACTTACAATAAGATTATTCCTACACATCAGTTTGGTTTTAAAAGTTGTCACTCAGTCATCAAATAGATACACCGAATGGCTGAATCTATTTACATGTGATTCGAAAATAGGCCGTATGTTACTGGAGCCATCTCATCAACATTCAGTAATGTCTGGGATTTTGTCTGTTTGTGTACTACCAAAGCTCTAGATTATCTTTACAACATTATAAAATCATTTTTTTAAAAAGACAATTTCATGTTGTGTAAATTCAACATTTAGCAAAGAAAGAATAATTAATCCAGGTATTTCTCAAGGAGCTATACTGACTATTCTACTTTTTAATTTATAGTGTAACGACCATTCCATTCCTTCAACGTCAACCCAATCGATGTTTGACAATGACACCGTAATTCTGTCCATAGAGTAATAGAACCGTCTACGATTATCTCCAGGGTCTCCTCAAGAACAGGTGAGGGGTACCTCACTGACAATAAGATTATTCCTACACATCAGTTTGGTCCTGGAGTTCGATTTGGTTCCTGAAGAACTCAAACCAAGGATGTTTCAAGACCATTAAATTATCATTATTTTATTTTTTTTTATCCTCGTTTAAAAATTTTTATAAAATACTAATGTACTGGGGCAAATAAAAATATTTATTGACTGATAATGTCAAGCAAATACATTTCACTCGTACTCACATATAGTTCAATGTTAGTCCCTAACATATAGTCCAAGGTAATGGAAATTAGAGTAAATTATTAATTGAATGAGATATTATCACTCCTTTTTTCAATTAAGTAATTTAAACTTATTTTTAACACTCCATAAAATACTTAAATAACGAAGGGATAAATGAGTTAATGTATTTTCTCTCGCCAGGTCCAATTTTTTCAATATTGTTAATAATTTTTATTAAAAAAATATCATTTAACTACAGTTACGAGATAATTTTGTGTAAAAAAAACTTATACCTGCAAAGGGACAGAGTGTTGTGATTGTGACCATTGGCAGTTTCTAGCTGGTATAAGATAACTCTCGAAGGATGTATTCTAAATTATGCATTTGTCAGAACTCCCATTGATAGAAATCTTTTTCAGGTAGAGAGCTCCAAGGTTTCGTCTACTTTTTTTATAATATTCTTCTCTATTTAAATCAAAGATTATATAAACTAGCTCAGTCTCGGTCCTGCTAACTGGTTCTGGTAACTAGAGTTATTTTTCAGTACTTATATTTTTAGCAAATGTCTTGTAACTGCCATTCTTTCTTAACTAGATGCATCCTTCTGACAATGCTATTATATCAACAAAGGAATTTTTCTATTTGATATTTGTGTCTATAAAAATAATAAGAATACTTTAAAAAATAAACAATTAACTAATATACTTATTTAAATTTAAATAAAAGTTACCCCAATCTAACAAGGCTTTATTAGATTGAACAAAACTGCATTAATCACAACCTACATATGAGGCCTTTAGAATCAAAACCTGCTGTATCTATTCCCAGAAATTTTACAGGAGGGGAAAAAAAACCGAACCCAGTTTACATAAAAATTAAAATAATGTTGACGATGAAAACTTATTTTATAACAATCATGGTCCTCGGTGAGGTCCTAAAACATTTATCCAAATTCAAGTGCCTGGATTGGGGGCTGTTTTTTGTCTCTCCTGTAAAATTTCTGAAAATGGATGAAGCGGATTTTGGTTCTAAAGGCCTCATATGACAGAATACACAACAGTAAATATTTTATCACAATACACATGTTGTTGCAATATAGCAATTTCAAAGAGGTTATAATTACATTGACTCATTGTTACCACATTCCCCCAACTCCTAGGTGTGGGAGTCTTTCATGTTTGAGGGAGGTCTTGGAACTTTTGTGATTCTTCTAAAGTCATCTTGAGAACTTGCTGAGGCACAGCATACTACTCTCAGTGTACTCTCAGTGGGAGGGACATAATTTCCATTGGTCTAGAACATAACGTCCTGTGTCCACGGGCAGTATTTTTGGAATCGGTGTCTTCAGAACTCAGTAGTCTGATATTTTCTTCTTTTTTTTCTAAAGTAGAGCCTAGAGGAGCAAGAAATCTTTTTCCAATAGAGGTCTTCCAGGTTTCCATGAATTTTACATAATCTCCTTCTCTACTTGCAATTTAACAAATTGTCACTAAAAGATGATTATTTGCGTTAGATCGGCCGGCAATTCTTATTATATTTAAGATCTTCCTCAAAGATATCAACTCTCAAATTAGTCCTAATTCAGCTAACAATAATGTTTACGGCTACAATTAACTAAAAATTTGTGATTACTGCAGTTGTTTATACAGGATTTGTATTTACGACAAATGTCTAGCAACTGTCAATCTCTCTCACCCAGATGCATTTTTTGACAATGCGATTACATCAACATAGGAATTTTCCTCAGCTATTTAGTTGTCTAAAAATCTGTAAAAATAAAAGAATAGTTTTAAAAATTAACAATCACTAAAGTAATTAACATACATTTTTAATTTATCAAATTAATAAATTATCTTACCGCTAGGAATGAACTAAGCAAAAACGGAAATAAACTACAATTAATTTTATTTCACTTCCATAAACATATGTGAGGGAGAGGTTAGCACGCCTTCCACAACTATAATAGTTCAATTACAAAACATAAACACTGGAAGACACACAAATAATCATTACTTGCTGAATTTTTCCCAGCCCTAGTTTAGATGAGAAAGTCATTCCCTGTGGCCTGTACACAACTCTTTTGATATAATACAAAGAAATTTCTACCATTCAGCAATTCAGGGCCTAACGTACAGAACTAGAAAATGTTTAACTGTTACTTAACTAACAGCTATAGTGTGTTGCTCAAATTGTGCCCACTACACAATTATTAATTGTTTGTAAATAGGCCAAAGCTTTGATGGAGTCCCCGTTGCTTGTTCTACTGACCCATTTTATTTGAAGGATTCGATACAAGCTGTGATTTATAAAACTTGGAGTCAATTACTAACAGATTTAAAGATCCTCCAGATTTTACAACAATCTACAACAGCTGATTTGAGCTTAATATTATTTTGGATATATCTGCCCTACCAAAGAGGATAAATAAATATTTTTATCTGGCCATATAAACTTGGTTACCTAACCTTATTAAACCTTTTATAGTAAAATTTGTTGTTGCTCAGACGTTTATTGGCTGTAACTAGTACCTTTAAAACTGCAGCGATTACTTGAACTAAACTTATTTTGGTACACTATACAAATTTGTATTGATAAATGTAAATCTAATTGAATAAATATATCCAAAAATTAATTTTTATCTATGTTTAAATAATAACTGTGGAAATGATAAATTTGTCCGAAATACTTATGAGTACAATAACAATTCTTATTGTCCTTTTTAGAACTTAAACTTAACTTTAAGATTAATACCCTTTGAATACAATTTCCTAACAACATAGATAACATGACATAATGCATTTACGAGGTAGACTCTCACTACCTTCCCGAATCCACCCGCCTCCTTTAGGTATCCCACACCCCATATCCTTTTCATACTTCCTTCAAATGGGACTCCCCTTAGTGAAAGGCACCCATCAATCCAAAATAATTTTCCTTTTATTTTTCCCACATCCTATTTTTATAAATTTGAGAGCTATGAAAAAAAAAACAAAAAAAAAAACGAGTATACATTAAATTACATTTTTTTTCAAATTAATTACATCTATATGCAATTGACCTCATTCCATTTAGCTTAAATTTAAAATAAATAAATTTTAATTACTAATATTGGATAAGAAAGGCTTTTTTCCATTTCTAAAAGGTTGTTGAAAAATAATTATCTAATTTTGTTTTCAGATTTATAATATAAATTTTATATTATAAAGTTTTATTAAGATATACTTATATTTTAATCTTGTTTTACTGAATTTCTTCAAAATGGTTCATTTATATTAAAAAATATGCCTCTAATAACTACAGCTACATGATGATTACATTAAAAAATATTATACATGTAAAGGGGCGGAGAATATGATTAAACTATTGCCAGTTTCTTGCTGATTTTATATATCTGCTAGGATGTAAGGATGTCGACACTTAGAGTAGTCCTAGTTGAGCAAAAACAATAGTGATTCCGGTAAAAATGTGTGTATACTCGTGTTATTTTTTCAGTATTTATATTTACAGACAATATATTGTAACGTCCATTCCATCTTAACCAGATGTACCCTTCTGACAATACAATTACTTCTTGATATTGGTTTTTATAAATCTGTAAAAATAAAGGAATAATTTAAAAATAAGTTATCTAAGATAATTTACTTAAAATTGGAAATTATGAACTTATAGATCGGGCAAGTAATTTTAATGATGACAATGAATTCAGAATAAACAGTTTAAATAACTACAATGTTAATTATTGCTGGTGCCTTACAGCCTCAGACACAACCAGCCGAATAAATATATACCCTGCAAAAGAAATCGGTGAATTTGGCACCGAAGCTTATGGCGATATAACAAACTAAAATCACCCCTTGTAAGAGAAGGCAAAAGGTCCTAATTTACCTTGCATCACGGAAAGAGGTTCGTCTGCATACACTGCATCTCTGGCCATACAGGAACAGACGACAATGAGAGATGGATGAACAATGTCAGGTGTAGACAGGCTATTCATCAATAGACCCTCAAACGTAAATCGCTCATGGTTATGATATTGAAGTATATTGCCGGCAAAACAGTAAGCTTTTAACATACATTTTGACGGGAGTCTGCAGATTAAGTCAAGATCTATCACAATACTCAAAAATAACTTTTGATCTGTTTACCTTTATTTAACAGGAGCTGATATTGCTAATAATACAAGTCTTTTGGAATAGTGATACATGAGTTTGGTTATAATCTACAATAAACAGATTTTACTTTATTGAAACCCCACAAAGTAAATAGAAAAGAGCAATAGCTTCTTGAACCGTGTACTCGTACATAAGGGTGTTAAAAACCCCCCAAAAAACCTGCCATAATTTCATTTTACATGGAAATAAAATAATGGACTGAGAATAAGCTTTAAGTAGGAAAACAAATCAAACAAAATTACCTTTGGATGTATTTTTGTGATTTAAGAATGACTTCTCGTTTATTGCTAGAGCCATACATGACTTGAATCTTTTGAGTCCAATTTTATATATCAGGACTATATTATACTTAGCAACAACAATATACCTGAAATATAACAAATACTATAATTTATGTATGCATCAATGAAATGCAAACATTTATTAATTCAATTATGAATTGATAAGCAAGTCAATTAATTAATTTTTCATATACTAGTAATAAATGAGATATTTATAAAATAAACACCCGTTGTCCAGACCTAAGCAGGATAAATTAACAGGAAGGTAAGGAAGTTTTACAGAATTATTTGTTTTATTAATTTATAATAAAAGCTATTTTCGGTCCTGTTAGTATTAATTATGTAAAAAATACTAGGATATCTCTGTCTTCTTTGTTTTCATACATTTCCACCACCGACCAAAGACTGCACTTCTTTGAAAATTGAACGATATTTGAGCCCATTTGGGTAAATCTATGATTCCATGTGAAAGATATTACCGTATTAATTGGTTGTGATAACTGTTATTATTTGACCCTCTATGTTCACATTTTTTTTTTTAATTTAGACATACACCCTAAAATCCAGGAACCGTTAGTCAATAATGAACTATATGAGATATAAGTGTATTTTGTCAATAAAAAAGCATCTATTTTTCACAAAACATTCAGTTTCGAATGTATATTATTTTTTTAAATGACTATCAGGTGCTCCAGTTGAAAGGTTTTTTTGTTCTTTTTTCAAGCGAGAAATTGAGATTAAATATTAATATACTAATGTACTAATACTTGCCATAAAATTCAATACAAACAATATTTATTGCTCAAATATTTCCAATATATTGTTAGAAGAAGATAAATTGACAAAATATATCCATTGAATGGAAAAGTACTCATTTAAATAATAATTAATAGGCATGTAAGGATAATTACTATATAAAATGTTTTCATTTGATTTGCAAAGAGAAACAACACAAAATTCTGACTGATTGAAACAGATCAAAGTCCGTTGGAGCTGTGAGATCTGCTTTTCAGATGATGTTTACTTTGTTAATCCTCAAGGCTGATCACCAAGTGGGGTGTAAATTTCTAAAGGAAAAGCATGAAAATTTTCGCTCTCAACAAATTTAACCTTAATTTTGTTTAAAAATCTGTCTTCAAAATATTGTTCGCTACATCATTGATAAAATTACTACCAAATTTCATACCTTATTATGTTGGTGGTAGGGGGGGGGATGGACTGATTAAATTAATAATTCTTCAACAGATTGGCAAATTTAAGTATTCTTGAAATGGATCCCACGGACTGGCAATACTGCTATATTTTTAAATTTGCCTGTGAAACAATTATTTGCTCTTCTTAATTTGCCCCTGTCCCTTGTACTGAGAAAATTGTTACTCAATTTAAATTTGGTTTCCCGGCTGAATTTAATGATTTACTTTTGAAATGACCATAAAAATTATTTAATTTAAACTTTTACTTTCACAATAATTTACTTTAAGCAAAATTTTCAAACTATTAACAATTAATTTGAATTGACCTTTATGAGAGTAATTGTTTCCTCGATAAAAATATATATATTTTTGTATCATTATCGACATTTATTTTCAAAATTCTCTGTATCTTTAGAAACTTAAATTATTGATAGTTTTATTAATTTATCTAATAATATTTTCCCTTGCATTATTTACATCTTCATTTATGATATTTAAATTGGTTCGTCATAGTTAGTTTTTGTAGGAGTAATTCTAAGGTGATGATGTTTTTGTTCTGAGTCTTTCACGAACATTTCCTCATTTATTTCTAGTATTTCTGAATCGTGATCGTTACTCAATATTTCGCCTTTATCGTTTGGTACGTTAACATTACCCATAAATTTGCTAGAATATATTCTATGCCCGCGTTCATAACAATTATAATCAGTATAAATTAAATTCAAAATCGATTTGAATTTAGTTATATAAGCCACTGTTGACAGTGCCTTATATTGTTTTAATTCGTCTTGACATAAACAAATCATGCTCCCTTGTAATAATTTCAAATTCTTTGTGCTCGGTAGCTCTTAAGTTTGTTTATATTTGTTGGTCAATAAGTCCTATAGAAACATCAATTTTCTTTTTTTTTATATATATAAAATTACTACGCGGACAATACTTCAATTATAAATTAGAGTGGTTCATGGATGGCAGGCCGATCGCGATTTTCCCAACCACAGACCGATTGTCTAAACCTCCACCATTTGTAATGCCCTATTAGAATACGCTATGGAAGCTATTTTTTATTTTTAAATACGAAGAAGATTTCTTAAAATATCATTAAAATTGACAATTATGCCATAAAATATATTTATATCACCTGGGTTAGGAAGGAAGAAGCCTTGGAAGCCGTGGAAGACCACACGAAGTGAGCGACCGTTCTAGAATGATGCTTTAGCAATCACAAAACAACTGTAATTCTTACGTAGGCTTAAAGCTACAAACTACACCTACAAGCTACATTTTGTTACAGTAGTGATCTCTGTAACAAAATAAACACGGTCTTGCAATCAGTTCACTAACTCTAAATAAAAATTACGTATATATGTTTATATATAAAAACAATTTTTATGAACTTTATGTGCATGGATGAAAATGTTTATGTATCCATAATATTGTTTGCCCCGAGCGCTTTCAACAATAAAATGTTATTTTGAAAAGTTTAAACAAAATATAACTAGTTGATAAATATACATCAACGTTTTAAAATTACGAAATAAATATAATTAAATCAGTATACATATTTAACAGACCAAACAATAGTTAAAATATCTGAATAAATGTGTTTAACCTGATAAAAAAAGTTTGATTAAAAAATCATCTGGCTTGTGATCGGATTCTCGGTAATGGGTGGGACAGAATTTTATATTTTAGAGCACCCACTTACATTTAAAAGTTTTTTTGGGGGGTTCAAGCCCAAAATAGTAAGCAATGTACTCGGTGGGCATAGAGGGCTGAAAGTGGGAGACACGATGTGAGCCTTAATTTTATTTTCTTAGAACTAGTTTGCCTGTGGTATAGCATGTTGGGTTGTTTTTTTTATAAGTTTTTATGGCAAAATTATTATTTATTGTTTTTTTTTGTTTTAGCCCTTGTTTAAATTGTCAGGCTCAGTTTAACTGAGAATCCCCAAAGTGGGGAGGAGACGCTAGTTTTAGCGAGACGAAGGCAGAGATTCCCTAGGAAGGTGTGGGGTCTGACTAAAAACATAGCACATAGCGAGGTTAGGAGAGGGAGAGAGAGAGAGAGAGAGAGAGAGAGAGAGAGAGAGAGAGAGAGAGAGAGAGAGAGAGAGAGAGAGAGAGAGAGAGAGAGAGAGAGAGAGAGAGAGAGAGAGAGAGAGAGAGAGAGAGAGAGAGAGAGAGAGAGAGAGAGAGAGAGAGAGAGAGAGAGAGAGATGCAGAGGTAGTTGAATGAGAAGACCATGGTTTTGAGTAGAGCAGCAAGCGCCAGTGCAGAGAGAGAGGAGAGAGTAGTGTTCCAAGTGACGGTCCGGTTCGTTATATATAGCCATCACCCCTTATATAGCCAGTCTGCCCTAGAGGGGATGGCCCCCCACCAGGCGGCCAGAAGAAGTAGCGATGGGATCCTCCCCCTACTCTCACTGACGTCATAATCTTTATTTAACAACAAATATGGAAACATAGACAGATATAATATAATTCGAGAAGACGGGAACTTGGTGACGCCCGCCACGGGCTAGGGTATCTACGACCCGGCCAATGTCCAACGGGCGTTAAGAAAGTGATAAAATGGCTAAACCTGTAGTCGTTGACCTTTGCTGGCAGCCTAGTCGGCGGGCAGCTTTATTCGTATTGATCTGACTCCATAAGATCTTAGAAGGTGTGCCCCGACAATGAACTATGTTCAGGAGAAGAGGGACAGGGTAGGCATTACAGGTAGTTTATGGGGTCTTGGAATGACTACAAATTCACACTCGGTATTTAAGGGTAGGCAAAAACCATCCCAAAGGCGAGTGTGAACCGCAGAGAGGCAGACTGGATCGCTGGGGGAGACGCCACTAGGTAAAATTTGTAGGGCCCCAGAGATCTCTTCCAAGGAGGTGTTAGTTTTAGCGAGACAAAGGAAGATAATCCCACCAGGAAGGTGTGGGGTCTGACAACGCCGGACTAAAACACAGAACGATTAGGAAAGAGAGGTGCAGAGGTAATTAAATAAGAAAGTCGTGATTCGAGTAGAGCAGCAAGCACCAGTGCAGAGAGATAGAGAAGTGTTCACTTCAGGTGCTGGATTCCGAATGAATGAAAAATGCTTCAAATTTTGGGCTTACATAGGCAGGTCAGAGGCCGAGCTACGCCAGTTCCCCTCTCTAACTGACGCCTAAGGTTTTTATTATTACAGTATGGAAACGTAAGCGGGTGTTTTCTGGTACGAGAAGGGGAACTTCTATTTATTCGTGGCGAAGAAGTTGGTAGCATGAAAATATAATGCCAGGTAGAGGTTAAAAATGAAAATATAAAAACTATATATACATTTGGCTTAGAATCTCGAAACAAACAGTTAAAATCTGGGGGTTAAGACAGCTCTAGTAGTGCTCCTCTTGTACGATGATGGTGCCTTAGGTTTTGGAGTCGTTAAGATGATTGATGAACCGCTCCCAGATGACATTTAAGCCCAAGCAATACTCAAATGAGAACTTCGATTTTACACTATAGATAGAACTAATTCCTTTTCCTGTCGGATATAAGGCCGGGATAAACCCATTATGAAAATTGATATGTATCTTGTATGTAAATAGTCTAGCGTTAAGATTTCCTTTCGAGGAAGTAAGTAAATAGATAAAGTGATAGGTTTGAGGCAATCCATTGAGCCCAATCGTCCTGATGGCTATCGACCGGTGAGGGTGGGACATGCACGAGGCACGAGAGGTTGCAGACGATGGACCATTCACCGCTGACTAAGGCCTTCGTTCTGTCCCAGGTGTGTGGTTGCTTTCCCTTCTCGCCGAAGAGAGGAAGGCTGTCGGTCCACTGGGGCCTCCTTGCTTACTCTCTGTCCCTCAGGTTGTTCTTCTTGCCCCAGCCAATCATCAACATCTTCCAGGCCTCCTTCGTCATGTCGCGGACCAAGACACACACCAGCACGGCAACCGCAGGCTTTATCCTGGCTGCCATTGCCTCTTCCGTGTCTTTCGTCTATTACTTTCTGAACCTAGACAAGCTGCAGAGGGTGTTAAAGGAATTTGCGCTGGCCGATGCTCGCTTCCGGCGACTAGGGCAGACCCCGCATTCCAAAATCCCCCTGATCTTCGATCTTCTGATGTTGGGTCTGGCGATCAGTCTCCCCTTCCTCCGGGTATCCATCACCCCGCGGATAACCTGGTATATGGCATACCAGCTGGCCTATTTAATCTATTCCATGGTGTCATTGTACATGTTGGTGCAGCCTTTCGTGCGCCTAATTTGCAACCTCGCCGTGCGGCTAATGAGGACGCGGTCTGCCCTTTACCAAGTCAGCAGGACCGCTCCTTCCAGAGACAGGGATCGCCGCTTATCCGCTGTACTCCAGCTACACCTACTGCTCTGTTCTACCGTTAAAGTCCTCAACGACATCTACTCGGGGAGCTTGCTCTTCATCGTCTTTATAATCTTCTTTTTCATTACCACCTACGTCTACTACTCGATAAAGAACGCCTTCAGCAGTTACACCGTCGCGGCTATCCAGGGCATAGTCGCTTGTTACTACTCCACCATATTATGGGTTGTTGCTGTCGGCTGTCAAAGAATTTCCGAAGAGGTAATTAGCATCTCATCTCTTATTTCCGAAGATTTTGTAGAAAAGGTTAAATACATTACGTGATAGGGCATTTTTTTAAAAAATTTATTAATATTAAATTGATTATGGGAAGAAGACTAAATCATCCCCAAAAACTGATTTAATCTTTTTGATAATGTCATGCAGAGAAAATGGGCATAAAATTAAAATATGTTTGATGGCTATAAGTAAGCGATTTATAATCCTCTATCTCATTTTTTTTTTATTTCATATCCTCTTGTTACAAAGTATAGATTCTACAAACGAATCTGCTTACAATTGCTTCATTATATTTCCTGTAGCTTGGCTTACATTTTATACAATTTCTGTTTTCTACTAAGTGATCTGCATTGTACAAAAGTATAATGATGAACATTATACATTAATATACTGAATTTATTAAAAGTCATGGGGATCACCTTATTTGTCGTAGACTTAAAACTAACAATAAAATCTTATACTAATTTCCCCGACAGCCTGTGGCCATTGGTGTGGGAAAGGCGGTGGGGTCATAGTGTTAAACACTGGGTTTGTTATGTGCTGCAATGTGTCAAAAAACTTGATGTGTCTCCGGTGGATGAACTCACCCACCGACGGCAAACCAAGCAACGGTTGCAGGTCAGCGTTCTTTAACCTCTCGAGAGAGGTATGTCGGACCACTTTTCGCATGATCCCATTTTGGATATGTTGGAGACATTTAGCTATATTATCAGTCAAGTGAGTATATAGCGGGGCACCGTAAATCAGAGCTGGCCGGAGGAAACATTTACATATTATTAGTTTGAGACGAAGCGACAGGTTGTTGGGTGAAGTTAGCGAAGTGCGAAAACTGGTAAGACCTGTGTTGTACTTTTTCTATTTTATTACTAAAATGAGTAGAGAAATGGAGATGCCTATCCATTTTTATACCCAGATAGTGCATTGAGAAAGCCGGCAAGTTCTCTTACATTCCTATAGTATAGGACTTAGGCAAGGCTTTTTGCCCCTTTTGGAGGGAGAAGATTACGCAGTCGGTCTTCCCGGCGTTCACACTGATGTTTAACATGCCCAGTCTGTCACTGACTACATTACAAACTGACTTAGCCTGTGCAAGAGATCTTTGTGCACTTGTGCTGCTGCTGTAAACCCCAATGTCGTCTGAAAAAGCGATTACTGTACCTTTCTTGTAGTTTGTCCCAACAATGGCAGATGTGTACATGCTAAAAAGCTCCAGAGACAAAACCGCTCCTTATGGAACTCGACAAGTCGGTGGCAATGGGTTAGAGAACCAATCATCTTCTGCCTCAAAACTTCATTTTTAAGGATATTCAAAATTATTTCATCCCGTCTCAATTGAATTTTAAACCATAATGACAAAATAAGAATGTTGTAAATGTAGATGATAATTTTTAAAAAACTGTGCTTAATATTTTTCTGTAGAACATTTTTCATTTGTTCATCACAGTTGCTTTTGGACTCCATTAGTCCACCATCAGGCAAGATCCTCACAACCCAGAAAAAAACCTTAGTATAATCGCAATAAGTAAAAAAAAATTGTTTGTGTCCTTACTAAACAATATTTCACCAAATCTAATTCATATAAATATTATATAATATAATTCTGTTGTTGGATCCTGTAATCTAAATAAATTTCCATTAACAATTTTCATTGTGGTCAAATAGTTCTCAATTTTTATGGTTAATAAATTCTCAATTAATAAATGAATTTTCTTTTCAGACGCGAGAATTCAACATTCTTCTTTTCAGCTTCATGATTAATGACCGCACTGAAGACATTGCGAACAATGTAAGTCTTTTTATAATCAATAATCATTTTATTTATTAGTTTATTAATTTCCTCCAAAATCACAAAACAATAAATCCTTTATTTTGTTGGTCTTCAGCCGGTCCTGGCTACAAGAAATGAAAGGGAAATGTTACAAAGAGGTTTTATAAATTTAATGTTTTTTTTACAGTTAAGTAAGAATTCACACTTCATAAAATCAGTAGAAATAATTTTTTTTTTTGTTTTTCTACCATATCTTATTAAAAGCACTAGCAACACTCTAAGTCTTCTTTCATTCATCTGTGGCATAAAGTATTGTAATATAAATTACAATTAGACTAAGAAAAATAAACAAAAATTCTTGCAACCACTGTATTTAAGAATTTAAAGCTTTTTAATAAATATACAAACATTTACAAACACTCATAAACAACTATGATATATGTACTCCGTATAAAAACGATAGCTAAAAATTATTTCTAATTATTTAAGGTTAATAATAACTTGTTCATAGATTTATTGGCAATCAATATTCAAAGCGTTATTTAAAAAAAAAAAAAAAATGTTTTAAAGTACTATTTTAAAGGAATGCTGAATGTTTACTGGAGAATAGAAGTTTAATCTTCTTTAAATTATAAACAATGACCCACTGTGATTAATCAAAAAGTAAATCATAATTAAATAAAAGAAGTTGTGTTATAAAAACCCAATGAAATGAATGATCGGTTCATTTGTAGTGACACAACCCTAAAGGGAACGTATTCCTTTTTATTATGAAGGTATTTATTACTAGTGGTTTATTTTGTAATTATTATTGATCTTTGGTGATTCGTTTGTAATTTCCAGAAGAAACTTCAGCTCCACATCGCCTCGAAGAATGAAGTGGTCGTCACAGCTTGTGGCATGTTCCCGCTCGACCTTGCTTTAGTACACTCGGTAAGAAACCGGAAATATTTCTTTGAAAACATTTTTTTTTTTAATATATACATAATTCATACAACATTGTGGCGTCCACTAACAATGAGTAGTTTTAAGGACATGTATGAATACTCAAAGAAAATGATTATTTTGCTATGCTACTAATTTAAGTTGCTATTAAACTCGTGTAGAAGAATATTTACGTAACCCATGGATGAATCAGTTGGGCTTAAATTTTGTATAATTTCTTAAAACCGAAAAAAAAAATGTTGACGGTGCCGAAACTGAAACTAAGGGATTTCCTGGTCTCTTACAACATAGCCATCCTTGCAAACTCAAGACCCAGTCAATTTTGTATCTCTTTAATTACTCTCATACAAACTACAAAAATGTCAGAGCAACAATCTGAATACAGTCTATTTAATATTACAACTATGATTTGCTTTTGGAATTATATGTAATATTAAACATATACATAATTATAGTTACTAGGGTATTTTGGAAAGGGTTTTCATAACAGGGTTGGGTATCTCTGGCAAATTCACTTGTGTTGAAATACACGGAATCAGTAACCAAATTAAATTTTTTTTTATTTTTCCTATAAAAATTGATTTTTAATAGCTGCCAAAAATAAAATTCTTTATGCATGTTATTTATTAGTGTGCAGTTATTATTATGGGTATAGTGTGGGGCTATTATTAATAATTCCCAGACATTTGTTTTGTGCAATTTTTTTTTTTACTGGTGAAGTTCAACAATGTCAGAGATATTTTGAGTAAAGTAGTGATTGTTTATTGAAGTACTATATTTGAGAAGCCCAGAGAATCTCCCCACTACTCTTGTCGCCCCGAGTTTAGGTGTAAGCCCTTGTCTTATATATGGTCAAGGGTCTAGAATAGTTCCTCTTCAATTATGACACTCTTCTTGCATTAAGGCATCTATATTAACTCCCACCCTTGTTATTATCTTTTCTAATTAAAAAAATATATTAATGATTAAAATTAAAATTAATGATCATTTTTTATTTTGTATAGATGGTCGCCGCAGCAACGACATATCTGGTCATGCTCATTGATTATGGAGACTAATTATTTCAGGAAGAACATCATAACTTCACAATTATTATTTATAAATATGTATTGTACCCGCTTACCACTCACCAGATCATCTTTGCAGCACATAGAATTTTGACTTGCTGGTACTAACTCAGGCCCTCAATTCCTAAGTCTGTAGATACTTACCCTAGGGACAACTTGGAAATCGCTAGCCTGGAAGTTTAACGCTAGGTTGGACTCTTTTTATCAGAATAAACTCAAGCCATCAGCCTTCATGTTCATAATTTGCACCACCGCCCACTATTCATTTTGTACTAAGTATGATTTTATTTTAGAATTTATTTAAAAACAATATAAAATATATTGTTTACTCACATACTAACCTCGAAGCATGGTTAATTTAAATAAATATATATATATATATATATATATATATAATTTTTTATTTATCCATCTTTATCATTGAGTATTCCTTTGTTTACTAGTTATTGGTATATAGTCCACTATCCCTTCCAGAATTTACAAGTGCAACACTCTTTGTACTAATTATGTTAATATCTGCCTCCACAGATTATCATGATTAGGGAAGCTACTCATCAAATTCCCCCTCATGTAACACAGTGCCCAGGTGGCACCTCACCACTATCTGTCAGGTAGGCTGTTAAGTATTGTAGCGATAATCATCACTGATTGCAAAATGTTACCTGCTCGGTGTATTTTGGTATATGGGTAATTAGCTACATTTGTTCATATAATATTCATAAATATTAATAATACGGTACATATTAACATTGGGGGGATATTAATTATATCCATAATATTGAATGAGTTCAAATTTGTGTAATTGACCAAAACAATTCTTCTTTATGGTTAGGATCATTAAGATAGATTTGATTAACCAATGGAAACCTGAGCCACAGTTTACTGATGAATGCCATGACTCAATTTAGTGGGTTAGGAGGAAAGGGTGGTTATGGCATTAGATCTGAGGGACAACAAACTAAGAAAGCTCTAACTACTTATCTCCTGAAGATGTACGACTTATAACCTGTCCAGAAGAGAATATGTAATTTGGACTCGTCTGAGGATGGGCCACACTTGCCTCAGCCACAAATATCTGGTGTCTCAGAGCCTCCTCCGATGTGCGCTACTGCGGAGTGCCGTTGTCCACATCCTCACCGAATCTTGGACATAAACGACACCAGGACGATCGCAGACTTCTTATCGACATCGGTGAACCGATAAAGAGGGGGAGGACTATCTTGAAGAGACTCAAATTTTTAAAGGGCTGTAAGTTAATGAGTAATTTTTGGTTTATGGATCTGTATACAATAATTCATCTTGTAATGGTAATTAGAACATCAATGACCCTAGTGGTTAAAGTGGTTTTTGTGTAATAAATTTGACAATAAAATTGTTTTTACTGCAGAAATCTGAAAATTAACCCATCCCATCACCAACTGAAATTTGTGTGCTTCTCTGGCAAACATTTTTTAATAACAGTCAATATGGCTAAAAAAACAATCGATATTCAATCTTAACTTAAAGTTATCTAACCAGGCTTCAGTATGTCTGTTTTTTTTTTTCGTTTTAGGGCATGGGATGATGACATCGATGCCAATTTATATACTATCATTGGTTTTGGTTTTATTATTTGTTAATTACTTTGAGTTTTATTATTACTTTACAACTTTTAGATGGAAATTTATTAACGTTTTAAAAAACACAGCGAATATATACATTATGGATCTAAGCGAGAACACAGCTCCAGGCAGACCGGGGGCGCAGACGGCACCCCAGTCCCACCTGACTAGTAGGCAGGACATGTATTCTCATTTTAAGGACATGAGGACTGATGGGAGGATTTGGGTAAAAACCTTAATGCCTACCAATATTTCAGACATCAGCACAGTCCCCTGATGTTGACATATTTGTTGCAAATGTTCATGGAAAAGCACAAATCGACCCCCTTGACCTGAAGACCCAAAGTTAGTCAGTGAGTCGGTGGTTCCTCTAGGTTCGGACCTTCTATTGCAGCGAAGGGTATATGAACTATTCAAGGACAGGCATCAATGGCAAGAGACCATCTCTTGGTTGCTCAGTGAGATCTTCCGAGGACTACATACTTCTGTCTTGGCTCAGTGCAGACTATTTCTAGGGCAGGGGATTGTCTCCACTTTGAAAATATTCCCTTGAGTTTTTGTTGTTTAGGTGAGAATTCTCCTGCCTGATGTTCTCTCATTCTTTCAAGGACAATTTTAAGAAAGCCAAAAGTATAATCAACGTAAACATATTAAAAAATTATATTTATTTATTAAAAATAGACTATAGAAAAGCAAATTGTTGCAATCTGCTCAGCAATCCATGGTATAAAAATGGTTACTCCATATCACTCACCATAATAGAAAAGTGACACAACTCCAAAAGTGCTGTTTTTTTTTTCTATTTTCATAAAATCAGTATAAAAGTAGGTTGGGGGAAAAATAAATATCTCAGGTAACCGATCCACGAGAGAGTTCACCTCGAAGATCAATCAATGTCTTTTTGAGTTGTCTCCCTTTTCCAAGGAGGTATGTCTCTAGTCCATCAACTTCTTCCGTATTAGGGTGGTCGGATCCTTCTTCCTCCACTGTCGTCTCAAGGTGACACTATTCAGCTATGATGAGGTATGTCTTGTCAGGGTTTGAGACGTATTGGTGCTTGTACTTTTGGAATAGTGCCGTCAGTTCTTCGACATAGATCGAATGGTAGTGGTCTATTTGTTCTTGTGTCGGCTCAGAAACTTTTGGGATCTCTAAAGGTTTGCCAACTGAAAAAAAGAGGTACTTTAGTGCTTTTATTATAAAGAGTCTTTCATTAAGCGCTTCCTATCTTTAAATTTAAATAAAACAAAGTGTGTGAGATATCATCGATATTTTTTATTCGTTTGAAAGGTCTATTGATTCCATTATGTATGGAATATAACATTATACAAATGTCCACCGCGGCTTCGCTGGGTGGCGTGCGTCCGAAATGTCCAATTTTCCATGACTCTGGCGCATAAACCAGGCTGAATTTGACCGATGGCATCCTGGGTCTGTTGAACTTTGTACGGGCGCAGGCCCAAGTCACGACCCAAAATTCACCAAGTTGTGGTCTGCGAAAGACCGAGTTTTTGTGAGCGACGCGAAATCGACTCTCACGGACAGCGGCGATGGTTTCGGCAGATCTTGCGTTTCGTCGACGTACGGGTGTTGGTTGACTGTTTACTGAACCAGTGGACTCAATTTTATCCAACACACTGCAAATAGTCCTCTCGGTAGGACGGTTATGGCGACCGCGGGACGTTGTCTGAACAGAACACCCATATTGATAAAACAATTTTATCATTTGCACGTGTTGTTGAACGCTATATCTGTCCATGGTGATTTGGCAAAACAGACCGAATAAATGACAGCCAATTCGACAGATACAGCTTCAACAATATGGCCACTATCAACTGTCAAAGTCTCTATTGGAAGACGCTTTATAATAGAAAAGAGTACAATAGAACGACTGGAAGTCATTAAGCAGCCGTATTCAAGTAAGGTGCGATCGTCAACTACAGCTGACATAAAAAATGGATTAGTTATTAACTGTATCTACAACATTGAGCCTTTCAATGTTTGTTAATGACATCCTTATTATGAACTAAGCATCCTCCTGATAATTAAAAAGACGAAAGCTACCACATAACCCTTCGAAACAAAACTATGCTAACCGCACGAATACCAAAAAGGTATTCTAATACCAAAAAGGTAAACTACCTAGTAATATAATTATAATATCCACGACCTAAACTAAAACGAAACGTACAAACTAAATGACGCCTACAACAGCTCTACCCACTCATCCAACACTAAAAGTTATTTGTACAAAATTGCATTACTAGATATGGCGGCACTTGTAAGTACACCAGGACAAGATTAAAAACACTGCAGGACAAAACAGCTAGCGACCTAATTATTCCCTGGTTTGTCAGGAGTTCTTTAAATTCATTTAGAATTAGGAATGCCCATCAATATATCAACGTTTAAGATACTTTGGCTGTCTGCAATTGTCATTAGGGGAAACTTCCTTGGTTTAGACACAATTCTACACATTTCTTTCCCAAAATGTTCCCAATTTAACAGTTAAGAAAACCAGCAATAGACGACAGATGTTTAATGTCGTCCAAACCGATTACAATAAATACTTTTTCGGTGTTTTTTTTATAAAATATAACGGTAAAATAGTAGTGAGATAAATATGAATGAAAGAGACGATACCAACGGTGACGAGAGGCAACCTTCTGGGAAGGAACTTGAAGAGCCAAGACCTGCCCACTGGGAGAGACACGTGCGCTCCAAACTTCCTCCTGAACCACTTCTGAAAAGAGGCCAGCCAACTTCCCTCAGGTAGATGCATCAGCTGGAGGACGTCGTTCTCTCCAAAACAAAACACCGGGACGATGCAGCATCTGTAACCATATTTACAATCCTTCATTCACTCGCTCATTCATACAGTATTTACAAACAACCCAGAGACCTCCCAAATCCACATGGCTGTCACCTCCCTCGCATGCGAAAGAGGAAGCGGAGTCTTGAGAAGTCCCCCCACGCTCCTCAGATACGAGCCAGTGGAGGCTGACGAAAAGCGCGAGAGCCACATACGCTTAGGACATGATTGGAGAAACTGATCATTTCAGTCTCCGAGGAGGGATTATTTGTCTACTGATAGCAATAATGGTCATCTCATTGAGTCACTTGAGTTTTCGTTGTGGGTTTGTGACCAGTAGACTTGGGGTTTGGTAATACCCTTGTGTGCTTTGTTACTGTTGGATTTAGCGTAGCTTCATGCACTTACTGCCCAGAGTACTTTTTGAAACGTACATGGGTGTTTCAATCAACGAAGTATTATAGGTTGAGTAGACTATAGACTTAAATTTATTATTATATTGCTCTTCTCTTTGTTTATACATGTGAGCGAGTTGTGTACGTGCTTGACTCGAGTGTTATGCGTTCGCGCGCGCGGGGAGAATCACCTCGCTCTCTCTCCCTCATTTCAGTCAGTCAACGCGAGTCAGCCCTACAGGGAGTATCTCGGCCTAGGTGACTCCTCTTAGGACCGATTTAACACATCACCTTTAGGATGAACTAACGTACCTTTAGATTGACTCGTCCGAAACAAAATTCAACACGCCCCCCAAGCTATGTTATTGAATTAGAGGCTTAATAGACCAAACATTTTTAAGAACTTATTTTCTTTTAATATTTACAATTTTTTAGTTAATTCTTACTAGGCTAGTTTTATTGGTCTTAATATTAATTGTTTATACCGGGTGGTTAACTTTTCTTTTCGTTTATTATTATGTATTTTACGTGTCAGTATATATATATTTCATTTTGGATTACTGACAATGTACGCATGCAAGTCATAAACCACCCTTTTTTAACGTTTGCTTTAATTTTATTTTTTTTTAATAATTTCCTTTGGGGCTCGAAGTGGGACGCATTCACCTATAATCTTCTGCATAGACGGATTGTGTTTGTGACATAGTTTTGTCGCTGAAATGTATTTTATTGGTGGGCATGTATCGTTACGCTAAGCTTAAATGCGATTTGTGACGCTTAAATTTGATTCGCCATACTGTTGACCATAATGCGACTTGTGGTGTTTGCAATGTGTTTGCAGGTGAAGAGCTCATAGCTGTATCGTTAGTTATGTCATATTGTGTACCTATTGTGGCATTAGAAGTAAACATGACATCACTTCCACCTTAATACTATGTATATTTCTTCCAATCTCCCCACTCCACTCACTATGTTACTGGCTGTGGTCTTGTTCAAATCACTGTTACTTATTTAATATTATGATGTTATTAAATTATATTATATTACCTATAATTGTCTACGAACGTCGTGGGTAATGCGTTCCGATGTCGCGTGAACAGAGTGTGGTAACGGTGTTATTGTACTACCCTGCGGCACTCATACTTTGATTAAAGAAGCAGTAAATATAAGTTATATTAAATGATCTGTTATCCGCTTAATTTTGATATATAATTCAGTGATTCAACTGCACCCCAGAAAATTCCATAAGTAGGCCACAGGAGGAATGGTGCCCTCACCCCCAAATGGAGAGCCACATACGCTCAGAGCTAATCCTTTATAAGTTCTAGCTGAAAATGGACACTATCTATGGTCAAAGTCTTGCCTACGCTCACAATATCAAAGGAACGTATGCTAGGTCATACCCTGTGGTGAGAGCCAGCTTGATGAATCCCTTCCTCTTGTTGAGGATTATCTTGTAGTCTCCTGGTTTTGCGTACATGGACTCGGAGGCACCACCCACCATTAGGTTGAGAACGTTTCCTCCGGATCTGTGGCTCATCAAGAACCTGAGGCTGCGGCTCGAGGCAGAGACGGCCCCTGTAAAGTAATCAATTAATTAATTCTTACTCTTTAAGATAAGATAGAGATAATCCTTACAGTCAAATCAAAACATGTTCCCCAATGCTCCCTCAAATCCACCCCAATTTAGGCAAAATGTAGTACTTTAAAATTTCGGATTGCTGGGTTTCTTACTATAGCCTTTAAAAGGAATCATATATGCAATTTACTTGCAGTTGCCAACGCTGAAAAGAATACAATGGTTGTGGGGTTTAGTTAAATTTAAAATAGAGAATTATGGGAAATAATAAAAGTTTTATAAAAGACTTAAGGATGGTAAACAGTGCTTCTTGTTATCTTTCACAGTGCGTTTTAGTCAAGCAGTTGCCGAAGAGACGCTTAGAGTACTGACCCAGAGCCAGGGCGTACTCCCTGACGAATGGGAAGTTGAAGTTGAGATTGAGGGTGGCCGTGTGGAACTTGAACCCCGGGAAGAGTTGCTCAGCCTTGGAGTAGCCCACGAGGAAGTTGGCGGAGTTGCTGGTGCCCAGGAAGCCGTGAGGATGTGTGCAGAAGATGTAGTTCTTCCGAGGGTCCAAGTCTTCGGTCTTCACCAGGGTCACTGGGAAGTAGTCTTGCAAGTGCTTCCACAAGGGAATCCTCTTGACCAGTCTCCATCTGCAACAGAGAAGAACCAAAATGATGCATGTTTTTTTTTGCGTTGAAGTGAATCCAGTGAATCAACGGATCTTCCGCCAATCTTGAAGACTATGTTTAAGATGTTAATTATACGTCAAAGTCCCATAACATTATCTTTTTGGCGCATGTTGGAAATCAAGTAGATCTATTCCGAATTTTCTCAACTTAATTTATTTGATTATTGGATTTAAGTGCTTTTACTAGGCATGAAAAATACTAAATGTCCGTTTATCACGACTTCTAAAAGCATAGATTGGTGAAGAAGAAAATATCTTTTCTTATATTTACTGCTAGGAATGTGAGATAGTCTCGTTTTCAAAGGCTCCGATCACGACAGTAGATGTCCAAACCTCGTTCTCTAGCTGCGTTTACTCGGCTGTAATAAGATTATTATAACTTGTTTATTGTGCTAAAATTACAATCTCCCTTTTATTAGGCAATGAGTAATTGTGAAAAATGTTCTCATTCGTACCATATTTACAGTTCTACATTGATATAGTATTTACAAACAGCCTATAGACTTCCCAAATCCCCATGGTAGTCACCTCTCTCGCATGCGAAAGAGGAAACGGAGTCTTGGGAGACCCCCCACGCTCCTCCCTCAGCCTCGTCACTGAATACAAGGCAGTGGAGGCAGATAAACAGCGCGAGAGCCACATACGCTATGGACATGATTGGAGAAACTTGCCATTGCCAGGACTCCCACTGTCACGCATTTCTAGCAGGTCACGAAGGCACTGCCGTTTCAGTCTCCAAGGAGGATTATAGGAATGAGTGGCGCAGTGCAATGACTGTGCTAGGGGATTAGGGTGGTGGGATAGGTTACTATGGAATTTCATGAACTTGGAAAGGATGAGTTCGAGGATGTAAGGCATATTAAGATCGTTATGAAGGGTTTTGTTGCTGACATAATAAGGGGCATTTACTACAGTTCTCAGGACATTTGATTGAAAGGATTGGATACGCTTCATGTTCCACGGTTTTGCTGTCGTCCCCATAGCTCTATTCCATGTCCAAATTGGCTTAAGTATAACTTTGTAGATTAGTAATTTGTTTTCTATTGAGAGATGGGATGTCCTTTGAAGTAGTCTGTACAGTTGTCCAAAGCGTCTGTTTAGTTCTTGTCTTTTTAGCCTCGTACGTTGGTTCCAGGTCAGCTGTTTGTCGAGATGGAAGTGACGGTCATAGAAGACAAATATTTAGTATGATCTCTAAAAAAATAAAAAATAAAATTTTTTTTATTAATTATTTAAGTTTCGAATTTTTGTCAATATTATTTTTTAATTAATTACTGCTCCTGCCTATCTTCCTGTTTTTCTTACTTTAAAATGTTCATTTTGTTTTATATTATTGTATTTACTTGAATTTTTCAATAAATTGTTTAAAGATCTTAAAATTATTTTGGTGGTCTATACTTGTTAAGATCGTTAAATGTTAAATTATAACTTCTTAACGATAGCAAAGTGAAATAATTAATGCGATCATTAATAATGATCTAATTATTATAGATCCTGTCAACCTTGGTAATTTTTTGGAATTGATTCCCGGTTCCAGAAAGAACTGTTTTTTTTTTTCCCATAGCTCTCAAATTTATAAAAGATAGGATGTGGGAAAAATAAAAGGAAAATTATTTTGGATTGATGGGCGCCTTTCACTAAGGGGAGTCCCATTTGAAGGATGTATGAGAAGGATATGGGGTGTGGGATGCCTAAAGGAGGCGGGTGGGTTCGGAAAGGTAGTGAGAGCCTACCTATGGTCTAAGAACTGGTTTACTTTAGTATTAAGTTTTAGTATAACCCGATAATAATGTTCTACGGAAGGAGATGTTTCAAGAAATTTGTCTTACAAAAGGAAATAATATAAAAGAAGAGACTGACTGCCTGCCGCCTGTGTGAGGCGTCTCCCTGTCCACATAGGCCCAAAGACACGCCAGGAGTACCAACATCCACAGGTCGGTGAAGACGAAGATGTAGATGATCAGCAGGATGACTTCCGAGTGTAAGAAGAGGTTGAAGACGTAGAAGAGCACTGACAGTTCCTCGAGGAGCCATTTCCCCAGTCCAAATTCTCTCTCCATCTTAACTGCAAACAAAAAACAAAATAAAAACAACATACTTTTAATAAATCAAAAACTTTGCCTACCCAGAAAAAAACACGTTTATATTCAAGGAAGGATATTTTCGATTGTGTAGCGCAATCATTCTCAAATTCTATCACTCGAAGTTCGTCATCTACCTGGGGTGAAGGGAAGAACGGCTCTTGTTTAGTTTGACGATAGGTCAACAGTCCAGACTATATATCGAGGCAGCACAGTCATCATTGGTCTTAAGTCAACATTCCACATCGAAGATTCACGTATTCGTGTACACAACAAGAAAGTAATCATACGTAGTTACATTTAATTATGATTATATTAACATTTATTTATTATATTAATAAAAAATTTCAGTTGGCAAGAAAGTGATTTCGGTTTGCACCAGTAGACAGCGTTATGTTTGTTTCCTTATTCTTTTGTCAATGTTAGATTTTTTTTCTTTTGAGATTTGATAGTCGATACCTTTAGGTTGCTATAGAAAGACATTCCGTGTAATTTTGTTTACAAATGTCAGTTTACGGTCAGTTTTAACATGGAGTGCAAAAATAAGTATTTTCGACACATTTTGAATTTTGCGTAAAGACAAGAAAGCGGCTGAGGCTCACAAACAGATATGTGAAGTTTATGGTGTGATGCATTGTTTAACAGAACGCACGTGTCACAATTGGTTTAAAAACTTTCTTTCTGAAATTTTTTTACTGAAAGATGACCAACGTTCTGGTCGACCTTCTTAAGTTGATGATGACAAAATGAAAGCCATAATTGAATCGTATCGTCATATAACTGTGCGAGAGATTGGAAAACAGTTAAATGTATCACACACAACAATTGAAAATCATATAAGACGTCTTTGACTAGTTAAGAAGCTCGATATTTGGGTTCTGCCACGACAATGCGAGGCCTCACACATCTTTAGCAACACGCTTATTGGAGCTTGTTTACAAAACTTCTTAAATGGTAAAAAATTTAGTTTTTTAATTGACCTCAAATCGCATTTGGTTGAGTTTTTTGCTGATAAGGACCAGAAGTTCTACGAGCGCGGGATCATGAAGTAACCAGTCTCGTATAATGTGTATCATTATACTTGTTTATTCCATTATATAATTTTTAAGTTATAGACCAACTAATAAATGAATTAGTGACAGTTGCTCATGTTTTATGGCCATGGATATATCTTTCATGTCTTCCATGTATCAAAGGGAGCATGCTTGTCTCCTACATAAATAGTGGATTCAGGAAGATCAATATCGACACGGGTGAAAAGATAAAGCTTTGTTTGAGTTCATTATTCACCGTGAGTAAATAAATGAGTTGAACGGTTTATGAAAGAGAGTTGTAAGGTTTTTATTAAGTTTATTAATGGACAACGTTTCCTCATGTGGCCAATGTTAAAGAGGACGTAGGTGTTGAATATGATTGGTAGTAACTAGCGACTACAGTTAGGTACAAAATAATAAAAGCAACAAGGTGATAGCTAGCCAATTGTTAATAGATAGATTAAACAGGTGTATTTAAAAAAAAAACGAAAATGGGTCCAATAAAATATAAGGTACGATGTAAACAGATTCTGTGGGTTTGTTATAAATATAAAATAAGTTCACAAAATAAAGTACTGAGACCAGAGGGTCGAAGGCCATCTGTCGGCGTGCCACAAACCCTTTGATGTAGGCTGACGGATGTACCCCATCTGTTGGGACATGGGTGGTCTTAAGTGCAAAATGGTGCGGAAAAGGCATTCACGATCAAATAGGGCCATAAAGAAAACTTCGCCTATTTTACGGTCACTATAACCGTCCTACCGAGAGGACTATTCGCAGTGTGGTCGATAAATTTGAATCCACTGGTTCAGTAAACAATCAACTAGCACCCGTACGTCAACGAAACACAAGATCCGCCGAAAACATCGCCGTTGTCCGTGAGAGTGTGCAGGAGAGTCCGAGGCAGTCGATTTCGCGTCGCTCACAAGAACTCGGTCTTTCGTAGACCACAACTTGACGAATTTTGTTCGTGCATTGGGCCTGCACCCGTACAGAATTCAACTGACCCAGGAGCTGAAGATACATCCATAGACAACAACGTGTGTTCGCTGAATGGGCCCTGGAGCAGTTGGAAACTGACCCTAATTTTCATCGAAAAATCATCTTCAGCGATGAGGCCCATTCCTGGATGAATGGGTACGTCAACAAACAAAATTGTCGAATTAGGGACGATACCAATCCACATGAGGTCCAAGAGCGTCCAATGCACCCCGAAAAAGTCACCGTTTGGTGTGGATTTTGGGCTGGTGGCGTCATCGGTCCATATTTGTTTGAGAACGACGTTGGTCAGGCCATCACCGTCAACGGCGAGCGCTATTGTTCGATGATTACTAACTTCTTTTGGCCTGAATTGGATGATGTGGACACCAACGACATGTGGTTTCAACAGGACGGCGCTACGTGCCACACAGCTCATGTCACATTGGACATTCTGCACGAGCGATTTGAGGGCATGGTCATCTCACGTGGAGGTGATGTGAACTGGCCACCGAGATCGTGCGATTTGACCCCGTTAGATTTTTTCTTGTGGGGTTTCTTAACTCGCAGGTCTATGCGAATAAGCCACAAATTACAGCGGTCCTCAAAGCCAACATAACCCATACCATCATTCAGCCTGATTTATGCGCCAGAGTCATGGAAAATTGGACATTTCGGATGCGCGCCAACCAGCGAATCCGCGGCGGACATTTGCACGATGTTATATTCCATACATAATTGCATCAATAGGCCTTTCAAACGAATAAAAAATGTCGATGACATCTCACACACACTTTGTTTTATTTAAATTTAAAGACAGAAAGCGCTTAATGAAATACCCTATCAATAAGATAATAAGATACATCAGATTGAATACATCGATGTGCACTAATAAGATTCAGGTTTTTTCTGTAGCTAGTATAATAGTTATAATCTGTTCATCATTTAAGTAACATATGCCAATGGGGAATCGATACAGATTTGAGAAAACCTAAAATGTCTTTGTTAAATATGATCCAAAAAAAGAATTCTGATTTTTAAAAAAATTATTGGAGAAGGAAATTTTGTTCTTTTGTTTACCACAGTTTTGTATTTACAATGCCAAGGAAATTTATCAAACAATGTAAAAAAGATTTATTATTTAACAAAAAGTAATTTTGTATATATATTTTTTTTCACATTTGTTCCCAAACCTGAGAAGGAAGGCGAAATATAAGGAATTTAAATCTAAGATTTTGTTAATTTGTTTTCTAGAAATACCTTTTCATTATTCTGTTTGTCTTGGTAATTAAATGATTAAAAAAAATGTCTAAATTTTTCACGCAAAAATAATTTAGAATTACTGGAAAATTCAACCCCAAGAGAACAAGTCCATTTTCCAGTTAAAGCCAGGCCACAATCATTGAAATCAATCTGGCTGCTTCTATGACGGCAGAATAGTTTGGGTATTCACCACTAAAGAATTAGCTCAGGTATTTTCGTGTTTAAAGTTAACAGTTATCATCAAATTAATGGAGGTTGAAACAAACAAAGTTTGAGTTGATTGCGCCCAATTTAATAACTGAAAAATTTAAATAGTACGTTACAGTGTGAATCAATTAACTCAGGATTTCGATTTTGCTTCACATGCTAAAATTTTCTTTACAACAAAACCTTTATATAACCCTTCAATTCTATCTGTCAAACCGGTTCTTTCGGGTCAATTGTAGTTCAGGATATGCGAACTATATATACAACATATCTCAAACAAGCAGGAGTCCCTCAAGACAGCGTTCTCGGTCCCATCTTATGTACCGTTTACACTGCTGAAATTCCTGTCCACCTGCCTTGAAAATTTTGCTCACATAAATTCTTTGGCCTCATTCCAATCCGTCAACTGCATCCAGGAATCTCCAAAACCATCTCAAAGAGATAGAAAGCTGGTCCAACGAATGGCTCATCGAGGCCAATGAGTTCACACAACTTTTACTCTCCATCGAGGATCCTGTACCTTCCGTAACCTTCAATCCAATAACACTTCCCGTGTCTAATACTGTTAGATACCTAGGTTTTTATTTAGACAAAAGGCTGGCTTGGAACACAATACCTAAAAGACAACAGATGGTTTGGAAAGTAATACAGACTACTTATATAATAATATAGACCAACTAATAACAGAAACTCTAACCTAACAAAAGAAAACAAACTTCACATATACAAACAATTTCTAAAATCAATTTGGACTCATTCATTCAAATTTTTTTGTCAACTCCATATCCAGTAACACTCATCCTTACAAACCTCCTCGTCACCTAAACGGTGATGGCCTCGCGATCTATTGTAAATAGGTATGTCCTGTATAGATAAAAATATGGGAGCTGGCACTGCTAGACATCCTCACACATGTCTAGAGCGTCTGTGTCTCTCCAGCCCTCTCTCTCTAGTCTTCAACAGATGGTGAACGATTGGACAGAGGGGAGCTCCACTGCTCTAGGGCATCTGTCGATTTGCAGGGGGGATCGCTCTGGTGAAGGGGGGGGGGGGCTCTCACATGACAGCAATAGAATAAACTGTGATTTGCCTTATTAATTATGCTAAATTTTTTTATACAACACCTATTTGAGTGATGTACCAAAGCTGAATTATACTTAAAAGTGAAGAAAAAAAAAGTGTTTGGTTCTTATCTCAAAGTTATATTAGTTTCCTGAACGAAATGTCTTAAATTTAAAATAACAAATAACAAAACATCCCCAATACAGTAATGGTATGTTTACTCATAAATATACGAATTCATGTTTTTAATTATCTACGTAAGTTTATATAGCTCAAAGTTACTTATAAATTTTAATTTGTTTTACAGTAGGGTTGCTAATTCGGTACACAACAAAATTTATTAATAAAAATTGAAATATATATCTTTTACAGTTTTGTTTCTAAATTCTTTTATTGTTTTTCCAATCTTATTATTAATTAAATTAAATCTGACTTCATTGCAGTTCTTGCAATATGTATATCGTTGGTGCTAAATCTGTAAATTTTTGCCTTTTGTACTAAATTCTACTTTCTGACGATGCCTGAATAGATGAAACGTTCACTGAGTAGATGACAAGCAATAAAAAGATTAATTTTTGAGAGATTTTAAGCTTATTATGTAAGCTATAAAATTACTGCCTAAATATAAAAAAGGTTTAGCTATTGGATAGATTAAATGGTAACGATAAAAAATAATCCTATTATCACAATAATCCACGATATATTTAAGGCGACCATTTGTCAGTTGTAATGTTTGTTTGCAATGTAGGTGGGGCAAGTTAGTTGCGGGAAGGGCCACCAGATGTGAGCCGTTCACCGTGATCGGATCTTCCCTGAACGAGTGTTCTAGCCGATCGCTAAAGGCCCCTTTCACCAATGACAGATGAACTTTTTAAGAAACTGTTAAAGAAATGTTCAAACTTGTACCCACCTGTTTTAAATGGCGACAGTGCGTCGTCCCGGACCCTCCTTCGTACCAGACAGCTAACGTAATGAAGACAGGCCCGCCATGCAAACAGTGAACAGCTCACGCTACAACGGCAGAGAACTGAGCGTGACTACGCACTCTGCCATGGCCGCCCAAGCAAGTCACCTTACCCTGCTTACTAATTTGTCGGGGGTTCGCATGTCGAGTAAAACCCGTTTTGATGTCTGATTTATTCATCGCACGTCGAATTAAATCAATGACCGCGATTTGATGATATATTTGATTTAGCGAAGAATTCAATTATCTATGTTGACCATTTTTTTCAACTTTAAAATCAGTACATTTCATTTTTTAAGTTTTACTCAACAGTTCATAGTTAAATACGTGTTGTTCTGTCAGAACATGTTAGAATGCTTGTTAATAAATAAACTTTCAGATGGTTCAGAAATTTCAGTTTGTTCTAATCAATTTATTTACAACATTTCCAAAACATTTAAAACAAAAATAATAATCTGATGCCAACATATAATGGATATAGCCCCAAAAAAAAATAGAACTTCGAAAAGTATTTCTTCATTAATGTTATAAATATTTTGAAGTAAGGGATGCTCTGGCTATGTTTAAATTATTATCTATTAATTAAAATATCTATATTATCAGTTTGGATGTGTTATAACAACTTAACTATTGCAGTATACTTTCGTTAGTCAAATATTATTTTTAGAAACTTAGTTTACAAAATATATTTATTATTTTAGAGATTCTCTAGAATAGCTTTCACACATGACATCCTAGCATATGAACGATCACTCAAAATAAACTGGGTCATTTTATGTTTGTTTAGAGGATAAACTAACTAGTTTATTGATCTCTAATTTTTTTTTTTTTTTTTTTTTCCGTAGCCCCTTTTAATTTACAGCTAATTATGTACAGGTTTTGTTATTTTATAAAAATTATATAATGGAATAAACAAGTATAATGATACACATTATACGTGACTGGACTGAACCGACTAATAAAGGTTATGGGGCTCACCTTTTTGATCAAACTTAAAACTAACTTACATACTAATTCTTAACCAAATGTTTCCCCGACAGTCTGTTGCCATCGATGTGGGAGGGATGGTGGGGTCATAGTATTAAACACTGGGTTTGTGAGGTCATGCAACGAGTCGAAAAACTTGTTGTGTCTCCGGCGGATGAACTCACTCACCGACGGCACACCAAGCAACGGGTGTAGGTCAGCGTTCTTTAACCTCTCGTGAGATGTATGTCGGACCACTTTTCGCATGATCCCATTCTGGAAATGTTGGAGACATTTGGCTGTATTGTCAGTCAAGTGGGTAAATAGCTGGGCACTGTCCTGGCTGGAGGACACATTTATATATCACCAGTTTGAGACTAAGTGACAGAATTTGTGAAGTTAGCAAGTGCGATAGCCGGTAAGACCTGTGTCGTACTTTTCTATTTTATTACTAAAATTAGTGCATTGAGAAAGCTTATTTATAATTTTTTTTTTCTTTCATACCCCCTTTAAATTTACAGACAACTATATACAATTATAGATCCTCAGGCGAATCTAGATTTCTAATTTTTTTTTTTTTTTTTTCCAATCCCCAAAAAAAATACCATTGTATATGTACAAATCAAGAGAATTTAGAAATCTAAATTAAATTAAGATTTCTAAATTCTCTTGATTTGTACATATACAATGGTATTTAATGACAGATCCAATGGAGATTACTTAACTAACTTTACAATAATATGTAATATAATTTAAAAAGTAGTTTGTATAAAAATAATTTAGTAGATAATCGACTCTAAATAGTTTAGTTAAATATCTTTTGAATATTGAATTACATTAATCAGTGATTATTAATTGGAAAACTAGCAATAGTTGTGTAGGAATAAGTTTCTAGGATTAATTAAAGGACTTTACCCAGAGATTTTTTGATATAAAAGACAAAGAAAATAGCAATATAACCATTTTTCGCTAGAAGCAATAGACAGCCACCACTGCAGGAAAAACAGCCAGGATCACCTCGAACCTCTCCCTTCTGTTTCTTCCGGAGGTTTGAATACAGAAGCTTCTTAGGAGTCTCTGGAACTCATGCTCATGGAACTCATGCCAGCTCTAGTGCTAGCAAGGGTGGGCAAAGAGTTTTCTCCGAAGAGTTCCAAGAGGACTTGGAGTCGCAGCCGAACCGCAGACCAGGGTCGTTTATTTCCAGTCGAGAAGTCTGTCATCTTTCGTCTCCAATCAACATTCCACGTCTAGATTCATACAACGTTGGGGTAATATAAGGTTAATGTTTTCGTGCACTCTGCGGTGAAAAAAACTTCTATGCTTTTAGTGATTGCTATAGTTTTTGCGATTTCCTGTTTTCTCACCATATTATGTCTGTTTTGATTAACGCGTCAAATATTTTCTGACTGTGTTGTCAATAAATTTTTTTTTTCAAATTAAATTTCGCAATAATTCGGGCTTGATTGCTCTTTTTTATGATACGAAAAAAATTACTGACACATAATCATTGTTTACGCGGGAGGATTACCGCGAGAGATTTTGATTTATCTGTAGGGGAAATAGCTCTGGGAGGTGCTGCGCTCTGGCAAGCCAATTCTACAATTCTACAAGGAAACCGTTTTGGGGAGTAATTGGCCATTGTGTTCTATTAGTTTGAAGAGGCTGGATCTGTGCTCCGATCGAGTGGGGTGTTTGCCAGAACCAGCGAAAGTTATTTCCGGTTTTTTTTTATTTTCAAATTTTGCCGATGGTTGGTGCATGGTTTTATTTTCCGTTATAGTTATAGTTTCATATGGGTAAAACGATCCTTTCATCGCCAACCACTGGGGAAGAATTGTTCGCTGCTTCTGAATTCTTGGCGTGGTCATCAGGTGGATTCGGGCTTGTCCTAGGCTTTCTTTATCCTTTCCTATCCCTCATATTCCTCCTAGAAGCCGAACCGCTCGAGAAAGAAGCTATCAGACCCCAGGTAAGTGTGAACAGTTTTTCGTTATTGGGGGTTTTGAGAGGACGAATAAATATTTGGGTTTTCGATCGTTTGGAAAGCCGATTGATAGTTTTGAAATTCTCAGATTCAATTATTTTATTGATTTGAATAAATTTTTAAATTTTTGCTAATTAATTACAGTCCACTGGCTAAACCATTTGGCCTCCTAAACCGGATTCAAACCGATTTTGGAAAAAAAAAAAAAAAAATTGTTTTTGTTCTTTTCCGTGTTTATGTATTGATTATATTGAAAGTTCGTTGTTTCAATTAATTAAAATACAGTTCCTGATTGAAAGGAGTTCGAAGATGGTTATTGGAAAAATACGATAGTATTATTATGAACTAAATTGGAAAATTAATTTAATTTAAAAAAAAGTTAGCGACAATCAACTGGCTGGAACTGGTTTCGCGTAAGGCCGGCATATTTTATCCCGATTTGGTGGGATATTTATATTTCTAAGTTTTTTGTTTGTTTCGTTTGGTAAAATTATTGCTCAAATTAAAGTAGAAATTATTTATTCTAGATTGCTAATGGTTGATAAGTTAGAATTGATATAAATAAATTTCATTGAGACAGTTTTAATTTTGCTACAGTTCAAACTCGTAAAGTTTAACAATTTTTCTACCCGTCATCCCTTTATATTAACAAGTTTGAGGTTCAGGGTCCAACCGAGGAATTCAATCTCCGGATTGCACTTTCAACTGATAAGAAAATCACAATAAGGTTATTATTTCTAACTCTAGTGGATTTATGGTTTTCCTTTTATTCGTTTTTTATTTTATTTGTTTGAATAGTTTATTGGAACTGGTTCGATTAGGAATTGTTCAATAAGGTCTATTTAATTAATAATATAGACAAATCCAATTTGACCGTTTAATTTTGTTGATTTGTTGGCTACTCATTTTTGAAAATGAGCGAGAAAAGGGCTATTGAATCGTCTTTAAAAATTTATAAAGCAAAACAAATAAAACTTTTTCAGCGCATTCAAAGAATTTATGATCTGTCGAAAGGCATTGCGGATAAAAAAGTTTTACAGCAATTTGAAACTACTTACCGTCTAATACCAAAAACCTTGACCGAATATGACGAAGTAGAATTCAAAATTAATGAATTAGAGTTGGAGTTGGATTCGGAATTTACTCCGACCTTTAACGATTCCCATATGGAGATGATTGAGTACATTGAAGAGATGGCTGAGAGCCTTGCGACGAAGAAAAAAGTGGCCGCTACTACCGCGGTTCCTGAAACTCTTTTACCAACCCTGGCGACGAACAAAATTGAAGTACACCTTCCAAAATTAGAGTTACCTTGTTTTAGAGGGGATCAAACGCAATGGTCGGTCTTTTATGAAATGTTTAAATCGTTAGTACATGAAAATAAATCGTTGACCGATCAACATAGAGTTCAATATTTAGTATCAAAGCTTGGTGGGGAAGCCTCGAATATTTGTAAGCACCTACCACCAGTGGCGGCAAATTACCCAGTGATTTGGGACGCGTTACAGAAACGTTACAATGACCCTAGAGCTCAAGCAGATACCTATTTAGAGCAAATTTTTGAATTCAAACCATTAAAGTCAGAATCAAGGGGGAGTTTAAGCTCAGTATTGGATAAATTTTGTGGGCCCATAACAGCCCTTAAAAGATTAAACACCGGAAATTTGGCTGATTCGATATTTTTAAATCGTGGTTTGAAAATTTTAGACCCCGTGTCCCGCCGGGCGTTCGAAGCCGCGGTTCGCGAAAAGGATATTCCTACTTATGAGGATTTTGTAACGTTCGTCGAGAAACAAATTAAAACCCTTCCTTGGGAATATAACTCAATGTCAACGACCAGATCGGAAAAACCGATAAAAAATTACAGACCAAAGGTTTTCGTTGCTCAGTCGGGAGGAAGTACTAGCGATGGTCTTGATAAAACTACAAATTGCTTGAAATGCAATCAGGGATCTCATCAATTAGTTGATTGTAAAGGATTTTTGAAAATGTCTCCTTGGGATAGATTTCGTTTTATTAAACAAAAGGCATGTTGTTTAAAGTGTTTTTCTTCTAACCATTTAGCACCTAATTGTAAAAAAGGTAATCCCTGTTCGCAATGTAATAAGCCCCATCATTCGCTGTTACATTTTGAGTTTTCAAAGAATCCCCCAGACCGTGTAAATTCGGGGGCGGAGGGTCAGCAGAATTCCTCGATCAACTGCTGTTCGATGGCGAATTGTAAAGATCGTTTTTCCGCCCAGCGTTCTTCTATGGTTTTGCTGTCTACTGCGGTAGTAACTATGCAAAATGGCGGGGGAAAACTGCATGATGCGCGGTTTTTGATTGATTCGGGCAGTCAGTGCCATTTTCTAACGGCGAAAACATGCCGAAAACTTAAATTGCCTATTTCGCCTTTAAAAACATCGGTAGTAGGTTTTGGAGGAGCAGTCAATCCGGTTCTAGGGAAGACAGTTTGTAGTTTCAGTTCGAGGATCAATCCGAATATTTCATTTACGATCGAGCCTTTAGTGGTCGATAAGATTGTCGAGAAATTGCCGGCTAGGGAAATTGATCGATCTCAGCTGTCTTATCTATTAAATCTGGAACTTGCAGATGAGACATTTCATTTACCGGGTGATATTGATGGAATCATAGGGGCTGAGCTGGTGCCTCATTTATTGAAAGAAAATAAATACAGAGGAAAACCTCTTCAGTTGATGGCAGTGGATAGTGTTTTGGGTTACATTTTGATGGGAAAAGCCCCAGTTTTGGACCTAACACCCGAGAGTAATAATTGTTTGTCTGTTTGCCGTTCATCATTGGATAGTTTGGTGAGACGGTTTTGGGAAATTGAAGAGGTCCCAAACTTAATTACTTCTCTTTCGCCCGGAGAATCAGAATGTGAGAATATTTTTAAATCTTCGGTGCGTCGTTTGGTATCAGGACGGTTTGTTGTGTCGTTGCCTTTCCAGGAGCATCCCGATCGGTTGGGAGATTCATTTGAGATGGCCAAACGAAGATTTATGAACCTAGAAAAGCGCTTAGATCGCTGCCCGGAAAGTCGAGTATTATATCACGAGGTAATGTTGGACTATTTACAGCAAGGGCACATGTCATTGGTAACAAATCCGATGGATAAACATGGCTATTACATACCACATCATGGTATATTAAAGCCTGGTAGTTCGAGCACGCCTCTAAGAATCGTGTTTGATGCCAGTGCAAAAACTACGGCTCATTTGTCATTAAATGACGTTTTACATGTGGGTCCAAAATTACAAACGGATATCTTCGTATTACTATTGCACTTCCGTTTATTTTCAATAGCATTGACGGCAGATATTAAACAAATGTATCGGCAAATTCTGATTGATGACTCTCACCGAAGATTCCAACGGGTATTATGGAGATTTTCGTCAGAGGATCCAGTGGAGATCTACGAATTAAATTGTGTAGTGTTTGGCATCACCTCGTCACCTTATTTGGCTCTTCGAACTGTTCGTCAATTGGTCGAAGAAGAAGGTAAAAATTTCCCGGCTACCAAAGATCGAATTCCACAGGATATGTATATGGACGATCTTATCACTTCCGTCCCCTCGTTGCAAGATGCTGAACGACTTTATCAGCAAACAAAAAGGTTATTCGAAAATGGAGGTTTTCAGTTTACCAAATGGGCCTCTAATTCTTCCGAAATGCTCACTCTTTTCCCCGACGAGGATAAATCCTTTTCGACAAAGGATTTTGAAACGGGCACTTCTTTAGCGGTTTTGGGTCTTGAGTGGCAACCCAGCACAGATATTTTTTGTTTTCGGGTCAGTCACGAACATAAAGCCGGCACAAAACGAAATATCCTTTCGTCAGTTGCAAGAATTTTCGACCCCTTGGGACTACTGGCCCCCCTGACTTTATTTCTCAAGTGCCTGATTAAGGAACTGTGGCGTTTGGGTTTGGACTGGGATCAGGTTCCACCAGCTTCTATTAAAATTCAGTGGGAACGTTGTCAAGGGGAATTGGTAGTTTTGTCGAATCTTTCTATTCCGAGACACATTGGAGTGTTGGTTGGTTCGCGAGTTGCGTTGGTTGGGTTTTGTGACGCCTCCGAGATGGGTTATGGAGCCGTGATTTATTTAAAGGGCCTGACAGGAGAGGAAACTGTCAAGGTTTCTTTATTATGTGCAAAATCTAAAGTAGCTCCATCCAAGGTCCTGACTATTCCCCGCTTAGAGCTTTGTGCCGCCCTTTTGTTGGCAAATCTGCTGCAGGCTACAGCATCTACTCTTCGCACACGCTGTAACGTTGAGCGGGTTGTTGCACTGTCTGATTCAACGGTAGCTTTGCATTGGATTAAAGCTGCACCGTCCAGATGGCAGACGTTTGTAGCTCATCGGGTGTCTAAAATCCAAGATTGTGGCATCGATAGTTGGATGCATGTATCAGGCACCGAGAATCCAGCGGATTGCCTGTCCAGGGGCTTAACGCCATGCGAGCTCGTTGATCATACCCTATGGTGGAATGGACCGCTTTGGCTGGGTTCGGAAGAAACTTGCTGGCCCGTTAAATTAGACTTGGAGGAGCTGGAAACCCCTCCGGAAATTAAAAGTAGCAACATTTTAACAGTGGCGCGATCAGAAAAAATGGAAGAAAACTCCATTTGTGCTCTTGTTGATCGTTGCTCAAGCTACCTACGGTTATTACGAACGATGGTGCTAGTTTTAAAGTTTGTGAAAATATTACCGAACCAAATGAGAGTAGGGGAAAGGGAGTTAGACACAGCGGAAATTTATCTGTGTAGAGTGATCCAGCTACTTCATTTTACACAAGAATTCGATAGATTAAAGAAGGGGGAAACTTGTTCACCAAAACTTCAACGTTTATCTCCATTTCTCGACCGTGGAATTATTCGAGTCGGTGGTCGTTTGCAGAATGCTGATATAGGGTTTGATAGTTGTCACCCGATTGTCTTGCCAAAGAAGGACCCCTTTGTTATTCGGTTGATTGATTATTATCATCAGGAAAATTGTCATGCCGGACCCCACCTGTTATTATCGTTAATTAGGCAAAAATTTTGGATTATATCCGCCCGAGAAATAATCAGAAGTCGGATAAGAAAATGTAACCGTTGTTTCAGAGTTCGCCCGTCGGTTGTGCCTCCAAAAATGGGTGACCTCCCTACTTGTAGAGTTACACAATGTAAGCCATTCGAACAAACTGGAGTGGACTACGCTGGGCCGATTCGCATTACTATGGCTAGGAGACGAAACCCTTTCATATTTAAGGCGTATATTTGTTTATTTATATGTATGTCGACCAAGGCAGTTCACATTGAACTGGTATCTGACTTGTCTACTCCCATGTTCTTGGCGGCTTTCCGGCGATTTTTGTCGCGCCGTGGTCCATGTAGAATTATATACTCGGATTGCGGGACAAATTTTGTGGGGGCTCATGAGCAACTGTCAAAATGGTTGAATTCTTCCGGGTATCAGGATGCGCTGACTAATCAACTGTCGGAGCATCGAATCGAGTGGAAATTTATTCCACCCGGAGCTCCTCACTTCGGAGGGATCTGGGAAGCTAATGTTAAATCGGTGAAGTCCCACTTATTTCGAGTTATTGGAACCCAGCTTCTGACTTATGAAGAGCTGAACACAGTGTTGGTTCAGATTGAAGCTGTCCTCAATTCGAGGCCCCTTTGGCCCCTAAGTTCTGATCCGCGGGAGCCACTCGCGTTAACCCCTGCTCATTTTTTGAACCTTACTCCACTGAAATATTTTCCTGCTCGAGATGTACAGAACAGCGAAATTAATCGTCTTACCCGCTATGAGCTAGTCGATCAGCTGGTCCGGTCGTTTTGGAATAGGTGGAGAAAAGAGTACCTGCATGAGTTGCAGATTCGACACAAATGGTCAAAGTCCTCTGCTTCGCTCACTGTAGGAACTGTTGTAATTGTGGATCAGCCCAACCTCCTTCCTTTAAAATGGCCAATTGGAGTAGTTGAGGAGGTGTTTCCGGGAACCGATGGGGTCGTGAGAGTGGCACTTGTACGGGTAGCTACGGGTCGGTATAAGAGGCCGGTAACTAAGCTTTACCCTTTACCGTCACAGTAGTACCAGTATTTTGTTTGTTGATATTATTTTATTTTGTTTTTTGTTTGTTTGTTGTATAGTAAGCTCATGTGTTTCTTTGTACGATTTATGATGATGGATAAGTGTTTTTTTTTTTTTGTGTGGGTGTATTCTGACCTTATCTGAAAATAACCTTTCAGAGGCGGGGGGATGTTTACGCGGGAGGATTACCGCGAGAGATTTTGATTTATCTGTAGGGGAAATAGCTCTGGGAGGTGCTGCGCTCTGGCAAGCCAATTCTACAATTCTACAAGGAAACCGTTTTGGGGAGTAATTGGCCATTGTGTTCTATTAGTTTGAAGAGGCTGGATCTGTGCTCCGATCGAGTGGGGTGTTTGCCAGAACCAGCGAAAGTTATTTCCGGTTTTTTTTTATTTTCAAATTTTGCCGATGGTTGGTGCATGGTTTTATTTTCCGTTATAGTTATAGTTTCATATGGGTAAAACGATCCTTTCATCGCCAACCACTGGGGAAGAATTGTTCGCTGCTTCTGAATTCTTGGCGTGGTCATCAGGTGGATTCGGGCTTGTCCTAGACTTTCTTTATCCTTTCCTATCCCTCATATTCCTCCTAGAAGCCGAACCGCTCGAGAAAGAAGCTATCAGACCCCAGGTAAGTGTGAACAGTTTTTCGTTATTGGGGGTTTTGAGAGGACGAATAAATATTTGGGTTTTCGATCGTTTGGAAAGCCGATTGATAGTTTTGAAATTCTCAGATTCAATTATTTTATTGATTTGAATAAATTTTTAAATTTTTGCTAATTAATTACAGTCCACTGGCTAAACCAATCATAAATTATTTACTAATAACATCTTCTGATACCTGTCGTATGTTTATACTTATTCCTAATTTGTATTCTCTAGCAAATGGGAATTATAAACTATCGATACTACTATGTACTATCAATAGTATTACAACGAGAGTCCTGGGATATCGATAATTCCCAACTATCGACTATTGGACCCCCTAGTAAAGGCATAATATTAGTTTGTAAAGGGTGTCCCAGAATTAACGCAAGATTTGATTTAAATAGAAAACACAGTTTTTAGTATTTTTCTTGTTATTTTTTTATTGAATTATAAAGTAAATAGGATAGGGTTATTTATGGAATAACACATCAGGCAAATGGCCTCCACGACTTTGCTGGCACATACACTCTTTTGTCGAACTTTTCCATGACCATTTGCCAAAAATGTGGTCGAATTTCGTTGATGCAGCGTTGAATTTCCTCTTTTAATGCACGGGTGGATGTGGACTAGTTGACATACACCTTTGACTTCAAATAACCCCATAAAAAGAAATCTAAAGGTGTTAAATCACACGATCTAGGGTGCCAATTCTGATCACCGAAACGAGAGAGTACACGACCTAGAAATGTCTCGTGCAGTATTTGAATTGTTTCATGGGCTGTATGGCATGTGGCACTGTCTTGTTGAAACCACATATTGGCTACATCAACATCATCCAATTTCGGCACAATGAACTGTGTTATGGATTTTCAACAACACTCTCACGCACTGCTTCGATACTGACATTTGAACGGCTTGTTTTGGACGACTTGCCAGCACTTTACTGCACAATTTGGCGGCAAATTCAAATCTTGCGTTAATTCTGGGACATCCTTTACTTCATTTTACAGAAAACCACAAATTTCAATTATTTCCATCGCTGAAAATACATTTCTTACGGTTAGGCTGTCGAGATAGTTTCAAATCTGGAGATAGATATATATAAAAACAAATAATACGGGACAAGGTCCCCAATGAATAACCATGAACTACAGCTAACAAATTCGTTTATGGCAAACAAATTTGCAATTACATTATGAAGAAAAGTAAAATCAAGCTTAAAACTATTTAACAAAATAATAAAATAAATGATTTTTTAACTCTACAAAAAGTCATAAATGGACCGAACTATTAAAAAGAAATGCAAAATGAAGAAGTCAGTAAAATGCAATACAACAACAAACACTATAATGAATACATCGTTCCCAAACTAACATGCGCCTGTCTGGATGGGGAAGAGGTGTTGGAATAGGAGGTTGATATTAGGAGGTAGGGAGTTCCAGAGGGTAGAGGAGCGAGCGAGGGAGGAACGATCGTACCCAACAGTACATTAATATTTTGATATCTCGTCTCATGGTCATATGCATTATGTATTATATAAATGATATGTATTGAATATATAATGATTAAATATGTATTGAATATATAATGATTAAATATGTATTGAATAAATTATGTCTATTATATGATATATAGTTTTATTTGTTTAATTACATTTTTTAAAATCTCATTTGCTTTTAAAGCTATATATTAGTAATATAACCATAAAACTTACATGGATTACATTCCAAAACAAATAATTATTATCTAAGATATGCTAATTAACGCATATATAATTTTGACTTTATTTTAATATTTAATTTAAAGAGATCTCATTTGCTTTTAACAGCTATGCAGTAAAATAAACATAAAATTTACATGGATTAGACATTACCAAAACAGATATGCTAATTATTGCATTATTATCATACGACCTTAATAAAATATTTTTATTTTTTTCATATTTATTACATACGAATCACCTTTTAGCAAAGAGGATTATATTAGTGACGAGGGTGTCAGTGTTACAATAGTTCCCGGTTCACGATTGTAGCATCATACAAAGAAATAATATTTTAAATACAAACAGAAAGTAATAACTGTATTTGTTTAGTAAAAATTGGTTTATAAAACTGGTGATAATTAAATTAATTAAGTAGACTAAATAATAAACAAGATACGAATATGTAATTATGCTCTTTATTGTTACAGTTCCACTAGAAGACTCCCTTCGAAGAATTTAGTGAAGACATTCTCCATCGTTCGGTCATAACTTCCATGACTGCGTGGCTCCATGAACTCGACCCACCCTGCTTGAACACGACCCCTACTAAGACGCGGAGGGTTCGCCCTGATAATTTTGAAGGATTTATGTTTAGTTTGAAGGGAGTTATTGTCAATGTTAATCTTGTAAGCTGATTTTATAAATAAAGTTTTTTTTTTTTTAATCTTTTTTTAAATCTCAACTGTTATGAGATCGTCAGTTGTAGAGACGGAATAAAACTCAAATATTTCATAAACACTTTGTCTGTGAAACCAAAAGAAATATCGTGGGTGTTAAAACGGTACAAAATTGAAAATTGTGAGCTCTTTTCGCTTATAAGTTAAAATGAATAAAATTAAGCAAACCTTGCAATTGTTGTTGCAAACCTTTGTTAGCTGTTGAAAATGAAGAGCATGTAGTCTACCAAACTGTGGAATACTCATAAATTCAAATTGTTAGTTTTAAACTTCATCTTAATTAATGGTTGTCATTTATTAAATAATAAACTATAAATATATAGTAGTATAGATGCTACTATTAATCTTGAAACTTCTTTATTGTGATAATATTACAATCTGCCTTTTAATGGGTAATATTATTATATAACGCTCATTCATGCAGTATTTACAAACAGCCCAGAGACTTTCTAAATTCGAATTGTTGTCACATCCCTCGCATGCAAAAGAGGAAACGGAGTCTTGGGACCCACGCTCCTCCGTCAGCCGTGTCACCGAGCCAGCGGAGGCTAACCAAGAAGAGCGCGAGAGCCACAGACGCTCAGGACACGATTGGAGAAATTGCCCCTTGCCAGGATCCCCACTGCCACGTATTTGTAGCAGGTCACGAAGCCAGTGTTGTTTTAGTCTCCGAGGAGGATTATAGGGATGAATGGTGCAGTGCAATGACTGTGCTAGGGGAATAGGGTGGTTTGATAGGTTGCTATGGAATTTCATGAACTTGGAAGGGATGAGTTCAAGAATGTAGGGTATATTCAGATTATTATGAAGGGTTTTGTTGCTGACGTAATAAGGGGCATTTACTATTGTTCTCAGAACTTTTGATTGAAAGGATTGGATACGCTCGATGTTCCACTTTGTTTGCTCCCATAGCTCTATTCCGTATGTCCAGATAGGCTTCAGTATAACTTGCTAACCTTGCTCAATGGCAATATTGTAACCGATGAAGTTATACTGAGGTGCAATTATAACCGAAGGGTTGTTAAAAATGCTAATAAGACAGATAAACTAACTGTGGAAAGAGTGCCAACGAGTTCGTTAACGACGAGAAAAATTCTCAAAGCGGTAACAGTGGTCATGCTACCTCATACTCATTGTAATTGTAAAGTACATATGTAAAAAAAGAATAATATACACCGAATGGCTGGGAAATAGCAATGGCGATAAGGCCGCTAAAGATAGGACAAAACAAACACAAAAACTAACACTTGAAGGTTAAGCTGGCTTAATTATTTATCTGTCATTACAGGCTAAACGATTCTGTAGTCTCGAGCTCTAGATTATAAGTTTAAGGTATTAAGTAGTATTAGTGTTCAATATTTCAACAATTACAACATCTGATTCCTTGTAATATATATATCCGTTAAACGTGCTATGAAATATCTCTTTTAACGATGAGCTATGTAACGACGAGTACTACAGTTTAGAATAATATATATACAATTATATTTTCTATTGTAATATTTGTTGATATATTTTTGTATGTACCGCATAGGTATAACCTTTAATGTAAAAACAAATATAATTAAATAAAAATTCTTCATCAAAACTAAAACAAACAAACTATTATATGTATCTGCGGTATAAAAACTTACTCAGATAATTTAGAAAAGAGATTCGCATGTTTTTAAGTAAACAAACAGTTACTGTGTTTACAGAGGTTATATAACAACGTTTTTTTTGTTTTTCTTTTTCTAAACCCCTTAAAATTATATAATGTGAAAAATATGAACAAAAGAATTGACAAATTTTCTCCTCTTTCTGCAATGTGCAGATGCATTTGAAGGAGGTTGGGTTACATAAAATCAATTACATAAAATTGAAGTTAGTAGGAAAATAACATGAATACAATTCTAGGCCATCGATGGGGGAACGGAGCGGGGGTTATAGAGTTAAACACCGGGTTTGTCAGGTATTGCAGGGAGTCGAAAAATTTGATATGTCTACGTTGGATGAATATATATATATATAACAACGTAACTACAACGAGGGTTATATACCTCCACTATTTAACATATGGAAGTCTGTATGTATATATACATTTTTTTTGTGCAAATACAATTATGATGGACTGTTAACACCATCAGTGGTTGTTTTGGTGTTGCGCAGTCTAAAAAGGATTATCAGTGACTAAAATCACTTACTTTAATCGTGCTTCAAAAATAAAGAAACGAGATTGTGAAGTACTCGCTGGGTACGTTGACAGTTTTGTTTTAACTATAAATTGCCTTTTTAAGAAAAACAAAATGTTAATAATTAAATAATTTTTTTATTCCTATGATTAATGATCTAAATAATCATAGAGGAAAATACCAGAACTCTAAATCTAGATTATGTTCTGAGCTGCGACATGAGAATTCTTAAAAGTTAGTGGAACCGACTAGTTTTATATTTGTTTTTCTTAACTCCTCCCAGTTGTGTTTTAAGGTGTAGTGGAATATAGCTTCATTATTCATTATTGATGTAGTTATTGTTAGGAACTTTCAGACACACAGATAGACGATATTTACTTTTATATAGAACTTTCAGACACACAGGCAGACGATATTTACTTGTATATAGAACTTTCAGACACACAGGCAGACGATATTTACTTTTATATAGAACTTTCAGACACACAGATAGACGATATTTACTTTTATATAGAACTTTCAGGCACACAGGCAGACGATATTTACTTTTATATAGAACTTTCAGACACACAGATAGACGATATTTACTTTTATATAGAACTTTCAGACACACAGATAGACGATATTTAATTTTATATAGAACTTTCAGACACACAGGCAGACGATATTTACTTTTATATAGAACTTTCAGACACACAGATAGACGATATTTACTTTTATATAGAACTTTCAGACACACAGGCAGACGATATTTACTTGTATATAGAACTTTCAGACACACAGGCAGACGATATTTACTTTTATATAGAACTTTCAGGCACACAGATAGACGATATTTACTTCTATATAGAACTTTCAGACACACAGATAGACGATATTTACTTTTATATAGAACTTTCAGGCACACAGATAGACGATATTTACTTTTATATAGAACTTTCAGACACACAGATAGACGATATTTAATTTTATATAGAACTTTCAGGCACACAGGCAGACGATATTTACTTTTATATAGAACTTTCAGGCACACAGGCAGACGATATTTACTTTTATATAGAACTTTCAGACACACAGATAGACGATATTTACTTTTATATAGAACTTTCAGGCACACAGGCAGACGATATTTACTTTTATATAGAACTTTCAGACACACAGATAGACGATATTTACTTTTATATAGAACTTTCAGACACACAGATAGACGATATTTAATTTTATATAGAACTTTCAGACACACAGGCAGACGATATTTACTTTTATATAGAACTTTCAGGCACACAGATAGACGATATTTACTTTTATATAGAACTTTCAGACACACAGATAGACGATATTTAATTTTATATAGAACTTTCAGGCACACAGGCAGACGATATTTACTTTTATATAGAACTTTCAGGCACACAGGCAGACGATATTCACTTTTATATAGAACTTTCAGACACACAGATAGACGATATTTAATTTTATATAGAATTTTCAGACACACATGCAGACGATATTTACTTTTATATAGAACTTTTAGACACAAAGGCAGACGATATTTACTTTCATATAGAAATTTCTGTCTGTCTGTAAGTAATGGCGTAGCCGTCTTATGTATTTTTTGTAAATATTTGGCTTAATTTATTTACTTATTCGGAAATTTTAATTTTTTTTTTTGCAATTACAATTTTAATTTCTCCTCTAACTATGATGTGCTGATGCATTCGAATGTAAAATTTTAATTTCTAAACACATCACTAGAATTATCCTTTTTCCAAATATCATTGTACTTGAGTTGATTTGTGATAACCGAAGTTCTTTACGTAGTAGGTAGATGACGCTGAATGACCCTGACCTGACTTAGAAAAGGTTAGGTATGTTAAATACTAGGTAGAGGAAATGATGTATAATTTGTTTATGTATCATATGTATATTTATTATATCCATTAATGATAAAAAAATTGACAAGCTTCAGTAACTATCGCTTACCTTTGGCTAAGGGGCGAGCAGTCCCATGGGAGACCGAACCGTTGGGGAACGACAGACTCACTGACTGATGAGTTCTAAGAGGTGTTGTACAGGGATATTTATACAGGAGGCCTTGACAACAGCTGATCGCTCTCACACCGTTGACAAACTGCCGAGTCGCATAGCACCAGCGGAATTCTCTCTGTCGTCATTTCACACATGTTTGTCCGACATTGTTTTATTTCTATGCTCCAGAAAATAAATATAATATACCATATTTTCCGTTTGGTTACAATATTTGAATTTTATTAAGCTTGAATATTATTCGCTTTGACGAAGCTGACCGCCGGCGAATGAACAATGCTACAACTCACTGAAGACGAAAACAAATTAACAAACAATAGCTTTCTCAGCCATTTTCTCTCGTTCCCGATTAATTTTTATCTTATTTACATTCGCCCAGCTTTAAATGCTATCTGATTATCGCCTAATACCGGTCACAGTTGGGTTCTCTAGCGTTTCCTTCAAGATTGGCAGAAGTAATACAAACTACAAAATTCTTAGATGTGCCGTTGTTCGCCGTTCCGCGAGGTCGATGCTCTCCCACGAATTTGGCCTTCCGATCTTAATGCTTTAAATACTTTACAAGAAAAAAGATTCATGGCTTCATGTCAGCCATGTTACTTTCTTTCCAAATGTTTATTGTAAATTCTCTGGTATTGACGAAATAAATAACGATTGAAAGATACGTAGCATGTTTGAACAGACATTCCGATTTGACCTAAGACAAGACTACACATGACTTTAAATGAAGTGCTCATTTCAAAATGGAGTTGCCAGTTTAAGGGATATCAATGAACAGCATAATTATTCTAGTAATTATATTTGAGTGGGTGTATTTGTAACTAAATACTAGTTATTAGTAAATAAATACTAAAAGGAATTGTTTCTCCCAACTTTCTTCACGATATTGTCGAATGGTAAGTCGTCTTAAATAAATTGTTTTATATCTTAGATAGATCTTTATCTGAAAAATTACAATATTTTTGTACAGCACTATTAATTACAATGTAATAATTCATTCATACTTATGTACAATTCTCTGGAGATGGGCCTTTAAAAATGACGACTTTTTTATTTTGTCATAATTGGTGCAAGGTAGTAGCAGTTACTCAGACTTTACTCTTACCTCAGTTACTGGTGGAGCAGTGACGTGTCACCTCAATATCTCGGTTTAGACCAGTTTCGACCCGCCCCACTCTCTTTAACCTTACTGGTACACTTATCAGAAAAATAATTTATTATCAAATATACTAATATACGAGAAATTAGTTTAATTACTTTTATTTTTATCAAATCACCGACTAAATTAATTGTGAATTTCAATTTTATGCGAACTTAAAATATAATTTAGTTTTAGCATTATATTACTTAGTTTCACTCAACTTAGCAATAAATTGTTACTAAAAATTATTTTAATTTTATTTATTCATCATTAATTTTATTTTGATTTATTTTTAAGTTCCAATTCAATGGTTTTAATACTATATTATTGATATTTATTTTGCAATATAAGTACGTATGGATTTTTGCTGGAGTGGGTTGCTTTTTGTTTTTAATTCAGCTCCAATTCTTTGTATCTAGGATCCGATCTTTGTCTTCTTCTCCTGTCCCGTAATATCCCGAGATGCTTCCTGAACTAAATAATCTTTCGCAAGCGATTTCCCTCGTTCAGCCTGGTCTCACAAAGAAAAACCGGACATCTGACCAACTGACGACGAGTCACTGCGTCTAATTCCTCCGAATCACTCTGTTCTGTTTATCTTTTACTTACCAGTAAGCCAATTGCGGGCCTCAGGTCAATTAACTTTTCCTCCAGGCATTCAAAGACAGATTGGCTTACCAATACTCTCAGGTGTGAAAAGATCAGAATCACTGTTTTTGGACCGGTACCGGTAATTTGTCACTGCTACAACGGTCTCACAGGAGCAGTTGGAGCTGACAGATTTTAACTGAACCGTCACACCCCTACTAAGTTGTAGAAAGTGACTGGTACTTTCAGTCACAACTAGTTCTGTCACAAGTAACTGCCTTACGGTAACAGCCATTGAAATGGAGTTCTGTAACTACTTACCTTCGTTTTCACCTGTTTCACGTAGTTTCTTGTGCCAGGTTGTTTCTTGTTCCTCCAGATGGCGTTATAGCTCCTCCCGTTCTCCGCTAGAGAGCATTCCAAGTGTCCCTTACCAGTAGTCTCTATTCACTATACCATTTTCCTGTATTTTAAATTTTGTACTAGTAAGTGATTTTACTGTTTTTTTTTTCGTTTTATCTCTCTTCACTTTCCGATGGAAAAAAACTACGATTCTCCTTCGGTACTGTTTAAAAAGAGATGGAAGTCCTAATATTTCTCCCGCTCACAATGACGTTCCAGTGGTTACCCTTTATGAGATTAATCAATCTGAATTAGGAATTCGTCTGTTCGTTTTAAAATATCTGGACAGCTGTCATTGGAAATGTGGTCTAAGGGATAGAAATATTACGAGTTTTATCATTATTAAAATAGTGTACTAAATATTATAGTTACCCCGTTGAATAGTTACAATGAAAAACATTGGATACAATAGGGACATGACTGGCTGCTAGTCATTACATGTGACAAGAAGTATTAGGTTATCATAACAGTAACAACTTGTAGAAGTACAGGCGTTGTTGTGCGTACAGTACATTTATTAATTACTAGCTCAACTTAAAAAGAATTGAAGATATTATTTTCTGTCGGGCAACATATACACTTAAATTGCTGCATCACCTCCAGGTCAACTCTATATCCTCCCTAACTTCACTATTGCTGTATGGTGTAAGATGTATGATGTTAGATGTATGGGATATGGTGTATGGTGTATGGTATAAGATGTATGGTGTAAGACATATGGTGTATGGTGGTCTCTCTGTTGGACTCGTATATAGGTCCATGCGAATCATGAATTAAAATAAGATCTTTATTTGAATAATTACAATTTGCACGAACAACATTACTAATTGGGGTATAAGAATTCTAAGGGTGAGGAAACAATAAAATTCAACTCTCCAATATCTTCTATATAATTATTATTCAGCAATTATCAGGCGAGTGTTGTCAGGATCTGGTTCAAACTTATATTTGTACTCTTCAAACAGCCTCATCAGTTCCTCCTTGTACAGTGAATGGTAGTGATCGATTTGTTCTTGGGTCGGCTCGGCAATTTTAGGTATGTCCATCGGCTTACCGACTGAAAAACAAAACAAAATAAGATACTAAGTTATATGGAAATAAATAATAACATAAGAGAAATTTGTGAGAACGAGAAGAAATCTCCAGAGAGCTGCTTTCAATCGACAAAAACACACAACCGCGAACTGTAGCGCACAGAGCCTAAAGTGCCTTCAGAAAACTATTAAAAGGATTTTTAAATATATTTACAGCCTATTTAGAAGACCACATATGAAGGATTCAGTAAAGATCTTATTTCCAAGAGTTGGACTTCTTCAACATCTGACCAGATATGATCTATTTCTTCAGTTTGATCACTGTTGTTACTTTCAAAGTCGATTTAAATAACAAAATGCATTGGAAAGTGATACGAAATGACTTCATAGAATCGCGATGATGAACACCGATTCACCATTAAAGCTTTATTTTACAACAGGCTTATAATGGTTGTCACTAAATATTGGCAAGTTTTTTTTCTGCCTTGTTTCGTTTTTACCCAAGTATGCCACTCACCATTATGAAATAACCTCTACGTCAGTATCTTACACGTCTCATATGCTTCAGTCGAATATGTGAGTTGTTGCAGGTTGGTTCACCACGAATAAATAAAAGTTCCCCTCTTAACGTACCAGAAAACACCCGCATACGTTTACAAAGTTTACCTTGTTGGGGTCCGACATACGCAAATATCGCTTACAATATAAAATAATATTGATGTCCATAGACTGGAGAGAAACTTACCAACAGTGTTTATCGGCGACCTCCTGGGCACGAACTTGAAAGGCCAGGATCTCCCAGTGGGTAGGCAAAGTTGGATGCCGGTCAGCTTACCAATCTGGTCCGAGAGCCACTTCCCCAGGGTCCCGGGAAGGGGAGACAGGTCGAAAATGTTGTTCTCCCCGAAGTGGAACACAGGCACGAGGCCGCACCTGGCAAAAGAAACAGACACATAGAGCAGGCACTGCCTACGGATAGGGGGAAGGGCAATGCGAACTCGATGTAGAGATGTGATATTGCTAAACGACTTTTACTCTCTATATTTGCACCAAATGTATTTTGGACTAAAATTAATCATCATATTTGGAGATGAACCTGAAATATAGACTTACAATTTGAGATAGTTTGAACATTTCCAGGACCACTACTATAGCATGTGCAGTCATATAAAAGTCTATGGGAACGACGTGTACCTGAGTAATAGTAGAGGGCTTCAACTTACCCGAGAGTCAGGGCCAACTTGATGAAGCCTTTCTTCCTGTTGAGGATGATGTTGTTGTCTCCGGGCTTGCAGTACTTCACTTCGTCCGCTCCACCGACGCTCAAGAGTATCACTTGTCCTTTTTTACTTTCATCGAGCAAGTACCGGAAGCTTCTCACACTACAAGACACCAAGTCTGAAAACCAACCAACAGGTTAATAATCTTTGTAGAGGAGAGTCTTTTAAAAGAAAAGAAAGAAACGCTTTATTATAAAGTACAAGCAAATCCCCGGTATACAATAATATTAAGAGTTACGTTACTACAAACTGGGTGGTACGTCTAGGGACGAGTGGGGTCTGGGGCTAAAGCTGAGACATGTATGTATACGAAAAGGGTAAGATTCTGGGAAGCACGCAGTTGCTTAATTAAAAAATAACAGGGAGCCATCAGTGACTTACAAGAATACTTGCAGTCAGGGATGGCCCTGTTAAGTATTATGAATAAACGTCCCTAGTTAAGTTTAGCGGCAACAGTGATATGCGTTACAATTCAGAAGCTATGAATAGAGAGGAAACAAGAGGCAATAGCTGAATTGGAGAAGAAACAGGCTTCCTGCGTTCGAATCTACTTACAAGAATACTTGCAGTCAAGGATGGCCCTGTTAAGCATCATGCAAAAACTTCCCTAGTTAAGTTTAGAGGCATCAGTGAAATGCGTTACAATTTAGAAGCCGTGGCTAGAGAGGAAAAAAGAGGCAATAGCCGACTTGAAGAGGAAGCAGGCTTTCTGCATTTAAAGCTACTTACAAGATTTAGAACTGAATATTTGCCGTGAGTGATGTCAAATACCGTTTGTAAATAAATCCATAAGAGCACTTACTGAACCCCATCCCTATTTCCCTCAGCAGAGGGTAGAAGAAGTTGTGGTCAAGGGTTGCCGTGAAGAAGGTGAGACCCGGAAAGAGTTCGTCTCTAGCAGAGTAGTCAAGCCCGAAGTTGCAAAACACGCTAGTGCTGAGGATCCCATGAGGGTGGTAAATGAATATGTAGTTCTTGTCGGCTGATATGTCGGCCGTCTTGTGTAGTCTGACGGGGAAGTAGTCATTGAGGTACTTCCAGATAGGCAAGCTTTTGAGGATCTTGAGTCTGAAACAGATAAGTGGTGAGAGCTATCATCAGTGTATATAAACGTAATTATTATCAATCAAACTAAAATTGAAGGTAGTTGTGTTTTACACAAGAGACCGAAAATACGAGGACAGTTACCGAAGACATTTTTTTCAAAATTTGAAAAGAGGAATGGTGGAAAAATTAATTATCTTGGAATTTATAGGAATGAAAGGGATCCTTTTATTTGAAGGCTGGGTAAAGGAATTGAGGAGTGTGGCAGACCTCAGCGGGGGTTTGGATATCTTGTTACAGTGGTGAGAGTCCACTGAAGGTTGAGCCTAGAGTCTGTCTAGGCATGTAGTTCTAACTCGTTCGGGGTTGGGTAGCGTTCAGTGGTGTGCCCGTCAGGGGCTTGTTGATTGGCCAATGGCCGTGGTGTACAACGAAGACGATGCTTTAAATATGTTTAATCTATTTTATTTATGTAAGGTTTCAGGCGAGAGTGAAAAACCCGAGGTATAAGGTGTCCTTCAGCAGTGGAATGTCGTTGACGGAAACAAACTGGTGAGTAGAATAAAGGTTTTTGGATTCAACAATTAGAAGTAGACGTTATAATAGGAATTTTTCAAATATTTTTGAGAGGTTAGGGAGTAGGCTAATTTGGCGGTAAGATGATGTGTCATTGGGTCGTTTACCGGGTTTGGCAAATAGGACTATACTGCAATGTTTCCAGAGGAGAGGAAAGTTTCTCGTATTAAAGAATCTTCGTTTCGAATTTAAAGAATCGGAACGGAAGGATGCCTATTGCCACTTTTCCAATCTGCAGTACTGTTTGTACGAGCGACGATTAGCAACAAAGATGTTGGCATGTTTGCCACACAGTTCTCAAGTGGCATTTGGATTGGATTTGGTCTTTAAGATGGTAAGGTAAAAGATTTTGATTAAGAATTTTTGGATGACGGTGGGGTGACGATGCCTCCCAAGCCAACCTCTGGACCAAAGTAGCGAAAGAATGCACTGCATCATCTACGTCATCAGTTATGGAACCAGCAGACACCTGCACACCGACTTAGTCAACACACAGCTGACACCTGCACATCATCTTAGTCAGCAGTAGGCTCAGCATTGCACTATCTAATCCAGCCATATATATGTCTCCTTTTCCTCTCACGAGCTCTCATTCATTTCGTTAGTGTACCCCTGACGTATTACTTATTACTCTTACCATATAAGTTTGATTGTTTGTCTAAAGTTAATAAAGTACTTTTTAAAAAGGCCCTTTTGGTTTATAAGTATTTAACTGGCGCCCGAACAGGGACCTTGGCAGTGTTAATATAAATTCAGAAGAATCTCTCCATTCAACGATCCCGCGTTTGGCTAGGCAGACCTGAGAACTTTTCGATTCTTTCCATGAGAAGGCCGATGAAATATTAACAGGACTTCAGGATTGATCGAGCACTTGTATATTTTAATATACATCCACCGAGGCTCCAAGAACCACAAATCTGTTATCTAGCGACCAGAGGAACCCGATAGAAGGAAACATTTTCTAGAAGAAGACATCACCTTGTATTGGTAAATATACTTTATTGAACACATTTACATGCCCATTACAGACAGCCTTAATATCAATTGTAACATTCAAGACTTACAAGAAAACGTAAGCATGACTTTTAACGATCACAAAATTTCCACTACAGACTATAAACTAATTCCAGAATTTGACGGAAATCCCAGCTATCTAGTAAGATTTATCAATAAAATAAATTTTGTAGCAAATAACGTCTGCACAATCGATAATCCACATCATGAATATAACGCTAAACAATTAATAGAATTGTATATATATATATATATATATATAATAATATAATATTATATATATAAGTTAAGGTTCGGACATCGTAGGTAGCCAGCCTAATCCTCAAGCCATCGGGATGTAAACATCCCGAATGTATTTAGAGAGGCTTTAAAAGGCTCAAATAAAAACAGTCTTGTGACAACTCTCGTTCTGTAACTACATTCAACCTCTTTCCTTTTTCTTCACGTTTTTCGTTGACAATCATTAACTGGTGCCGAAACCCGGGAGCGGAGTGGGTTCGAGTCATTAACGTGCGAGTTGGCTTTTGTTTTTTTTTCCTTCTCATGCGCTTTCGTGTGATTTAATTAAAGTAGGTAATGGTGGACTTGGGGCCGGCAGCGTTTGAAGTTCCACAGTTACCTAAAGAAACCCTGGATGAAGCCCATGCAAACTCGCTGGCATGGATGAAAGTGCGGGCAATGACGTCGCAGGACATGAAGAAAATGATCTCAGACCTCGAAAATTATGCTGCACCCCTGGTTGTCCACTACAATAAAATAAATGAGAAAATGAAGGAGACAACTAGCGCCGAGGAAGTGGAGGGCAGGATGGGGTTCCTGTCAACAGGAATAGGTACAACTAGCGAAGGAGACGGGAAGGAAGGAAGGGTTCCCTTATGAGCGATCGTTCCTCGAATGCGCCCAGGCAATGATAGATGCTAGCGCAAGGGAAGAAGAAATAAAAATGAACGAAGATGACAACGATTGGAGCCAGATCCCATATAGGAGTTTGCCGGTAGAGACAGGGGAGCAACCAGAGAGAGAAGATTGGGAGTGACAAGGCCTAGGTACGCACCTCGGAAAGAAGATAGGAAATGTCATGGCTGTGGAAAGACGGGCCATCTGGTAGCTCAGTGCCCTCTCACTAAGTGCTTTGAGTGTGGGGAAGATGGACACATAGCAAGACAATGTCCATACTTGTTTCGTAGAAAGGAATTTCACAAAACAGAACCAACGGAGGTAAATAACTAGGAAATCCGGGAGAGGCGGAGCGCGACACCAAGAGAAAATGGATCATCGGGCGACGTGTCATCAGGGACGTCGGAGACAGACGGAGAGGAGTTGAAGCGCAGCGGGAGCAGACGACGGGAGTGGCAGAAGAATCCCTCGCGCAGATGTGAGTTGCGTACGGAGGCCTGAGGAGAGTGGCAGCAGAGAGGCGACCGCATCCTAAGGTGCAATACAGTGCGGGAAAGGATGTGTGGTTTTCCAATTATCGAGTTCGGGAAGGGGGAAAGGTGTCTCATTGATACTGGCAGCACCAATACAATTATATCTCATGGTGCGTTAGAGATGTTGAGTGGAGGAGAGAGGGCACACCAGATCAAGGTATGTAAGTGTAAATTACTTACTCTGGGGGGACCCTGCGAAGAAATGGGAGAAGCGATCGTGGGGCTGGACGTATGGGCGAAAGTAATGTGTGACATAAAAGCACACGTCGTGGAACATATGCCACGGGAATACCAGATTATAGTGGGGTGTGATGTACTGGGAAAAGTAGGCGCGCGCATTGAAAACAAGGGCGAGAACTGGAGGATCAAACTAGGGAAGAAAACCTATCGAAGCCGGGGGGACGTAAGGGGCGAAACGGAGCAAATAGGAGCGGTTAAGAGAGTGGAGGATTGGAGGGAGGGTCTGCGGAGCGAGTTCAGGGATATTTTTTTCGCTGAAGGGGACAGGCTAGGAGCAACGGGGAAAACGCTACATGAGATCCCGTTAAATGTAGAGTGGGTGACGTATGTGAAGGAGAGGCGGTATCCACAAGCGGTCAGACAACATATTAGAAAGGAGATCGAGGATCCCGAACGCCAAGGTATCATCAGAGATAGCACGTCTCCGTTTAATAGCCCTTTGTGGGCAGTGAAAAAGAAAAGCGACCGGGAGATAGTGAGGAAAAATACCGAATCGTGGTGGATTTTCGGAAACTTAACGACAATACCCAGGACGAAAAATATCCGATCACGTGGTTCGAAGACATCCTAGATAGACTCAACGGTCCGAAAATTTTTAGCACATTAGACCTAAAAGCAGGGTACCATCAGATCAAGCTAGCGGTGCATGACCAACATAAAACAGCGTTCTCGTTCGAAAGAGGGCATTTTGAGTTCACGAGAATGCCGTTTGGTCTCAAATATGCTCCAATAACCTTTCAGCGTCTCATGGACGAACTTCTTAGAGGAATGGACGAAAATATGTGCCAAATTTACATGGGTGACATGCTGATGTTTAGCCGAACGGAATCGGAACATATCCAACACCACCGGAACGCATTTAGAAGATTAAGAGATTTCGGGTTGAAACTGTCAATAGACAAATCGTCACTGGGCCAGGAGCAGATTAGTTTTTTAGGGCACACAATCTCGCCGGAAGGGGTTCAACCTGACTCAACGAAAGTAGAAGCGATCCAGAGAATGGAGGTGCCAAAAGACGTAAAAGGGATTCGGAGATTACTGGGCACGCTCAATTACTACCGCCGTTTCGTGACGGACATGGCAGAATATATGGTACCCATTAACAACTTACTACGGAAAGGAGCACGGATAATGATCACGCCGCTGATAGAGCAGAATATCCGCAAATGCTTGGCACGTGTGCAGGAGGCGGCGATTTTGGCTTTCCCTAACTTCGAGAAGGATTTTACAATCACCACCGACGCAAGCAACCATGCCTTGGGGGCAGTATTGTCACAGGAAGGCGGAAAACTCAAAGAATCCTCCTCAAGGGTAACGAGGTAGAAGGAATTCTTAGCGCAATACAATCTGGATATCATGTATAAGCCAGGGAAAGACAACGTCGTTGCAGATTGGCTGTCGCGCGCTATTTAGGTAAACGCCACAGAGGAAGGGGAAACATCGAGCGGTATGAGGCAATTTATTGAGGAATGGACGCCTAGAGAAGCGGGCAGGAGCAGCACGAGGGAAGATAGTGACAGGAGTGCGGATCCACCATCAGACGAGTCTATAGGGGAGAGACCGCGTGATATGGAGATGACGGATGAAATCATCAATGATAAGCGGAGGCAGATCGTTTGGAAAACTCAAACATCGGGTACTCTGAAAATACTCCATAGTACGTACGGCAGGAGTCAAATCGCGACGATTTGGTCACCACCGGGAGTTTGTGGAGATCAATTTGTCAGGCTCTCAAGGACGTGTCAAAACCTGGCAAAACACACCATTTATTCGTGGGAAACACGACTGTGTGGGACAAAATTAAAAAGCTGTGGCAGAAAGAGCTGTTGGGGGTGGATCGCTCGTTCAGTCGGTGTCTTTCCGCGGTCCAGACCCTGCGTGACGAGGAGCAGCAACGCGAGGTAACACTGGCGTAGCACCAAGGGAAAACCAACCACCGCGGTGGGCAGGAGATGGCGCAAGCACTACGAAGGCGCTATTTTTGGTAGGGAATGCAGCGGACCATTCAGGAGGTGATCGGAGCATGCGAAGTTTTCAGGAAGACAAAGTATGATCGACATCCCCCGCAGAGACGCCAGGGGGAATCACCCACGGCAGAAGCACCATTGATGGAGATTCAAGTGGACACCTTCACGTGGCGGGGTTTTAAGTGGGTCACTATCATTGACCCATTTAGCAAAGTGGCTATGGCCTATGCGGTGGGGGACTAGTCATCAGATTCCATATTACAAGCCCTCAACACATGGTTTCAATTCTACGGCATACTGGAGAGGATCTCGTCGGACGGGGGACGGGTGTTTGACAATGCAACCGTGAGAACTGAAATGCAAAAACGGGATGTTGCATGGCATTTTAATACCCTCGGGCATCCCAAGATCAGGGGAACCATCAAAAGGTTACACAGCACCCTTAGTGACCACTTACGCGTGTATCAGGAGGATAAAGGCCTGTCGGCGAACGTAGCGATGCCAATGGCGGTGGTGGCATACAACCACTCGATACACGCCATGACGGGGTTAGCACCCTTTGAAATTTTGTTTGGTTTACGAGTGAGACCAAGGAACTGGCCAGAGACGGTGGCGGATGAGGGGATGGTGGCACAGCTCCATAACATCCACATACAGCTCGGTAAGATGTGGCACGAGGTACGCGATAAGATTATACGCGAGAAATCCAAGCGCGTGGCGTGGGCAAATTTGAAGGTTCGGGATCGCATAGGGGCAATATCGATTGGGACCGTTGTGTACAGAAAAGTCGTATCAAATCGTAGTAAGGAACTGGTTCGGTACGAGGGGCCCTTTAAGGTCATCATAAATCGGGAACATAATCTCGTGACCATCGACAGTATGACCACCCCAAAGAAGAGGCGAACCGTTCACATTGAACAGTTGAAACTCCCACCACAGGAGGGGGGGGGTGTTAAATGTGCGTAAGATTGTGCCCTCGATCCGATACGGAGCAACTGATTCGGAATCATATGCTTCACATGTGAAGCTCAGAGAGAGTTTTTGTTTTCATTATATATATTGTGGATAAGTTTCTTGGTTTTTTTTTTTCACCTGGCAGCCGCCGGGTCACAGGCGAATGTATTATATTTTCTTATTATTATTATCTTTTTTCTTTGAGTTCTGTTGTTTGGGGTGGACTATGAATATATTAGACCGTAAGCGTGATGTCAGGGATTATAGGCTGGGTGCTGCGTGCCTTGGAGTTTACGAATGCGTAAACTGGCAGGGGGGAGTTAAGGTTCGGACATCGTAGGTAGCCAGCCTAATCCTCAAGCCATCGGGATGTAAACATCCCGAATGTATTTAGAGAGGCTTTAAAAGGCTCAAATAAAAACAGTCTTGTGACGACTCTCGTTCTGTAACTACATTCAACCTCTTTCCTTTTTCTTCACGTTTTTTGTGTAAGATCATTAACTTATACATATATATATATATATATATATATATATATATATATATATATATATATATAGAACTAAATATATAAAAAATATAGATAGCTTTATAACAACTAACCTCTCTAAAATAGAAAATTGTATAAATAATGACACCATATACTTACCACCTATAAGCTTAGTTCAGTTAACCCAAAATGAAAGTTAAAAGGAACTTCCAAAAATATCAAAACATATAGTAGACTCGACTATGAACAAATTGTATGAAACAAAGAACGTAATCAAAATATCAAACATCAGTGAATTACAAAATTTAAATGTAACAAACATAAATATTGAACCACTCACATTTAACAATTCTTCTAATATGTATATATATACATCAAAAACAAAGGGGAAAAAGGTACAGAGAAACAACACGCATGAAAGTTAGAACTAGACGGTCTATTTCAAGTCTATAACCGTGTATATATACATTCGGAATGTTTACATCCCGACGTTCGGGGATTAAGGTTGAGTACTGATGCTGCCCGGAGCTTAATTCCCCCCTGCCAGTTTACGCACACCTCGTAAACTATGAACTCTAAGTCTAAATTGAGGACGACTTAGGCGGTATTACGATCACTCTCCTAATCGTACTAAGGGAGCGAAGGCCAGCCCAAACAGTACACAACCTGTAATCCCTTACATTCGGTCGTATTTCTAAGACACTTACTTATAGTCCAAATAGAACGCTGCCTCCAACACTGCAGCCACTAGTGACTAAATAAAAAAAAACAAACAGAAACAAAAAAAAAATTACATGGCTTATTACTCACAGAAAACACATTGGCATCTTACACGCTACGCTAAATCAATAATTCTACACAGCCTGTGTACATTCTAAAAAAACAACAAAAGGAACTACAAAAAAAAATACTTCTACAAATGGTACGAAGTGTACGTATGTATACCATACCAAATTTGGCTACGTGCAGAAGCAAGGACACTCCAACTCACTCATGGCCTGCACCGTCCCCCCCTGGTGGGAGTTTTAACTGTTCGACGTGGACGGTCCTCCGTTTTGTCGGAGATCTTGTACTCTCGATGGTAACGATGTTATGCTCCCTGATCACCACCACCTTGAATGGACCCTCGTATCTGACCGACTCTTTGCTCCGATTAGAGCCTATTTTACGATATACAATGATCCCAATTTTAAGGTCCCCCATTCGATCCCGGACTTTGAGGTTTACCCGAGCCACTCTCTTGACCTGCTCCCTCACGATCCTGCCACAAAGTTTGCCGAGTTTTAAGTGAGCACTTAACATTTGCTCCACCATTCCCTCGTCCGCCACAGTCTCTGTCCCGTTCCAGCGCCTCGCACGCGGTCCGAAGAGGATCTCGAACGGCGTAAACCCGTGGTGGAGTGGATGGAATGATTGTATGCCGCCACTGCCTTCGGCATCGCCTCGTTCGCCTGCAGACCCTTTTCTACCTGATACACCCGCAGGTGGTCACTCAAGGTACTGTGCAACCTTTCGATGCCTCCGCGACTCTTAGGATGTCCTGAGGTGTTGAGATGCCACACGATATCTAGATTCTTCATCTCCGACCGCACGTTTGCATTATCGAACTCCCTACCCCCATCCGACAAGATTCGGTCCGGTACCCCATAAAACTGGAACCACGCTCGTAATGCCTGTAAGACGGCGTTGGATGACTTGTCTTGTACAGCATGCGCTATAGCTACCTTACTGAAGGTATCTATTGTCGTAACCCACTTATATCCCTTCCAAGTGAATGTGTCGATCTGTAGTTCACTCAGTGGTGTCTCTGCTGTGGGTGTTTCCTCCTGTTGTCCCTGTGGTGGGTGTCGGTCATATTTAGTCTTAAGACATATTTTTTTTTTTTTTTTTTTTTTTTTTTTTTTTAAACCCCATGAAGTTATACAATGAAAATATTAAAAGAAACTTTGCAAATTTCTCCTCATCCTGCTATGCACAGATGCATTTGAAGGAGTTCGTGTTACTCAACAATACAGATTGTGGTTAATAGGAAAATGATATGAATACAAATCTAGGTGATGGGGCTCACCTTCAGTTTAAAAATGGGAGAAAAAACTTACAAACTAAAAACTATACCTAGAACCTAAAACTAAAGCGTTCCAGCCACGACAGCGTCCTGCCATCGATGGGGGGACGGAGCGGGGGTTATAGTGTTAAACACCGGGTTTGTCAAATATTGTAATGAGTCAAAAAATTGTATATGTCTACGCTGGATGAATTCATCCACCGTAGGCAGCTCAAATATCTCATGCAGCTCACTGTTTCTTCGCTGCTCGAATGAAGTACCTCTGACCACTTTCATCAGTATACCATTTTGGAATTGATGGAGTTTCTTCGCTGTCGTATACCTCAGATAACGAAACAGCGGTGCACCATACAGCAGAGTAGGCCTGAGTATGCTCGTGTAAATCAGTAGCTTGAGACGCAGTGATAGATTGGGGGAAGTCAATAAGTGCGTAAGCCGGTAAGACTTCATGCGTGTATGCTTCAACTTCTTCGCAAAATGGTTACTAAAATGGAGGTGTCTGTCCATTTTAATTCCCAGATATACTAGGTCGTTGGTTGGTGAATTTTCCTCCGTTCCTACTATGTAACTAGTAGGGAGCGGGCTTTTTCCCTTTTGAAAAGAGAAAATTACACAGTCAATCTTACCCACGTTTACAGAGATATTGAGTCTCCCCAATTTCTCACTGATCTGGTTACAGGCTGCTTCAGCCTGTCTTAGAGCTACCTTGGCACTCATGCTGCTACTGTACACCGCTATGTCATCTGCGAAAGCAGTAACTGTGGTATTTTTGTACCGGGCTCCGACAATCTCAGACGTGTATACGTTGAATAGTACAGGGGATAAGACGGCGCCTTGGGGTACTCCACAGGTCAGTGGCACAGCTTCGGAGAAGCTATCACCCACCCGCACCCGCAGCGATCTGTTTTTCAGGAAGCTAGCCAGAATTGAATATAGTTGTTCCGGGCATTCCCGGTCGCAGAGCATTTGTCTAGTCGCTCCCCACCATCTCCCTCCTGCGACAGCACCGCTCCCAATGCATACTCACTTGCGTCGGTGGTGATAGTGAATAACTTCTCAAAATCGGGAAACGCCAGGATTGGTTCCTTTTGCAGTCGAGCCATGCATTTTCGAAGGTTTTGCTCCATAATTGGTGTAATCACTACACGCGCCCCCTTCCACAGCAGGTTACTGATGGGTACGAGATACTCTGCCATGTCTGGCACAAAACGCCGATAGTAATTAAGCGTACCTAAAAGTCGCCGAATGCCCTTGACGTCTTTCGGCACCACCATCTTCCGAATTGCGTCGACTTTCGCAGAATCCGGCTGGACTCCCTCCCTCGAGATGATATGCCCTAACAAGTTTATCCGATCCTCTCCCAGCGATGATTTTTCCATCGACAATTTTAACCCGAATTCACGTAATCGTCGGAATACCCTCCGGAGATGTTCAATGTGTTCAGATTCTGTTCGACTGAAAATCAACAGGTCGTCCATATAAATCTGGCATACCGCCTCGTCAATCCCCCTCAGGATTTTGTCCATCAATCGCTGGAAAGTAATCGGAGCGTTCTTCAAACCAAATGGCATCCGAGTGAAGTCACGTCTCTCCCGCCACTTTACAGGGCCCGCCCAGGGTAATTAACTTGCACTTACATATCTTGACCTGGAGTGCCCTCTCTCTGCCATACAGCCACTCCAACGCATCACGTGACATTATGGTATTGGTGCTACCTGTATCCACCAAGCACCTCTCTTCACCCTCGACTCTGATTATTGGCAACTCGCACCGTATCCCTCTCACTGTATTACACTTTAGGGTGCGGTCGCCACTCTGCTGCCACCCTCCTCAGGCTACCACACGCCGCTCCCACCTTCTCGAAGTAGTCTTCTGTGGCTCGTGCTCTCGGCTCCTGTCGCGAGCCGGCTCTTCTCCTTCCGTTCCCGACGTTCCTGACGCCCCTGAAGATTCCTCAGCTGAAGATCCATTACCCCTGGGTGATATCTTCCTTCTTACCCACATCGTTTGCGTATTCACTTCCATGGGTTCTGCCCTATGAACATATCTCCTCCGATACAATGCAATGCCTAGCGATATGCCCCTCCTCACTGCACTCGAAACACTTTGTGCGGGGGTACTGTGCCACTAAATGACCTGTCTTCCCGCACCCATGGCATTTTCTCTCTTCTCTGCGGGGTCCGTACCTGGGTCTCACCGCCCTGAACCTCCTTTCGCCTGCCGCTCCCCTGTCCCTACCGGTCGTTGGTAGTTCGATTTTTTTCCAATTCGATTTAGGGACCCTGGTTCTCCTATACACTATCCGGCTCCATTTGCCCTCATCCAAATGAGGGCACATTCAAGGAATGAGCGCTCACTAGGGAATACCTCTTTTCTCCCGGTTTCCTTCGCCAACTGTACCTTCAGTATAGTAGACGGAAATCCCATTCCGCCCTCTACCTCTTCAATGCTCATTGTCTCTCTCATTTTCTCCGTTATTTGATTATAACGGGTTAGAAGACCTGCGGCATATTGGCCGCTACTCTGCCTTGATGATTTTGTCTCCCTGAACATCTGGAAAATATCTTCTTCGGGTGTCCATCACCCTCCTTCATATGCTTTCTTTAACCGCATCTTTACTGTTCCCCACGACGTTTCCTCATCCGCTTGGATCTGGTTGAGAATACTTCTCTTGGCCAAACATATCAGGGCCGCTCTTAGTGACTCTGCATCCCCGGGCTTCAGAAGATTTTCCTCTGATTTTGCTAGGATTAACGCAGTGAGGCGATCTCCTCCCTTCAGAAAGTGGTTAAGTTCTCCTAATTCGCCAGTGAACCATTCCAGTTCTGAAATTGCCTTTCTCAGATCTTGAGTGTTCATTGCTTTCACTCTCATAAACTCAAGAGCGGTAGCATGAGCTTCTGAAAAAACACCCACCCTTCTCGTTGCTACATGTTCCGAACCATCCGCTACATTCAAAACAGGTGGTCGTAGCACGCCTCCTTCCGCCATTCTTTCTTCTCTATCCACTCTTTTATTGAACACGGCAAAAAGGAGAATAAAAAAAAAAATCAAACAGACGTCGCTTAGTTTTCATCCCACTCCACGAATCCCGGGTTTCAGCACCAGTTAATGCTTATCGGGTTTAGAATTCAAAAACAAAGGGGAAAAAGGTACAGAGAAACAACACGCATGAAAGTTAGAACTAGAGTGTCTATTTCAAGTATATAACCCTGTATATTTACATTCAGGCAGAAATATACTTCCAGCTCGCCACAAAACATAATACCAACAGTTGTATACCAACCTGGACAACAAGTGCCTTTCAACATATTAGCAACAAGGGTCTATCACCCAAATAGCAGCCCTCATGCACCTGCAGCCATCAACTTAATTTCTTGATGGAACAAGAAACCTGAAGAAGGAAGGAGTTATGGAACCAGCTGACACCTGCGCATCATCTTAGTCAGCAGTAGGCTCAGCATTGCACTATCTAATCCAGCCTTATATATGTCTCCTTTTCCTCTCACGAGCTCTCATTCATTTCGTTAGTGTACCCCTGACGTATTACTTATTACTCTTACCATATAAGTTTGATTGTTTGTCTAAAGTTAATAAAGTACTTTTTAAAAAGGCCCTTTTGGTTTATAAGTATTTAACTATCGATGTTTTCAGGGACACTTTGAGGTCTATAGAATCTGTAATCAGCTGACGGAAGTAGTCTCAATCAACTGACCCCTTATAAATAAAGGAAGAGACAGTTTGTGGATTGATCTTAGGGAAATGGTTAGGATCAAACGGATATGATCAGAGGAGAGGTTACCGAGGAGCATAATTGAGCAGTTTAGTGTTCCTAAACTATTGCAGAACCAGAAGTCAAGGAGATAAGGATTTCGGTTGGGATCAGATGGCCATTAGGTGGCTGAGCCAGAAGAGATAGTGGACCAATGTTTCCGTGCGAGTGCAGAGAGCAAAGCACGTCCTCGTGTATTCGTGGATCTTGACTCAAGTGTTGGTGATACGCAAGTCCCCAACAACAAGGAACAAGGATGTCCGATGGAGTCTAGAAAAGAGATGAATTGGGAACCGGAAATGGATTTATTCGGGGGAACAGTACACTGATGCTAGAGGGTGAGGAAAGTGAAGGTGCTGATGGACACTGCAATGGACTGAAGGAAATCAAGTGCTACCAAAGGAACTGTGTGATGAGAAATGGAGTTATGAGCAATGACAGTAGTACCTGCATGAGATCTTCCATCTGGCAGATCAGTTCGGTCCTTTTTATCAAGTGTTAATGTTTTTATTTTCTTATAGTATGATCTCATTTTTTAAATAAAAGAGATGAGAATACCATATAAAAAAAGGTAAGTATTTAAAAGCTGGCAAGAAAGAAAATACTTACCGCCTGCCTCCTTTGAACGGAGTCTCCCTGTCGTAGAATGTCCACAGGATAAGGAGAGGGACGATTGGCCAGTAGTCTGTGAGGACGATGAACAGAAGAATAACCAGGCAGTGGACGTAGAAATAGATGGAGAAACTGTAAGTGATAGCAGCTACCAGCTCCAGCAACCTCCGCACTTTCTCCATCCTCTATCTGCAATTTCAATAAATTAGAATATATTTTAGAACGATACATCACATAAGAGGGAAATAAATAAAGTTATACCTTAAATTAGAAAATATTCGTTTGTTCAAATTAAAAAAAAATTAAAAAACAACTGCTTCTTCATTCGCGTTACAAGTGAAGCCAAGAGAAAGAGGTGTTTGTTGTAGGGCCGCCTCGACCCCGGGGTGTACAAACATCTCGTCTCTCAATAGAAAACGATACAGCAAAAGTCTATTGCTCAAAACCAATTCTCAGCTTTCTTCTCCTTTGCTGGTGAGGTGACATTTCGACAGGTAGTATTGATAGTTTGCAAATAAAGTGTGCCTGATAAATCCTTTCTGTTATTTGATTTGTGTAAGACACACCTGGAATCATTATGAAACAAAATTTTGTTAATGGGAGGGTTTTGATTACCATCTAGCAACTCGGTCAAGCCTATCAAGTTTTGTCTTGTTGCCCGAGTCTGCAACAGCCTTTTATAAGGCTATTTTAAAAATTAAATAGGTCAAGTTCTAGTTAATCCACCGATCAGAGGTTTCAACGTTATTTCTTGCCAATCCCGAAGGGAGAGGTCCTACTTGCGTAAGTTAGTGTTGGATTTAACAAATCTTAAATTAGTGAATCAGTCTGGGAATGAAGTTCACAATTTCTATTGATAAAAAGAAGGATCATAGTTATTTGGTTATATGGTGTAAAAAAGATTCCGCGGTCTACATAACCCGAAAAAGGACTTCACAAAAGGGTTTAACTCTAATTATTTATTCATAATGTTATGTTATCTGGTTATTATATAAGTTTTGTTGACATTGGTTTTCGATGTCACCTTGATGCCGACCGGGGTCAAAGGTGGCAACCCGGTCCCCCCTGCTTGGTAGGCAGGTCATGTATCTCATATTAAGGCCTCGAGAACTGATTGGATATTTAACCTTCATATTCAAACAAAAAAATTGATAGCACTCATAAAGAATAATATAAACAAACAAAGAATGATGAAGTGTCATAACATCATTTACTTCTTCTGTCTTCAATACAGCTCAGAAAAAAATATAAGTGAATAAGCCCTGTTGTCGACCATAATTTCATTATACTCCGTTAATTAATCATTAGTTAAAAAAAAAATAGTTTCCTACACTATAATAATAATACGTAATGTGTGGTGGGAAAATATTGGACTCTAATATTATTCAATGGGAGATTAAAACCATGTTGGCAACCGTAATGGGCACCGTATAATATAGCAAACTTAGTTGTTCTTTGTAATGGGCGAAATGTGATGTAAATATATTGTCTTGGGTGGTTCCCATGAAGCCTATGAATAATAATAATTAAAATAATTAAAAATTATTTAATTTAATTAATTAATTAAAATAAAGAACAATGAAACTAAGATTTTTTCTTACTCCCTCGATGCAAAGATACGGCCATTGTATTTCATCGCACATTGTGTGTATGTGCACACACTACTCAAATAGCAACTGATTATTCTAAATAATTAAAATTTTGGAGGTTTAATAACTGTCATTGCTTAGTAAGTCTTTAGTAATCTGCTAAATAAAAATATAAGCTCCTACTTATCGAACAGGCTTTAGTATGTAAGTTAGATAAGTGGGAATTAAAAACCAATGTCAACAAAACAGAAGATATTTTTCACCAGAAGAAGATATTGTAAATAAACTAGTATTTAGGAGGAATAAACAATTACAGAGCCTATCGTCTAAAATGCCTTGGGGTTTATCTAGACGCCAGACTCACTGTCACACACATGCTTTTTAACCATAAATACATTACCGATTGGTTGGGGTTTATTTGCCATACAACCACGAAGTCATCAACGCCGTTGTTTCGTATATTCAAACTAATTTATACAGTCTACCGATGAGAGCTTTGGGACGATACCAAAAACATGGATCCAGGAACCAGCCAGATCCCACAAGGAACCCAATCTCCCCCAAGGCAAGTGGATGGCATTTTACAAGGCACGAGGTCCGATTGGAGGATCGCACAAATACCCATATCTATCATTCTCTCTACGATATGGTGAAATAACAGGTAAATCCATAGCAGTATGAATCGGGCACTCTCATGAAAAACCGATCAGTGAGAGATTGGGGAGACTCAATATCTCTGTAAACGTGGGTAAGATTGACTGTGTAATTTTCTCTTTTCAAAAGGGAAAAAGCCCGCTTCCTACTAGTTACATAGTAGGAACGCAGCAAAACTCACCAGCCAACAACCTAGTATATCTGGGGATTAAAATGGACAGACACCTCTATTTTAGTAACCATTTTGCGAAGAAGTTGAAGCAAACCCGCACGAAGTCTTACTGGCTTACGCATTTATTAACTTCCCCTAACCTATCACTGCGTCTCAAGCTATTGATCTACAAGAGTATACTCATGCCTACTCTGATGTATGGTGCACCGCTTTTTCGTTATTTGACGTATGCGACAGCTCGGCGACTCCAACAATTTCAAAATGGTATACCGGTATAATAGTGGTCAGAAATACTTCATTCGAGCGGCAGAGCAATAGTAAACTTCACAAGATCTTTGATTTGCCTACTGTGGATGAATTCACCCAACGTAGACAAATTTTTCGACTCCCTACAGTACTTGACAAACCCGGTGTTGACAAACACGATAACCCCCGCTCCGTTCCCCCATCGATGGCAGGAACGCTTTAGTCTTAGGTTCTAAATATAGGTTTAGTTTTTAGTTTTTTCCCGGTTGTAAGCTGAAGGTGATTCTCATCACCTAGTGTTGACTTTTATCTTCAATCTGAAATATAATACAAACTACCTTGTACAGTTGAAAAAAGTTGGAGATCCCACTGTAAGTAAAAGATGGTGTGGTGTGCATCCTAAAAATTACGAGACTGTTCTATAGAATTATTTTCGGTGACTTGGGCTGAAATGTCATCGAGACTGTCACTAATACTCACTGACAACGAATACTATCTGCACTTCTATTTATATATAGAGAGTTAAATTTATATTACAACGAAAATTGACAATATAATTAACCAACTCACTTCTAGTTGACTTACTGTTCGATCCTCCACCAGCCTTCCGCTTCAAGTGAGGCCTGCGACTGGTCCGGACGGAACGAAAATGAAGACATTTCACACAATTTGCGTTGAACAATAGCTAATGCAGGAAAAATATTTTTAAATCTATTTATTATTGTAATTATGACCTTTATGCCGGAGATTAGCAATAGATATTATTATTATTGCGATTATCATTATTAAAATAGTATACTTTTACCGTTGAATAGTTACAATGAAAAACATTGAATAGGCTGGAGACATCTTGACTGGTTGCTAGTCATTACATGTGACAAGAAGTATTAGGTTACTATAACAGTTACAGGTATGGAGCAGGAATAACTAACGGCAGTAAAGGTGTTGTTGTCCGTACTGTACATTTAATAATTACTAGCTAACTTGAAAAGAATAGAAGGTTGAGAATATTTTTCTCATCGGTCAATAACTACCCTTAAATTGCATCACCTTCACGACAACTCAAAGTTAAGTCCAGGCGCCGCTCGTGCCCAGCCTTAATCCCTAAACATATGTTATCTGTATATATGTTTACATGTAATACCGATAGATAGATATGACTTGGAATAAATAAAGCAGTCTTGTAACAACGTTCTACGTGTTCCTATAACCAACCTTTCTTAGATTGTAATTCAATAAACATTAACTTCTATATCCTCCCTTAATATACCCCTCCATATTCCATATCCCTTGATCCTAACTTGACTATGGCTGTAAGATGTTAGTTTATGGTGCATGGTATAAGATGTATGGTGTATGGTGGTCTCTCTGTTGGACTCGTATATAGGTCCATGCGAATCATGAATTAAAATAAGATCTTTATTTGAATAATTACAATTTGCACGAACAACATTACTAATTGGGGTATAAGAATTCTAAGGGCGAGGAAACGATAAAATTCAACTCTCCAATATCTTCTATATAATTATTATTCAGCAATTATCAGGTGAGTGTTGTCAGGATCTGGTTCGAACTTATATTTGTACTCTTCAAACAGCCTCATCAGTTCCTCCTTGTACAGTGAATGGTAGTGATTGATTTGTTCTTGGGTCGGCTTGGAGATTTTAGGTATGTCCATCGGCTTACCGACTGAAAAACAAAACAAATTAAGATACTAGGTTATATAGAAATAAATAATAATATAAGGCAAATTTACGAGAACGAGAAAAAATTTCCACAGAGCTGTTTGTTCAATAGACAAAATCACACAACCGCGAACTGTAGGGCACAGAGCCTAAAGGGCCTTTAGAAAACTATTAAAAGGATTTTAAAATATATTTACAGCCTCTCTAGAAGACCACATATCACGGACAAAGCCAAGCCTCTGACCTGCCTATGCACCTGAAGTAAACACTACTCTCTCACACTCTCTCTCTCACACACTCTCTCTCTCTCTCTCTCTCTCTCTCTCTCTCTCTCTCTCACCTATATATACACATACATCACCTATATACTTTGAAGGGCCCCCTTCCATGCAGACGACGAACTCTGGGGCCTACAAAGTTTACCTCGTAAGGGTCCGACATACGCAAATATCACTTAGAATATCAAATAATGTTGATATCCATAGACTGTAGAGAAATTACCAATAGTGTTTATCGGTGATCTCCTGGGCACGAACTTGAACGGCCAGGATCTTCCAGTGGGCAGGCAAATTTGGAAGCCGGTCAGCCTAGTTATCTGGTCCGAGAGCCACTTCCCCAGGGTCCCGGGAAGGGGAGACAGGTCGAAAATGTCGTTCTCCCCGAAGTGGAACACAGGTACCAGGCCGCACCTGGCAAAAGAAACAGTACAGGAATTGTAGAAAGTACAGACTTGAGGAGCATTTCAATTGTAGGATAATGTATATATAGGGAAGTGGTTTTCAGAGTGAATGGGTTGGAAAAAGCATGAACCAAGGAGGTATTGTCTTCCGGAAGAAGAGGAAGAGCAACCCTGAAGGGTCTAATTCACTTTCACAGGTCACAACACCGGTCTGTCGACATGGTTTCATCATACGGGCATGATAGTGTGACGGGATGTTTGAGAAGGAGGGCGTGGTGGGGGGTCGGGTGTGTGCCACTCTTCATACCTTTATACTTGTCCACTTCACCAGTTCGAGGAATGCTCGAAAAAAGTTATTGAGAAAACAAAGTAAATTTGTTTACCAGTTTAGGAGTATTTATTTGAATGTAGCTAAAGCTTCTTTTATGATGTAGTGGACGTGTTTTTGTGTTGTGAGTTTGAGATTCGGTTATTAAGTTACTCACACACTTTAATATTTCGAACTGGTGGACAAGTATGAAGGTGTCGAGTCGTCACGAGGGGCTAGTTACCCTAGCCCTAGCGACGAGGTGAGGGTTGATTAGGCTATGACCTGAAGAATTGCTTCATGACGGGTCTTACTGCTGTACTATCTGATTCCATATTTGATAGGTATGTGCCCCGACAATGCACTATGTTCAGGAGAAGAGGTATAGGGTAGGTATTGTAGATAGTTTATGTGGTATTGGAATGACCACGGATTCACACTCGGTGTCTAAAGGTAGGTGAAAACTGACCGGATCCCAAAGGCGAGTGTGAACCGGAGAGAGTCAGACTGAATTTCCGTGGGAGGTTACTAGGACTACTAGGTAAAGTTTGTAGGGCCACGGTAACCGCTATCCGCGAAGGAGAGGTCTCTCCCAAGGAGCTGCTAGTGTTAGCAATACGAAAGCAGAGAATCCCGGAGAGTGTGGGGTATGACAAGGCCGGACTAAAACATAGCGAGGTTAGGAAGAGAGATCCAGAAGTTTTCATAAATGAGAAGGCCAAATCTTGAAACATTATTGCAGGCGCAAGTACCAGTCCAGAGAGCCGTAGTTAGAATAATTTACAGGCCAAAACGAGGCCCTCTTTATAGCTCCCAGTAACCAATGACCTGGGGTGTTATTCTTACCAACCCCGCCCCAGGGTTGCGGTGACGCTTGCTTGTTCTAGGCTGGGACCGACCAAAGCCTGGATTGCTACCTGCCTCTCCCTTCAAGGGCCTCTAACTAGTTTTTTGCAGCTGCGTCTTATGTTTACAATATTTACACTGGTATGACTTATGGTTTGGTAATGGTATTTACATTTGTTGAAATTAATTTACAACATATTATAACCAATTTACAATATATATATACAATAGAGTATAGAGGGATTTATCTTATGTAGTTAGCGGTCACTACAGATGGTATGAAGAGTTGCACAGTGAACCTCACAGCCGACTCGCCACCACGCACTCCGGCTCAAACCTCCCGACACTCTTTCAAACTTGTATGTGTAAAGTCGACCGACCGGTGTTATGACAGGTATGAATGTAGATAGCGGTGTTACGCCTGTTAGTGTTGCAACCACCCTTTCTTTTCCACTTAACTGTTAAGCATAACGGACCTGAATTTTCTCACATTTTATTTTATTTTGCCTTTATTGTATTTTATACTAAAATTAATGAGCGTATATTTGGAGATGAATTGAAAATTACAGTTTTTATTTCAGATATGTTATTCATTTTCAGGACCGTCTTTGTTTAATCATTAATCAACGCCTTTGTTATCTCAATAATCACCTTACCCGAGAGTCAAGGCCAACTTGATGAAGCCTTTCTTCCTGTTGAGGATGATGTTGTAGTCTCCGGGCTTGCAGTACTTCACTTCGTCCGCTCCACCGACGCTCAAGTGTATCACTTGTCCTTTTTTACTTTCGTCAAGACAGTACCGGAAGCTTCTCTTACTACAAGACACCATGGCTGAAAACCAACCATCGGTAACACAATAGACATATATTAATGTTTTGTTTTTTTGTTTCATATCCCCTTGTTACAAAATTAATACATGTTACAAATTATAGATTCTACAAACGCAACTATTTACAATTACTTCATTATACTTTCTATAGCTTTCCTACATTTTATAGAACCTATGTTTCCTACTAATAGTGATCTGCATTGTACACAAGTATAATGATGTACATTATTGAATTTATTAAAAGTGATGGGGCTCACCTTATTTATCATAGACTTAAAACTAACTTACATACTAATTCTTAACCTAATTTTTCCCCGACAGTTTGTTGATATCGATGTGGAAATGGGTGGTGGGGCCACAGTGTTAAACACCGGGTTTGTGAGGTGCTGCAACGAGTCAAAAAACTTGATGTGTCTCCGGCGGATGAAATCACCCACCGACGGCACACCAAGCAACCCTACTGTATCATTGACATTCTGATATTACGTTGTTGGGTCGTCACTAGGGAGCTGCCTGATCACCCTGGCCCTGGTGACAAGTGCGGATTGTTTGAGCTTATAATGACAATCGTTCCATGACGGCGTTACTATCTGACTCCATTTATTATAGGTATGCGCCCCGACAATGCACTATGTTCAAGAAGAGAGGTACAGAGGTTTCATAATGAATTAGTCAAGTTTTCAGAGTTCGAGCGGAAACCAAGCAAGCGTCACGAGTAAAGGTCGCGAGAGACTCGCAAGGAGGCTAACGAGGAGACTAAGAGACTCACGAGGAGACTGGCGAGGAGTGTAAGAGACTGACTAACAGGGCCAGTAGCCCTGCCTTAAGTACCCTCAAAAGGGTAGTTAAGTTTATGACTGCCAGCTGGTGACCCTTTCTCGTTTATGACTTAGTTGGCTTCCGCCTTTTATTGCTTACCACTTTTACAATGATTTGTTTATGATACATTTAGTTCATGTTATTTTACTTTTTTTTACAATATATATGCAAAAGTATAGGGTGATTTATCTTATGTAGTTAGCGGTCGCTACATACGTGATACGATCGTTGATTAAAGGTTATAGTAAATATACTATCAAAGGACGTCGGATATAATAGTAAACTGTATCATTGACATTCTGATATTACGTGATACGATCGTATTTTTAAAGTTACGAGTAAATATATCATCAAAGAACGTCGGATATAATAGTAAACTGTATCATTGACATTCTGATATTACGTGATACGATCATATAATTAAAGTTACGAGTAAATATATCATCAAAGAACGTCGGATATAATAGTAAACTGTATCATTGACATTCTGATATTACGTGATACGATCATATAATTAAAGTTACGAGTAAATATATCATCAAAGAACGTCGGATATAATAGTAAACTGTATCATTGACATTCTGATATTACGTGATACGATCGTATTTTTAAAGTTACGAGTAAATATATCATCAAAGAACGTCGGATATAATAGTAAACTGTATCATTGACATTCTGATATTACGTGATACGATCATATAATTAAAGTTACGAGTAAATATATCATCAAAGAACGTCGGATATAATAGTAAACTGTATCATTGACATTCTGATATTACGTGATACGATCGTATTTTTAAAGTTACGAGTAAATATATCATCAAAGAACGTCGGATATAATAGTAAACTGTATCATTGACATTCTGATATTACGTGATACGATCGTATTTTTAAAGTTACGAGTAAATATATCATCAAAGAACGTCGGATATAATAGAAAACTGTATCACTGACATTCTGATATTGCGTGATACGATCGTTTGATTAAAGGTAAGAGTAAATATATTATCTAAGAACGTCGAATATAATAGTAAACTGTATCATTAACATTTTAATATTACGAGATACGATCATATTTAATTACAATTTATTGTATTGGGTCTTAGACTATTATATATTTTGTAAATTAATAAAACTAATTAATGAATTAATTGAGAACTTATGATCTTTAATATCATATCCTTAAAAATATTTAATATTTTATTATATGCAATGTTTTACTTTTGATAAGTCGCGTAGATAATGAGTTTTAACAATTTTTAATAATAATATATTCAAAATAAACAACACACTTCAAATATCGTCAATGAAACAGACAAGACTTTTAATTAATTATAAGATCTTACACAAATTTAATTAACAAATTAATTATCGCCACTTACTTATATTCCTTTAAAGTTGCATAATGATTATATCTCTTTCGCCTTATTGAATTGCACCATTCTTATTTCAAGTTCTCTATATACTAATTGACATAATTATTTTAATAAATTATTCCACTTCGATGCAGTTCTTATGGAACTTTAAATTTGTAACGGTCTTGAAAATTATTTTTTTTAATACAACTACTTTATTATGATAAAATTACAATCTGCCTCATTGGGCAATAAGTAATTGTGATAAATGTTTTCATTGATACCATATTTACAATTTTCATTCAATCGCTCATTCTTACATTATTTACGAACAGCCCAGAGGCCTCCTAAGTACACATGGTTGTCACTTCCCTTGCATGCGAAAGAGGAAGCAAAGTCTTGGGAAGTCCTCTGCGCTCCTCCGTCAGCCACGTCACCGGATACGAGCCAGCCGAGGCTGACGACGAGCGCGAGAACCACATACACATTATTGGAGAAACTGTCCATTGACTTCCACTGTCACGTATTTATATCAGGCCTCGTACCACCGTTTTAGTCTCCGAGGAGGATTACAGGGATGAGTGGTGCAGTGCAATGACTCTGCTGAGGGATTAGGGTGGTTGGATAGGTTACTATAGAATTTCATGAACTTGGAAGGGATGAGTTCGAGAATGTATTACATTATCATTATCAGGTGATGTAGGGGACTTCACAAGACTCCGCTTCCTCTTTCATGCGAGGGAGGTGACAACCATGTGGATTTGGGAGGTCTCTGGACTGTTTGTAATTACTGTATGAATGAGAACGTTTGTCACAATATTACTTACATACTTATTGCCTAATAAGGCAGATTGTAATTTTAGAACAATAAATAAGTTTCAATATTTAGTATGATAGTATGAAAACAACTATTTTCTTAAGTAAGGTTCAAAGTCTCGGAATTCGTTTTGTTTTAATAATTCATTTTGCCGCTGCTATTGTAAATTATCCGAAGCATGACATAATGGAGGCACGGCACTCTGTGGAGCCTGCTTCTCGCTTGGTTACAAATGTCACATAATATACAAACTTTTAAGTCACAATGCGATTCTAAATAAATCCATATAGGAGCACTTACTCAATCCCATCGCTATTTCCCTCAGCAGGGGGTAGAAGAAGTTGAGATTAAGGGCGGCCACGAAGAAGGTGAGACCCGGAAAGAGTTCGTCTCTGGGAAGAGTGTCGATTAAGAAGTTGCAATACATTCCAGTGTTGAGGATGCCATGAGGGTGGTTCAAGAATATGTAGTTCTTGTCGGCTGATATGTCGGCCATCTTATGTAGTCTGACGGGGAAGTAGTCTTTGAGGTACTTCCAGATAGGCAGACTTGTGAGGAACTTGAGTCTGAAACAAATAAGTGGTGAGAGCTATCTTTAGTTTCCATGAATAAACGGTTCGAATAGAAACGATATCTAGCTAATCGACATTTTCATATCGACTAACATAATATAGAGAGTACTAACTTTTATACTTTTTCTGAGGAATGATATTTCGCTGATAGTTCCATATGATATACCGAAGTCTATGAATGGTAGAAGAATTGGGAAGGAGAGAATGCCATTGGTTCTAGAATAATTGGCTAGAGCTGTAATTGTTAGTGGTAGATAATTGTTATTCAAAAGGGTTTTGATATTGTGACTCAAAAGAGTGCAGTTGTATAGAAAACCGAATGAAGTAGAGTTGTTGAATGACGAGAAAGGAGTGCATTTCGGTATAGAGATCATGAGCAAAAGTGTACGTCCGAAGTAATATAAGTGGCATAGCAATAATATGTGGGAGTTTATTTATTTATTATTTATTATTTGTTCCGGCATTTGTGCACCGCGGCCTCACTGAGACCTATTGTGCGCCGTCCATGTCCTGTCCTAAATATGTGACAGGCCCACGGCCTTTGCAAATCTGAGGATACTGAATGGATCGATCAGTTCACATAGTTTGGGGTCTACAATGCGATCACTACCAAAGTGAAGGTATCGCCTTCTAGCTAAGTTATCACAGTCACATATTATATGACGTGCCGTTTCTCCCTCTTTCTTGCAGAATCTGCAGATTGGTTATCCCACTATCCCCAAATTAAAGAGGTGTTTATTTAACCGACAGTGACCTGTATAGAGTCCTGTCACACTTTTGAGTGTCCACCTGTCCATTGATAGAAGTGATGAGCTTCTTCTCTTACAGGGTCCATTAAGAAACAGTTTCGAGTGTTCCTGTTTCTTAGTTTCTCTCCAAGAAAGTCTTGCCTTGTCCTATAAAGCTAATTTTATACGCCTTTTAGCGTAGCTGAGGCTGATACCACATATGGGTTCAGGTGCAAGAGGTGTCTGTTCTGAGCCCACCCTTGCAAGGCCATCTGCCTTCTCATTGCCTGTGATGCCTGTGTGTCCTGGCACCCAGTCGATTCTAACCTTATTGGCTAGCGAGAGTGTGTTTAAGTTGTTTTTACACTCCTCAACCAAATAAGATCTGGTCGTAGAGCTTCTCAGGGCGCCAATGGCTGCCTGGCTATCCGTGAAAATTGTGATCAGTCTGTTTCTTACACCCTCCCCAATTAAGGTTTGGGTACAGAGTTACCGGCATAATAAATGTTAGGTAATTTAATCAAACTAAAAGTGAAGATAGTTATGCTTTAAGCACTCTCTGGTGAATGCAGTATATAACATGAGTGTCTGAAAGGACGAAGATAGCCAACGAAGGCAATGCTGGAAAAACATTTAATATATTTTGGTATCACAAAAGACATAAAAGAGAACACAATGCTACTTACCGCCTACCTCCTTTGAATGGAGTCTCCCTGTCGTAGAAGGTCCACAGGATAAGGAGAGGGACGATTGGCCAGTAGTCTGTGAGGACGATCAACAGAAGTATAAGCAGGCAGTTGATGTAGAAATAGATTAAGAAACTGTGATGAATGGCAGCTGCCAGCTCCAGCAACCTCCGCAGTTTCTCCATCTCTATCTGCAATTTCAAGAAATTAAAAGAGGGAAATAAATAAAGTTATACATTAAATTAGAAAATATTCGTTTGTTTAAAAAAAAAAAAAACTTAAAAAACAACTACTTCTTCATTCGCGTTACACGTGAAGCTAAGAGAAAGATGTGTTTGTTGTAGGGCCGCCTCGACCCCGGGGTGTACAAACATCTCGTCTTTCAATAGAAAACGATACAGCAATAGTGTATTGCTTACAACCAATTCTAAGCTTTCTTCTCCTTTGCTGGTGAAGTGACATTACCAGAGGTAGTTTTGGTTATTAGAATATAAGCAGTGTATGTATTTTAGATATGTTTACACTCTTTTTATCCATTTCAATTCGTACTTCCTCTGATTGGAATGTCCTTGAAAGCAGTGCACGATTTATGCACCGTCAAAAATTCCCTCTTTAATCTATCTATTTATTAAATTTTCGTTTCAAGTACAACAAACGTTATCCTTCCTTGCCCATTGGTGTAACAATGTTTTTCAAAGGATTTGCCCAATATCCGAAAGGATAACATACCAGTAGGCTCTTGAGAGGGTTTCACCTCTGCTTAGAAAAGTAAAACATTATTTTGGTACCATTTCTCGAAAACAAAAGCTCACTATATCATAGTTCTTGTTGAAATGTCCACAGTTCAAGTTTGAAGGCACTTCCTTCCAAATGATGCCAAGTAGTACAGCCAGGAGAACTACATCATAGGCGGTAATTTTCTAAGAGCACTTCTACTTCCCCGTATTTGGCCGTCGGCATTAATATTTAGAATTTGAAAACTTACTATTTTATGTAGGACTGGCCAATAAGCTTTGAGAACAATTGGCTACACAGGGCCTTAAGGGCTGTAAACCATTTCGGCCCCTTTTCGAGGCCGGCGTGCTCCGGTATCAGTTTCAGAATCCTATATTTGGGGCTAGATATACCCCCCAGTTTTAGCCGATAATTCATTCAAACTGGCTCTCTGGACTGGCACTTGCAGCTGCACTGATGTTTCTAGATTTGGCCTTCTCATTTATAAAAACCTCTGCATCTCTCTATCCTAACCTCGCTATGTTTTTGTCCAGTCTTGTCAGACCCCACTCTTTCGCGTCTCCCCCAGTGATCCAGTCTGCCTCTCTCCGGTCCACACTCGCCTTTGGGATCCGGACGTTTTTCGCCTACCCTTAGATACCGATTGTGAATTTTTAGTCATTCCAAGACCACATAAACTAGCTATAACACCTACCCTATGCCTCGTATCCTGAACATAATGCACTGTCGGGGCACATACCTATCAGACATGGAGTCAGATAGTTCAGTAGTAAGACCCGTCATGAAGCAATCATCCAGGTCATAGACTATTCAACCCTAACTTCATTACTAGGGGGCTAGGGTAGCTAGGCCCCCTTGTGACGACCCGATAGACTTTAAATCTGTACCTCGGAGGGATACAACACTATGTCCATTTTTTTCCATATTGACTTTATTACCGTAAAAAAGGTTTTTTTTTCATTTTATAACAACTGCATGATGTAAATAACAATAAATAGAATGTTCTGGTAAAATATTGTTTTTTTAAATCTCAATAAATAGCTGTGCCAATAACACTTTTTGTTGAAAAAAAGTTTAAAACTCCTCTCCTGTAAAGTTATGAAAATGGACATAGTGTTGTATCCCTCCGAGGTACAGAAATATATTCTAGATATCTTATAGAAAAGCAATAACCACAAAGTTTATAGAGAAATATCAGTGGGAATCCATAACTTCAAAATATTGCTAATGTTAGTTATGTAATATATATAATCTTATCATTAACAAATGGTAAGTTTATCAGTAACATCCTAAGAACTGTATCTCTTAACTTCTAATCAGCTCTATATACCTCCTTCTGAATAATTGTCTCCCACGACCTTTCAGTAATATCTGTACTGTTGTCAGTACACACATAAATACTTCTAGGCACAAGCCAGATTGTTGGTTCCCTTCAGGCATTCAAGTGGCTAGTAAGCTCTCAGTTCTAACCATATCTAGTTGCACATATTGTGTTTTATACCAAATAAAGTTGTATTTCTTGAAATCTTGCGTAGCAAAGTTATAATTGTATATATATTAGCTAAACATAGGGGCTTAGAGAATAATTTATTATGAACAAATATTTATTTATTACAGTCTAATTGTTTCTACTATATTTTTTAGCAATGGTTGAACAAGAAATATTGTTGAAACATCTGATCAATAGATTAACTAAATCATATAAACTTAGCTGTAGTTCTTGGCATAAGAGCTACCCATAGGATAAAACCCTATTTCGCGTTCTCCTTTTCCTGTTAAGATAGTATCTTCAATTAAATAAGATGGCTAGTAAGATTCTTACAAACTACCTTGAACCTTTGCAAAGTTTTGAAGGGTCAAGATTCCCTAGTAAAACTTTGGAGATTGACACAGGTGAGAGTGTCAAACCAAAACAATTCCAGACTGTTCTACAGAATTATTTTCGGTGACTTGGGCTGAAATGTCATCGAGACTGTCACTAATACTCACTGACCGCGAATACTATCTGCACTTCTATTTATATATAGAGAGTTCAATTTATATTAAAACAAAAATTTACAATATAATTAACCAACTCACTTCTAGTTGACTTACTGTTGGATCCTATACCAGTCTTCCGCTTCAAGTGAGGCCTGCGACTGGTCCGGACGGAACGAAAATGAAGACATTTCACACAATTAGCATCGAACAATAGCTAATGGGTTGTGTTTGGCCTAGCCAGAATAGCTTTTTAATTTAGTGAATTTGTTAATTAATGAGAAAAATCGTATACATAATATCCTGGCTTAATGGACTAGAGTTCAATTGTATTTTATTTATAATTTGTTATTATAAATTAAATTAATTACAATAAAAAGATACTAACTTGCCATTTTAGGTTCTTTAGCTCCACCTCATTTCATGATTCATCCTTCTTTAAGACATTTTTAAATTGTTCGTGTGAAGTGTCAAACATGTACGTGTATTTACCCTCAAATCACATACAAATTTCCGTAATCTATGATATTGTACTACTAGATCATTTGTCGTTACGAAAGACTGGCTGAAGCCCTCGTACAGTCTGACAGAGCGTAGTGCAACTAGACCACCTAGCATTATTAATGACATGCCACTACCTATCAACCAAAACCAACTGTTCTGATTCTCTTAAATAGTCTCTACTTGATACCATAGATCAATCACTGCTTCTTTAAAAGTTAAAATCATCACAGCTCTAACCGCTAGTTTCGATCATTTCTTTCCAACCGTTCACTAGTAGTTCCTATCCCTATCCCTAATCAGCCCATATCAAGTCCCCTTATTCCCTTCTCCGGCGTAGCCTAAGGATGGAGCATTCCTCCCCTTCTTTTAAGTTCCTAGACCAATGGTGTCTCTAAATCTATTTATCATTGTACCTATGACTTTTATGCCGGCGATTAACAATCTGTGTAATGTAAGATGTATGATGGATGATTTTAGATGTATGATGTAAAATGAATGGTGTATGGTATAAGTTGTATGGCTGTATGGTGTAAGATGTTGGATGTATGGTGTAAGGTGGTCTTTCGGGTGGACTTGGATGTAGGTTAAAGCGCATCATGAATTGAAATTAGATCTTTATTTGGATAATTACAATTAGGATGTAAGAATTCATCCATACTTAATTATTATGAATTTATTTTCATTTAATCCAAAAAAAAATTGTTTCATCGGTAATAACAATGGAATATATTTTTATGATTACATTAAGATAAATATGGCGGGGTATGATAACTTCATCATACAATGGACTTCCGTTTTGAAATAGCTACGTGGGTTTGCCATTTTAGATCACGTTAAAGCATATAAAACAACATGATGTGATCACAATGGCACTGTTATCGAACCTGTTTGATGGGAACTTCTCCAGTCTGGTTAAAAAACTAAACAACATTACTGTCAATCGTTTTATAAAATTCAACTTTGCTATGTCTTCTATATAATTATTATTCAGCAATTATCAGGTGATTGTTGTCAGGATCTGGCTCGAACTTATATTTGTACTCTTCAAACAGCCTCATCAGTTCCTCCTTGTACAGTGAATGGTAGTGATCGATTTGTTCTTGGGTCGGCTCGGCGATTTTAGGTATGTCCATTGGCTTACCGACTGAAAAACAAAACAAAATAAGATGCATAGTTATATAGAAATAAATAATAATACAAGGCAAATTTGTGAGAAAGAGAAGAAATCTCCAGAGAGCTGCTTTCAATAGACAAAAACACACAACCGCGAACTGTAGGGCACAGAGCCTAAAGTGCCTTTAGAAAACTATTAAAAGGATTTTAAAATAAAGTATATTTACAGCCCTTCTACAAGAATACATACGAAGGATTTAGTAAAGATCTTATTTCCAACATTTGATTGGACATCTTTAACATCTGACCTGATGCTGAACACAGATTCACCATTAAAGCTTTATTTTACAACAGACTTATAATGGTTGTCACTAAATAATGGCAAGTTTTTTTTCTGCCTTGTTTCGTTTTTACCCAAGTATGCCACTCACCATTATGAAATAACCTCTACGTCAGTATCTTACACGTCTCATATGCTTCAGTCGAATATGTGAGCTGTTGCAGGTTGGTTCACCACGAATAAATAAAAGTTCCCCTCTTAACGTACCAGAAAACTTTTCCTTATTAACGCATACGTTTCCATATTGTAATAATAAAAACCTTTGTTAAGAGAGTGGTAAACTAGTGCACGAGCTAGGGAGCTTAGTAGAGGGGATGGACACAGCACATCCTCTGACCTGCCTATGCACCAGAAGTGATCACTGCTCACTCCCTCTCTCTCTCTCTCCCTCTCTCTCTCTCTCTCCTCTCTCTCTCTCTCTCTCTCTCTCTCTCTCTCTCTCTCTCTCTCTCTCTCTCTCTCTCTCTCTCTCTCTCTCTCTCTCTCTCTCTCTCTCTCTCGCCTATATACTTGGAAGGTGCCCCTTCCAAGTAGACAACGAACTCTGGGGTCCTCCGTTTACCTTGTTGGGGTCCGACATACGCAAATGTCGCTTACAGTATAAAATAATGTTGATGTCCATAGACAGGAGAGAAACTTACCAACAGTGTTTATCGGCGACCTCCTGGGCACGAACTTGAAAGGCCAGGATCTCCCAGTGGGCAGGCAAGTTTGGAAGCCGGTCAGCCTAGCAATCTGGCCCGAGAGCCACTTCCCTAGGGTCCCGGGAAGGGGTGACAGGTCGTAAATGTTGTTCTCCCCGAAGTGGAACACAGGTACGAGGCCGCACCTGGCAAAATAAACAGACACAGGAATTGTAGAAAGTACAGACTCAAGGAGCATTTGAATTGTAGGAGAATGCATTAGTTAAGGTTCGGACATCGTAGGTATCCAGCCTGATCCCCAAGTCATCGGGGATTAAATTTGAACAATTATTATTACAAACTTTGTAAAATTTCAACACCCGTTATAAACAACCAATTGAACAAATCGAACGCAGCAACAAAATATTTGTGGATCCACATAAAAAAAAAGTGTTGTCATCAAATTTTTTTATTTATAAGGAAAGGCAATTGTAACATTCATGATATTTGAGAATAAAGATCATGAACCCTCACATATGGTAAGGGTCATTTTCTTTTATACTCCTAGGAGTGGGGATTAGATAAACCAGGCAGTCTTAGCGCAGCCGTCGAGAAGAACGCAGTTAGCAAGCTCCCGCATTGGCGTTTACCATACTATTGAAGAACCAACAGTAGAAAGTAACGTTGATTGGATTACAGGAAGATCATTGATTGAACTGAGATCAGAAAGAAAAGCAGTTGAACGTATATTGAATACCATGGTGCGTTGAGACAGATGGGCGGAAAAGTTGTAGGTTGGTGTTTTTTATTTGTTGTTTCTTGTTTCTTATTTTGGATCCATGCATAAAAAAAAAAAAAAAATGAGCTCAAATTCATGTTTTGTAATTAGTAGTAACTATCATAATTTAAAAGAATTTGAATATTTTTTTTGTACATTTTGTCAATACTCTATGTTAATTATAATTATTTGTCATAACCATTTTATTTGAATATATTTCACAATTCCTAGTTTCTCAATTTATTAATAACCACAACATTAGCCTTGAAATCGGGCGATTCAATCGGGATAAATTCCTATGTCAAAGACATAAAACAATTTGAATTAAAGATCTCATGACGGACCTGCCAAGTTAGTTAAGTTAAATTGATCAAATAAAGTAAAAAGAGAAATGGTAAAAAATGAGGTAGGTTACAATATATGTAATGAAAGTATTCTCTCTTTAATTTGAATTTGCCTTGCTGCTTCCACTGGCTGCCACCAGATGTAGCAGCAGTTATCAGATAGAGAAGGTTAGATACATAGATAGATACAGTACATGTAAATAGTGTGAATAGAGAATTGATAGTTATAAACTGTAATTGTCGTTTCTTTGTTTACAGGTAAGATTGTGTAAATCAATATTAATAATTGTTATAATATAATATATAGTGAATAAAATTGCTAACTTTGTTTACAGAGAAACTGATTTCAGTTTATTCACCCCACCTTCAATAATTGTCTTACATATATATATATACTCGTATATATAGGGAAGTGGTTTTCAGAGTGAATGGCTTGAAAGAAGTATGAACGAAGGAGGTATTGTCTATAGAAGGAGAGAAAGAGCAACCCTAAAGGGTCTAATTCACTTTCGCAGGTCACAACACCGGTCCGTCGTTTCATCGTACGAGTATGAAAGTGTGTCGGGAGATTTGTGTCGGAGGTCGTGGTGGAGGATCAGGTGTGTGCCACTCTTCATACCTTCATACTTGTCCACTTCACCTGTTCAAGGAATAAAATCGTGTGAGGAACGAACGCTTCACACGGGTCGAATGAGAGGAGGACATCGTTGTACCCTTCCACCTGCTATACGTCAGTTTAGCACCATGGCACCCAATAAGTCGAAGGTTGCTAAGGAAAATTATTTTAGAAAACAAAGTAAATTTGTTTACCAGCTTACGTGTTTTTATTTGAATGTAGCTAAAGCTCAGAATATTTCAACGAATCAATGAACGTTTCAATAGTAAAGGTAGTTCTTTTACGATGCAGTGGACGTGGTTCGTGTGGCGAGTTTGAGATTCGGGTCTTAAGTTACCCACACACTTTCATATTTCGAACTGGTGAGACGGACAAGTATGAAGGTATGAATAGTTGCACAGCCGACCACGCTCAAACCTCCCGACACTCTTTCAAACTTGTATGTGTAAAGTCGACCGACCGGTGTTATGACAGGTATGAATGTAGAGAGCGGTGTTACGCCTGTTAGTGTTGCAACCACCCTTTCTTTTCCACATAGCTGTTAAGCTAAACGGACCTGAATTCCCTCACATTTTATTTTATTTTGCCTTTATTGTATTTGATACTAAAACTAATCAGCGTATATTTGGAGATGAATTGAAAATTACAGTTACTATTTCAGATATGTTATTCATTTTCAGGACCGTCTTTGTTTAATCATTAATCAACGCCTTTGTTATCTCAATAATCACCTTACCCGAGAGTCAGGGCCAACTTGATGAAGCCTTTCTTCCTGTTGAGGATGATGTTGTAGTCTCCGGGCTTGCAGTACTTCACTTCGTCCGCTCCACCGACGCTCAAGTTTATCACTTGTCCTTTTTTACTTTCGTCGAGCAAGTACCGGAAGCTTCTCTTACTACAAGACACCAAGCCTGAAAACCAACCATCGGTAACAAAATACAAATTTGTTATTGTTTCGTTTTTTTGTTTCGTATGCCCTTGTTAAAAAATTAATACATGTTGCAAATTATAGATTCTACAAACGCAATTATTTACAATTACTTCATTATATTTTCTATAGCTTTCCTACATTTTATACAACCTATGTTTCCTACTAATAGTGATCTGCATTGTACAAAAGTATAATGATGTACATTATTAAATTTATTAAAAGTGATAGGATCACCTTAGTTATCATAGACTTAAACTAACTTACCCCTAAAAATAAAAACTTAAACTAAATCTTATATTAAAATCTTAAACTAAAAATCTGCCATCGTTGTGGGAAGGGTAGTGGGGTCATAGTGTTAAACACTGGGTTCGTGAGGTGCTGCAACGAGTCAAAATACTTGATGTGTCTCCGGCGGATGAACTCACCCACCGACGTCACACCAAGCAACAGGTGCATGTCGGCGTCCCTTAACCTCTCGAGAGAGGTATGTCGGGCCACTTCTCGCATGATCCCATTCTGGCATTGTTGGAGACTTTTAGCTGTACTGTCAGTCAAGTGAGTATATAGTGGGGCACCATACAGCAGAGCTGGCAGGAGGACACATTTATATATCATACATACAATTTAACATGTTATTGTATTGGGTCTTAGATAGGTTTCTTGCTATTTCCCATAGCTCTATGCCGTTAGTCCAGATTGGCTTAAGTATAACTTTGTAAATTAGTAATTTGTTTTCTATTGATAGATGGGATGTCCTTTGAAGTAGTCTGTACAGTTGTCCAAAGCGTCTGTTCAATCCTTGTGTTTTTAGCTTCGTATGTGTTAAATGTGCTCGTTCCAGGTCAGTCGTTAGTCGAGATGGAAGCATAAGTACCACACTAACCCGGATGCAGCGAGAGGAATGGAATTAAAGGGGACTAGTGGACAAGACTCGCGGCAGAGGGTGAAGGTGATGTCGGAACATTTTGCTTTATTAACTTTGATTCGCCATCTGTTGCACCAATGCTTGATCTCTTCTAGGTGTTTTAGAAAATTATCGGATGCTACATCGGGGTCTGAGTGGGATAATAAGACTGCAGTGTCGTCTGTAAATGTGGCCAAGAAGGTATTGCGGGTAGAGAGAACATCGGCGGTGTATAGGTTATAGAGGATGAGACCCAGGACACTGCCCTGTGGAACTCCTGCTTTTTCGGGATACTAATTAGAATATTCTAAGTCACAGCGGACTTGGAAGAAGCGGTTTGAAAGGTAGGACTGTAGGATTAGGAAAAGGATCTGTGGTAAATATGTTTCGAGCTTGTAAAGAATTTCATGTAAAGAAAGCCAGACCCTGTCAAAAGCTATAAAGAACAGAAAAGTCAAAGTCATTCATTTTACCTTTTAACCTTTTGGTTTATTAAAATATATGTATTTCTCATAATAATGTGTCTTTTCAGTCAGTGATGGCCAAGCTAAGCTTCAAGCAAGAACGTCCGTAGTTGGGTTATAAGGCAAGAGTTATATGTGTGAAGATTTGGAAGGCCGTGGCTATAGAGGAAACAAAAGACAATAATTCACATGGAGAATAAGACCTTGCCTAATCTTAGGTGGTATCTTCTGCTTAAGGAACCACTAGATACTGCAATTTATATGTTTAGTATGATAGTCTGGACATACGGAATAGAGCTATGGGGGACAGCTAAAAAGTCAAACATCAAGCGTATCCAATCCTTTCAATCAGAAGTCCTGAGAACAATAGTAAATGCCCCTTAATACATCAGCAACAAAACCCTTCATAACGATCTTAATATAGCCTACATTCTTCAACTCGTCCCTTCATAAAAGTTCATAAAAATCCATTATAACCTATCCAACCACCCTAATCCCCTAGCACAGCCATTCCACTTCACAACTCATCCCTATAATCATCTTTGGAAACTGAAACGGCAGTGGCCTCGCCACCTGCTATAAATACGTAACAGTGGGAGTCCTGGCAATGGTCAGCTTCTCCAATTATGTCCTGAGCGTATGTGGTTCTCGCGCTCATCGTCAGCCTCCACTGGCACTTATCCGGTGATGTAGGGGACTTCACAAGACTCCGCTTCTAGTTTCATGCGAGGGAGGTGACAACCATGTGGATTTGGGAGGTCTCTGGACTGTTTGTAATTACTGTATGAATGAGAACGTTTGTCACAATATTACTTACATACTTATTGCCTAATAAGGCAGATTGTAATTTTAGAACAATAAATAAGTTTCAATATTTAGTATGATAGTATGAAAACAACTATTTTCTTAAGTAAGGTTCAAAGTCTTGGAATATGGTTTTGTTTTAATAATTCATTTTGTCGTTGCTATTGTAAATTATCAGAAGGATGACATATTGGAGGCACAGCACCCTGTGGAGCCTGCTTCTCGCTTGTTTACAAATGTCACTTTTTTAAGTCGCAATGTGCTTCTAAATAAATCCATATAGGAGCACTTACGCAATCCCATCGTTATTTCCCTCAGCAGGGGGTAGAAGAAGTTGAGATTAAGGGCGGCCACGAAGAAGGTGAGACCCGGAAAGAGTTCGTCTCTGGGAAGAGTGTCGATCATGAAGTTGCAATACATCCCAGTGTTGAGGATGCCATGCGGGTGGTTCATGAATATGTAGTTCTTGTCGGCTGATATGTCGGCCATCTTATGTAGTCTGGCGGGGAAGTAGTCATTGAGGTACTTCCAGATAGGCAGGCTTGTGAGGATCTTGAGTCTGAAACAGATAAGTGGTGAGCGCTATCTTTAGTTTCCATGAATAAACAGTTCGAATAGAAACGATATCTAGCTAATCGACATTTTCATATCGAATGACATAATATAGAGAGTACTAACTTTTATACTTTTTCTGAGGCATGGTATTTCGCTGATAGTTCCATATGATATACCCAAGTCTATGAATGGTAGAAGAATTGGGAAGGCTATGGCAGGAAAGAATGCCATTGGTTCTAGAATAATTGGCTAGAGTAATAATTGTTAGTGGTAGATAATTGTTATTCAAAAGGGTTTTTATATTGTGACTCAAAAGAGTGCAGTTGTGTAGAAAATAGAATGAAGTAGAGTTGTTGAATGACGAGAAAGGAGTGCATTTCGGTATAGAGATCATGAGAAAAAGTGTACGTCCGAAGTAATATAAGTGGCATAGCAATAATATGTGAGAGTTACCGGCATAATAAATGTTAGGTAATTTAATCGAACTAAAAGTGAAGGTAGTTATGCTTTAAGCACTATCTGGTGAATGCAGTATATAACATGAGTGTCTGAAAGGACGAAGATAGCCAACGAAGGCAATGCTGGAAAAACATTTAATATATTTTATCATCACCAAAGACATAAAAGAGATCACAATACCGCTACTTACCGCCTGCCTCCTTTGAACGGAGTCTCCCTGTCGTAGATGGTCCACAGGATAAGGAGGGGGACGATTGGCCAGTAGTCTGTGAGGACGATCAACAGAAGAATAACCAGGCAGTTGAAATAGAAATAGACCACTAAACTGTAAGTGATGGCAGCTGCCAGCTCCAGCAACCTCCGCACTTTGTCCATCCTCTATCTACAAGTTCAATAAATTAGAATATATTTGATAGATTTCATTACATATCAGGGAAAAAACTTTATTCTAACAATAACTGTAACTCTGTCTAACAAAAAATAAACGTTACATCACATAGGAGGGAAATAAAAACATTCGTTTGTTTAAATCTAAAAAAAAAATTAAAAACAACCACACCTTCATTCGCGTTACACGTGAAGCCAAGGGAAAGGGGTGTTTGTTGTAGGGCTGCCTCGACCCCGGGGTGTACAAACATCTCATCTCTCAATAGAAAACGATACAGCAAAAGTCTATTGCTTACAACCAATTCTCAGCTTTCTTCTCCTTTGCTGGTGAAGTGACATTACCACAGGTAGTTTTGATATTTTGCAAATAAAGTGTGCCTGATAAATCCTTTCTGTTTTTTGATTTGTGTACGACACGCCTGGAATCATTATGAAATAAAATGTTTGTTAATGGGAGGGTTTTGATTACCATCTAACAACAGGGTAAGGCCTATCAAATTTTGTCTTGTTGCCCGAGTCTGCAACAGCCTTTTTAAGGCTATTTTAAAAAGTAAACAGGTCATTTCAAATCTATGCCTAAAGTTTATAAGTTCTAGTTAATGCACCGATCAGATGTTTCAACGTTATTTCTTGCCAATCCAGAAGGGAGTGGTCCTATTTGCGTAAGTTAGTGGCATTAACAAATCTTAAATTAGTTAATTAGTCTATAACTTGCATAAGTTAGTGTTGGCTTTAACAAATCTTAAATTAGTTAATTAGTCTGGGAATGAAGTTCAGAATTTCTATTTATAAAAAGGAATTATTTGGTTATATGGTGTAAAAAAGATTCCACAGTCTACATAACCCCCAAAAGAACTTCACAAAAGGGTTCAATTCTAATTATTTATTCATAATGTTATCTGTGTACTCCACCACGTGAATTTTATATAGAAAAATACTATTAGTAGATTGAAATCGATGAGGGGAAAGTTGGCAAAGGTGCAGGGGTCCCCTTACAAACCACGAAGGTTAGGATCCTAAGGTGGGAGTCAAGACATCGGATGCATAGTTATTTGATAAGATAAGTGTAAACTGTTTAATCATTTGAGTTCATACTATTTTTCGATTGTATTTCATTAAATACTTTCTTAAATAATTTAAATAAAGCATATCATCTTGAAAAGTGGATTTATAGATTCCTTCCATTGATCACCATGTATATTTATTAAGATAAATTTCTTTGGGATAGAATTGTTTGGGTGTAAGTAAGGTAGATCCGTAGAAGATCTATCCATAGAAAGACACATTCTTTATATATTTCCCTACACTTTATGTATTTAGATACAGCTCGATCTATTAGCATACACTTTGATGGTATTCTGGTAAATATACCAAATAAAACAAGCCTTCATACTATTTTATATCTTCTGCTGTTGAAAAATATTGCTTGAGTTTAGTTGACATTGGTTTTCGATGTCACCTTGATGCCGACCGGGGTCAAAGGCGGCACCCCGGTCCCCCCTGCTTGGTAGGCAGGTCATGTATCTCATATTAAGGCCTCAAGGACTGATTGGATATTTAAACTCATATTCAAACAAAAAAAATGATAGCACTCATAAATAATAATATAAACAAACAAAGAATGATGAAGTGTCATAACATCATTTACTTCTTCTGTCTTCAATACAGCTCAGAAAAAAATATAAGTGAATAAGCCCTGTTGTCGACCATAATTCCATTATGCCCCGTTAATTATTCATTAGTTAAAAAAAAAAAATAATTTCCTAGCCTATAATAATAATACGTAATGTGTGGTGGGAAAATATTGGACTCTAATATTATTCAATGGGAGATTAAAACCATGTTGGCAACCGTAACGGACACTGAACAATACAGCAAACTTAGTTGTTTTTTGTAATGGGCGAAATGTGACGTAAATATATTGTCTTGGGTGGTTCCCATGAAGCCTATGAATAATAATAATTCAAATAATTAAAAATTATTTAATTTAATTAATTAATTAAAATAAAGAACAATGAAACTAAGATTTTTTCTTACTCCCTCGATGCAAAGATACGGCCATTGTATTTCATCGCCCATTGTGTGTATGTGCACACACTACTCAAATAGCAACTGATTATTCTAAATAATTAAAATTTTGAATGTTTAATAATTGTCATTGCTTAGTAAGTCTTTAGTAATCTGCTAAATAAAAATATAAGCTCCTACTTTGAACAGGCTTTAGTATGTAAGTTAGATAAGTGGGAATTAAAAACCAATGTCAACAAAACAGAAGATATTTTTCACCAGAAGAAGATATTGTAAATAAACTAGTATTTAGGAGGAATAAACAATTACAGAGGCAGCCTATTGTCTAAAATGCCTTGGGGTTTATCTAGACGCCAGACTCACTGTCACACACATGCTTTTTAACCATAAATACATTACCGATTGGTTGGGGTTTATTTGCCATACAACCACGAAGTCATCAACGCCGTTCTTTCGTATATTCAAACTAAGTTATGCAGTCTACCGATGAGAGCTTTGGGACGATACCAAAAACAAGGATCCAGGAACCAGCCAGATCCCACAAGGAACCCAATCTCCCCCAAGGCACGTGGATGGCATTTTACAAGACACGAGGTCCGATTGGAGGATCGCACAAATACCCATATCTATCATTCTCTCTACGATATGGTGAAATATCTTATGAAGAATTAATGAATATTTTTCCTTCATGTTAATCATGAATGTGTCAATTATCGTAAGTAGGCGTTGTAATATGCTTTGAAGAAGAGAATTTTTTTTACCTAGAATAGACTTTAACTATATATATTTTTTTTTCTTTTATTTATAACTTCTTTATTGTACTAAACTTACAATCTGCCTTGTTAGGTAATAGGTAATTGAGAAAAATGTTCTCATTAATACCATATTTACAATTCATCATTCACTCGCTCATTCATACGATATTTACAAACAGCCAAGAGGCCTCCCAATACACATGGTTGTCACCTCCCTCGCATGCGAAAGAGAAAGCATAGTATTGGGAAGTCCCCCACGCTCCACCGTCAGCCAGGTCACCGGATACGAGCCAGTGGAGGCTGATGAAGGGCGCGAGAGCCACATACGCTCAGGACATGATTGGAGAAACTGACCATTGCCAGGACTCCCACTGTTACGTATTTATAGCAGGTGACGAGGCCACTGCCATTTCAGTCTCCGAGGATGATTATAGGGATTAATTGTTAAGTGCAATGGCTGTGCTAGGGGATTAGGGTGGTTGGATAGGTTATAATGGAATTTTATGAACTTTTATGAAGGGACGAGTTCAAGAATGTAGGCTATATTAAGATCGTTGGGAAGGTTTTTGTTGCTGACGTAATAAGGGGCATTTACTATTGTTCTCAGGTATTTTGATTGATAGGATTGAATACGCTTGATGTTCGACTTTTTTGCTGTCTATTACGTATGTCCTGATTGGCTTCAATCTAACTTTGTAGATTAGTAATTTATTTTCTATTGAGAGATGGGATGTCCTTTGAAGTAGTCGGTACTGTTGTCCAAAGCGTCTGTTTAGTTCTTGTCTTTTTAGCCTTGTATGTGGGTTGCAGGTCAGTCATTTGTCGAGAAGGAAGCCTAAGTACCGTACTGTCGTGCATACAGGAACAGGAATCGAATTAAAATAAACTAGTGTACAAGACTTGCAACAGATGGTGAAGGTAATGTGGGAACATTTAGCTTCATTAAGTTTTATCCGCCATTAGTTGCACCAATATTCGATCTCATCTAGGTGTTTTTGAAGGTTATGGGATGCTATATCGGGGACTGGGTGGGATGGCAAGACTGCAGGGTCTACTATATATGGCCAAGAAGATATTGGGGATAGAGGGGGCAGTGATTAGAGGGATCAGCGGTGTATAGGTTATAGAGTGTGGGACCCAGGACACTGCCTTGTGGAACTCCTGCTTGTATGGGGTAGTAGTTGGAATATTCTAAACCACAGCGTATTTGTAAGAAGCGGTTTTAAAGGTAGGACTGTGGTAAATATCTTTTTAGCTTGTAAAGCAAACCTGCGTGACAAACAATACAAAAAAGACCAAGTGTATATAAGTATTTAAATATAGGTCAAAATCAGTAATATTTTTTTCAGTTTAGTGTAATCAAAATATTTTAATTTTGATATTCTTGGTAAGTAGAAAATAATGATTAAACCTACCATGCTGATTTATAATTGTTCTTTTTTTCATTATCCAAAGCTATAATGATTTTTTTTTTTAAATCTTACCTATATCAATATTGGCTGTCTAAGATTTGACGAATCAAGGTACACTACAATACTTAAGTTAACGACATAAATAAAGCCAATTATATATTCTAGATATTTCAGAGAAAAAATTTAACCAAAAAGTTTATAGATGTCAGTAAGAATCCAATACTTCAAAATATTGCTAACATAGATAAACTATCCAAACACATGCTTATCTTACAATCTATTATTTGTTTTTTTTTAATTGTTTATGTGTTTTGCGGTTATATTTTCTTTTTTTATAACAACGAGTGAACAAGAAATAATGTTGAACCATCTGATCAATGGAAGAACTAGATCATATAAACATCGGGTGTAGTTAAGGAAATAAGAGTTACCCGTAGGATATAACCCTATTTTGCGTTCTCCATAGACGGCCATCATGCATACAAGTTACCTTGTACAGTTGAAAAAAGTTGGAGATCCCACTGTAAGTAAAATATGGTGTGGTGTGCATCCAAAAAATTACGCGACTGTTCTATAGAATTATTTTCGGTGACTTGGGCTGAAATGTCATCGAGACTGTCACTAATACTCACTGACCGCGAATACTATCTGCACTTCTATTTATATATAGAGAGTTGAATTTATATTACAACAAAAATTGACAATATAATTAACCAACTCACTTCTAGTAGAATAACTGTTCGATCCTATACCAGCCTTCCGCTTCAAGTGGAGCCTGCAACTGGTCCGGACGGAACGAAAATGAAGACATTTCACACAATTAACGCTGAACAATAGCTAATGCGGGAAAAATATTTTTAAATACATTTATTATTGTAATTATGACCTTTATTCCAGAGATTAGTAATAGATATTATTATTATTGCGATTATCATTATTAAAATAGTATACTTTTACCGTTGAATAGTTACAATGAAAAACATTGAATAGACTGGAGACATCTTGACTGGTTGCTAGTCATTACATGTTATTAATTAATTACTAGCTCAACTTAAAAAGAATAGAAGATATTATTTTCTGTCGGGCAACATATACACTTAAATTGCTGCATCACCTCCAGGTCAACTCTATATCCTCCCTAACTTCACTATTGCTGTATGGTGTAAGATGTATGATGTTAGATGTATGGGATATGGTGTATGGTGTATGGTATAAGATATATGCAGTATGGTGTAATATGCAGGCTGTATAGTGCTCTCTCGGTTGGACGCGGTTATAGGTCCATGCGAATCATGAATTATAATAAGATCTTTATTTGAATAATTACAATTTGCACGAACAACATTACTAATTGGGGTATAAGAATTCTAAGGGCGAGGAAACAATAAAATTCAACTCTCCAATATCTTCTATATAATTATTATTCTGCAATTATCAGGTGAGTGTTGTCAGGATCTGGTTCGAACTTATATTTGTACTCTTCAAACAGCCTCATCAGTTCCTCCTTGTACAGTGAATGGTAGTGATCGATTTGTTCTTGGGTCGGCTCGGCGATTTTAGGTATGTCCATCGGCTTACCGACTGAAAAACAGAACAAAATAAGATAGTAAGTTATATAGAAATAAACAATAATATAAGACAAATTTGTAAGAACGAGAATAAATCACCACAGAGCTACTTTCAATAAACAAAAACACACAATCGCGAACTGTAGGGCACAGAGCCTAAAGTGCCTTTAGAAAACTATTAAAAGGATTTTAAAATAAAGTATATTTACGGCCTCTTTAGAAGACCACATATGCAGGATTTAGTAAAGATCTTATTTCCAAGAGTTGGACTTCTTCTGATATCTGACCTGATATGATCTATTTCTTCAGTTTGATCACTGTTGTTACTTTCAAAGTCGATTTAAATAAAAAATGCGTTGGAAAGTGATACGAAATGACTTCATAGGATCGCGATGATAAACACTGATTCACCATTAAAGCTTTATTTAATATTACAACAGGCTTATAATGGTTGTCACTAAACATTGGCAAGTCTTGATTAGTTTTTCCCCAAGTATGTCATTCTCCATTATGAAATAATAACTCTGTCAGTATCTGACATATATCATATTCCTTACTAGTTAATGTGATTTAAACAAATATCGCTTACAATATAAAATAATAATGGTGTACATAGACTGGAGATAAACTTACCAACAGTGTTTATCGGCGACCTCCTGGGCGCGAACTTGAATGGCCAGGATCTCCCAGTTGGCAGGCCAATGTGGAAGCCGGTCAGCTTACCAATCTGCTCCGAGAGCCACTTCCCCAGGGTCCCGGGAAGGGGGGACAGGTCGAAAATGTTGTTCTCCCCGAAGTGGAACACAGGTACGAGGCCACACCTGGCAAAAGAAAAGGACACTTAGAGGAGGTATTGCCTTCGGATGGGGGGAAGGGCAACTCGATGTAGAGATGTGATATCGCTAAACGACTTTTACTCTCCATATTTGCCCTCAATATAATTTACACTAAAATTAATCATCATATTTGGAGATGAACCTGAAATATAGACTTACAATTTGAGATAGTTTGTACATTTCCAGGACCACTGCTATAGCATGTGCAGTCATATAAAAGTCTATGTGAACGCCGTGTACCTGAGTAATAGTAGAGGGTTTCATCTTACCCGAGAGTCAGGGCCAACTTGATGAAGCCTTTCTTCCTGTTGAGGATGATGTTGTAGTCTCCGGGCTTGCAGTACTTCACTTCGTCCGCTCCACCGACGCTCAAGTGTATCACTTGTCCTTTTTTACTTTCGTCAAGACAGTACCGGAAGCTTCTCTTAATACAAGACACCATGTCTGAAAACCAACCAACATTTAAGTAATCTTTTTAGAGGAGAGTTTTTTAAAAGGAAAGCTTTATTATAGAGTACAAGGAAATCCCTGGTATACACAAATATTAAGAGTTATGTTACTACATGCTGGGTGGTATGATTAGGGATGAGGGAAAAATAAAGGAATATTTGGGTTGAGCGGATCCTTGTACTAGAAGTACCTGCTAGAAGGTGGTGTGAGAGAATTAAGGAGTGTGGAAAGCCTCGGTAAGTTGGTTGTTGCGGTACAGTGGTGAGAGTCCACCAATGGCTGGGCCTAGAGTCTCTCTAGGCATGTAGTGGAGTCTTATTTAGTTGGATAGCAGTGATGGGGGCCCCTTAGAGGCTTGTTGTTGGTGGGCCAAGCGCCGTGATGTCCACCATTTCTTCTGCTTTACTAGAACTTAAGAATTGCCATCTTGCCGGTGGCGGTAAGGGTGTCATATCTCGGAATAGAGCTTGTTGTGTTCGAAGCTAATTACATAAATTAGTACTGAATACTTGCAGTCAGTAATGGCCCTGTTAAGCATCAGGCATGAACTTTCCTAGCTAAGTTTAGAGACAACAGCGAAATGCGTTACATTTTAAAAGCCATGGCTAGAAAGAAAACCTGAGGCTATAGCTAACTTGGGGAAGAAACAGGCTTGCTGCATCAAAAGCTTTTTGAAGATGTAGTACTGAATACTTGCGCTCACTAGATCATATAAACATCGGGTGTAGTTAAGGAAATAAGAGTTACCCGTAGGATATAACCCTATTTTGCGTTCTCCATAGACGGCCATCATGCATACAAGTTACCTTGTACAGTTGAAAAAAGTTGGAGATCCCACTGTAAGTAAAATATGGTGTGGTGTGCATCCAAAAAATTACGCGACTGTTCTATAGAATTATTTTCGGTGACTTGGGCTGAAATGTCATCGAGACTGTCACTAATACTCACTGACCGCGAATACTATCTGCACTTCTATTTATATATAGAGAGTTGAATTTATATTACAACAAAAATTAACAATATAATTAACCAACTCACTTCTAGTAGAATAACTGTTCGATCCTATACCAGCCTTCCGCTTCAAGTGGAGCCTGCAACTGGTCCGGACGGAACGAAAATGAAGACATTTCACACAATTAACGCTGAACAATAGCTAATGCGGGAAAAATATTTTTAAATACATTTATTATTGTAATTATGACCTTTATTCCAGAGATTAGTAATAGATATTATTATTATTGCGATTATCATTATTAAAATAGTATACTTTTACCGTTGAATAGTTACAATGAAAAACATTGAATAGACTGGAGACATCTTGACTGGTTGCTAGTCATTACATGTTATTAATTAATTACTAGCTCAACTTAAAAAGAATAGAAGATATTATTTTCTGTCGGGCAACATATACACTTAAATTGCTGCATCACCTCCAGGTCAACTCTATATCCTCCCTAACTTCACTATTGCTGTATGGTGTAAGATGTATGATGTTAGATGTATGGGATATGGTGTATGGTGTATGGTATAAGATATATGCAGTATGGTGTAATATGCAGGCTGTATAGTGCTCTCTCGGTTGGACGCGGTTATAGGTCCATGCGAATCATGAATTATAATAAGATCTTTATTTGAATAATTACAATTTGCACGAACAACATTACTAATTGGGGTATAAGAATTCTAAGGGCGAGGAAACAATAAAATTCAACTCTCCAATATCTTCTATATAATTATTATTCTGCAATTATCAGGTGAGTGTTGTCAGGATCTGGTTCGAACTTATATTTGTACTCTTCAAACAGCCTCATCAGTTCCTCCTTGTACAGTGAATGGTAGTGATCGATTTGTTCTTGGGTCGGCTCGGCGATTTTAGGTATGTCCATCGGCTTACCGACTGAAAAACAGAACAAAATAAGATACTAGGTTATATAGAAATAAATAATAATATAAGACAAATTTGTAAGAACGAGAATAAATCTCCACAGAGCTACTTTCAATAAACAAAAACACACAATCGCGAACTGTAGGGCACAGAGCCTAAAGTGCCTTTAGAAAACTATTAAAAGGATTTTAAAATAAAGTATATTTACGGCCTCTTTAGAAGACCACATATGCAGGATTTAGTAAAGATCTTATTTCCAAGAGTTGGACTTCTTCTGATATCTGACCTGATATGATCTATTTCTTCAGTTTGATCACTGTTGTTACTTTCAAAGTCGATTTAAATAAAAAATGCGTTGGAAAGTGATACGAAATGACTTCATAGGATCGCGATGATAAACACTGATTCACCATTAAAGCTTTATTTAATATTACAACAGGCTTATAATGGTTGTCACTAAACATTGGCAAGTCTTGATTAGTTTTTCCCCAAGTATGTCATTCTCCATTATGAAATAATAACTCTGTCAGTATCTGACATATATCATATTCCTTACTAGTTAATGTGATTTAAACAAATATCGCTTACAATATAAAATAATAATGGTGTACATAGACTGGAGATAAACTTACCAACAGTGTTTATCGGCGACCTCCTGGGCGCGAACTTGAATGGCCAGGATCTCCCAGTTGGCAGGCCAATGTGGAAGCCGGTCAGCTTACCAATCTGCTCCGAGAGCCACTTCCCCAGGGTCCCGGGAAGGGGGGACAGGTCGAAAATGTTGTTCTCCCCGAAGTGGAACACAGGTACGAGGCCACACCTGGCAAAAGAAAAGGACACTTAGAGGAGGTATTGCCTTCGGATGGGGGGAAGGGCAACTCGATGTAGAGATGTGATATCGCTAAACGACTTTTACTCTCCATATTTGCCCTCAATATAATTTACACTAAAATTAATCATCATATTTGGAGATGAACCTGAAATATAGACTTACAATTTGAGATAGTTTGTACATTTCCAGGACCACTGCTATAGCATGTGCAGTCATATAAAAGTCTATGTGAACGCCGTGTACCTGAGTAATAGTAGAGGGTTTCATCTTACCCGAGAGTCAGGGCCAACTTGATGAAGCCTTTCTTCCTGTTGAGGATGATGTTGTAGTCTCCGGGCTTGCAGTACTTCACTTCGTCCGCTCCACCGACGCTCAAGTGTATCACTTGTCCTTTTTTACTTTCGTCAAGACAGTACCGGAAGCTTCTCTTAATACAAGACACCATGTCTGAAAACCAACCAACATTTAAGTAATCTTTTTAGAGGAGAGTTTTTTAAAAGGAAAGCTTTATTATAGAGTACAAGGAAATCCCTGGTATACACAAATATTAAGAGTTATGTTACTACATGCTGGGTGGTATGATTAGGGATGAGGGAAAAATAAAGGAATATTTGGGTTGAGCGGATCCTTGTACTAGAAGTACCTGCTAGAAGGTGGTGTGAGAGAATTAAGGAGTGTGGAAAGCCTCGGTAAGTTGGTTGTTGCGGTACAGTGGTGAGAGTCCACCAATGGCTGGGCCTAGAGTCTCTCTAGGCATGTAGTGGAGTCTTATTTAGTTGGATAGCAGTGATGGGGGCCCCTTAGAGGCTTGTTGTTGGTGGGCCAAGCGCCGTGATGTCCACCATTTCTTCTGCTTTACTAGAACTTAAGAATTGCCATCTTGCCGGTGGCGGTAAGGGTGTCATATCTCGGAATAGAGCTTGTTGTGTTCGAAGCTAATTACATAAATTAGTACTGAATACTTGCAGTCAGTAATGGCCCTGTTAAGCATCAGGCATGAACTTTCCTAGCTAAGTTTAGAGACAACAGCGAAATGCGTTACATTTTAAAAGCCATGGCTAGAAAGAAAACCTGAGGCTATAGCTAACTTGGGGAAGAAACAGGCTTGCTGCATCAAAAGCTTTTTGAAGATGTAGTACTGAATACTTGCGCTCACTAGATCATATAAACATCGGGTGTAGTTAAGGAAATAAGAGTTACCCGTAGGATATAACCCTATTTTGCGTTCTCCATAGACGGCCATCATGCATACAAGTTACCTTGTACAGTTGAAAAAAGTTGGAGATCCCACTGTAAGTAAAATATGGTGTGGTGTGCATCCAAAAAATTACGCGACTGTTCTATAGAATTATTTTCGGTGACTTGGGCTGAAATGTCATCGAGACTGTCACTAATACTCACTGACCGCGAATACTATCTGCACTTCTATTTATATATAGAGAGTTGAATTTATATTACAACAAAAATTGACAATATAATTAACCAACTCACTTCTAGTAGAATAACTGTTCGATCCTATACCAGCCTTCCGCTTCAAGTGGAGCCTGCAACTGGTCCGGACGGAACGAAAATGAAGACATTTCACACAATTAACGCTGAACAATAGCTAATGCGGGAAAAATATTTTTAAATACATTTATTATTGTAATTATGACCTTTATTCCAGAGATTAGTAATAGATATTATTATTATTGCGATTATCATTATTAAAATAGTATACTTTTACCGTTGAATAGTTACAATGAAAAACATTGAATAGACTGGAGACATCTTGACTGGTTGCTAGTCATTACATGTTATTAATTAATTACTAGCTCAACTTAAAAAGAATAGAAGATATTATTTTCTGTCGGGCAACATATACACTTAAATTGCTGCATCACCTCCAGGTCAACTCTATATCCTCCCTAACTTCACTATTGCTGTATGGTGTAAGATGTATGATGTTAGATGTATGGGATATGGTGTATGGTGTATGGTATAAGATATATGCAGTATGGTGTAATATGCAGGCTGTATAGTGCTCTCTCGGTTGGACGCGGTTATAGGTCCATGCGAATCATGAATTATAATAAGATCTTTATTTGAATAATTACAATTTGCACGAACAACATTACTAATTGGGGTATAAGAATTCTAAGGGCGAGGAAACAATAAAATTCAACTCTCCAATATCTTCTATATAATTATTATTCTGCAATTATCAGGTGAGTGTTGTCAGGATCTGGTTCGAACTTATATTTGTACTCTTCAAACAGCCTCATCAGTTCCTCCTTGTACAGTGAATGGTAGTGATCGATTTGTTCTTGGGTCGGCTCGGCGATTTTAGGTATGTCCATCGGCTTACCGACTGAAAAACAGAACAAAATAAGATACTAGGTTATATAGAAATAAATAATAATATAAGACAAATTTGTAAGAACGAGAATAAATCTCCACAGAGCTACTTTCAATAAACAAAAACACACAATCGCGAACTGTAGGGCACAGAGCCTAAAGTGCCTTTAGAAAACTATTAAAAGGATTTTAAAATAAAGTATATTTACGGCCTCTTTAGAAGACCACATATGCAGGATTTAGTAAAGATCTTATTTCCAAGAGTTGGACTTCTTCTGATATCTGACCTGATATGATCTATTTCTTCAGTTTGATCACTGTTGTTACTTTCAAAGTCGATTTAAATAAAAAATGCGTTGGAAAGTGATACGAAATGACTTCATAGGATCGCGATGATAAACACTGATTCACCATTAAAGCTTTATTTAATATTACAACAGGCTTATAATGGTTGTCACTAAACATTGGCAAGTCTTGATTAGTTTTTCCCCAAGTATGTCATTCTCCATTATGAAATAATAACTCTGTCAGTATCTGACATATATCATATTCCTTACTAGTTAATGTGATTTAAACAAATATCGCTTACAATATAAAATAATAATGGTGTACATAGACTGGAGATAAACTTACCAACAGTGTTTATCGGCGACCTCCTGGGCGCGAACTTGAATGGCCAGGATCTCCCAGTTGGCAGGCCAATGTGGAAGCCGGTCAGCTTACCAATCTGCTCCGAGAGCCACTTCCCCAGGGTCCCGGGAAGGGGGGACAGGTCGAAAATGTTGTTCTCCCCGAAGTGGAACACAGGTACGAGGCCACACCTGGCAAAAGAAAAGGACACTTAGAGGAGGTATTGCCTTCGGATGGGGGGAAGGGCAACTCGATGTAGAGATGTGATATCGCTAAACGACTTTTACTCTCCATATTTGCCCTCAATATAATTTACACTAAAATTAATCATCATATTTGGAGATGAACCTGAAATATAGACTTACAATTTGAGATAGTTTGTACATTTCCAGGACCACTGCTATAGCATGTGCAGTCATATAAAAGTCTATGTGAACGCCGTGTACCTGAGTAATAGTAGAGGGTTTCATCTTACCCGAGAGTCAGGGCCAACTTGATGAAGCCTTTCTTCCTGTTGAGGATGATGTTGTAGTCTCCGGGCTTGCAGTACTTCACTTCGTCCGCTCCACCGACGCTCAAGTGTATCACTTGTCCTTTTTTACTTTCGTCAAGACAGTACCGGAAGCTTCTCTTAATACAAGACACCATGTCTGAAAACCAACCAACATTTAAGTAATCTTTTTAGAGGAGAGTTTTTTAAAAGGAAAGCTTTATTATAGAGTACAAGGAAATCCCTGGTATACACAAATATTAAGAGTTATGTTACTACATGCTGGGTGGTATGATTAGGGATGAGGGAAAAATAAAGGAATATTTGGGTTGAGCGGATCCTTGTACTAGAAGTACCTGCTAGAAGGTGGTGTGAGAGAATTAAGGAGTGTGGAAAGCCTCGGTAAGTTGGTTGTTGCGGTACAGTGGTGAGAGTCCACCAATGGCTGGGCCTAGAGTCTCTCTAGGCATGTAGTGGAGTCTTATTTAGTTGGATAGCAGTGATGGGGGCCCCTTAGAGGCTTGTTGTTGGTGGGCCAAGCGCCGTGATGTCCACCATTTCTTCTGCTTTACTAGAACTTAAGAATTGCCATCTTGCCGGTGGCGGTAAGGGTGTCATATCTCGGAATAGAGCTTGTTGTGTTCGAAGCTAATTACATAAATTAGTACTGAATACTTGCAGTCAGTAATGGCCCTGTTAAGCATCAGGCATGAACTTTCCTAGCTAAGTTTAGAGACAACAGCGAAATGCGTTACATTTTAAAAGCCATGGCTAGAAAGAAAACCTGAGGCTATAGCTAACTTGGGGAAGAAACAGGCTTGCTGCATCAAAAGCTTTTTGAAGATGTAGTACTGAATACTTGCGCTCAGTGATGGCCCTGTTAAGCATCAGGCATGAACTTTCCTAGCTAAGTTTAGAGACAACAGTGAAATGCGTTACAATTAAAAAACTTTGGCTAGAGAGGAAACAAGAGGCAATAGCGTACTTGGAGAGGAAGCAGACTTGCTGCATCTAAAGCTACTTAGAAGATGTAATACTGAATACTTGCACTCAGTGATGGCCCTGTTAAGCATCAGGCATGAACTTTCCTAGCTAAGTTTAGGCAACAGCGAAATGCGTTACATTTCAAAAGCCATGGCTAGAAAGAAAACCTGAGGCTATAGCTCACTTGGGGAAGAAACAGGCTTGTGGCGTCCGAAGCAACATACAAGGTTTAGTACTGAATACTTAAAATCAGTGACGTCGAAACTGTTTCTAAATAGATAGATATAGGAGATCTTACTCAACCCCTACCCTATTTCTCTCAGCGGAATTTGTTTTGTTTAAATAATTCATTTTGTCGTTGCTATTGTAAATTATCTCGATAGAAGCATGACATATTGGAGGCACAGTACCCTGTGGAGCCTGCTTCTCGCTTGGTTACAAATGTCACATAATATGCAAACTTTTAAGTCACAATGCGATTCTAAATAAATCCATATAGGAACACTTACTCAATCCCATCATCATTTCCCTCAGCAGGGGGTAGAAGATGTTGAGGTTAAGGCCGGCCGTAAAGAAGGTGAGACCCGGAAAGAGTTCGTCTCTAGCAGAGTAGTCAAGCGTGAAGTTGCAAAGCAAGCCAGTGCTGATGACCCCATGAGGGTGGTTCAAGAATATGTAGTTCTTGTCGGCTGATATGTCGGCCGTCTTGTGTAGTCTGATGGGAAAGTAGTCATTGAGGTACTTCCAGATAGGCAGGCTTTTGAGGATCTTGAGTCTGAAACAGATAAGTGGTGAGAGCTTTCTTCAATTTCCATGAATAAACGGTTCCTATAGTAACGGTATCTAACTAATTGACATTGATAGTAATTGACTAACATAGTATAGAAAATACTTACTTTGTTTTACTAAATTATCAAATTTTCAAATTTTTTTTTTCAGAGGCATAATATTTTGCTGATGGTTTCATTTCATATATGCAAGTCTATGAATGGTAGAAGAATTGGGAAGACTATGGCAGGAGAGAATGCCATTGGTTTTAGAATAATTGGCTAGAATTATCAATCAAACTAAAAGTGAAGGTAGTAGTAGTGTTTGTACAGTGCCCGAAAAGACGAGGACAATTACCGAAGACATTTGTTTCTAAATTTGAAAAGAGGAATGGTGGAAAAATTAATTAACATGGAATTTATAAGAGTGAAAGGGGTCCTTTTATTTGAAGTCTGGGTGAATGAATTGAGGAGTGTGGTAGACCTCAGTGGAGGTTTGGATATCTCGGTACAGTGGTGAGAGTCCACTGAAGGTTGAGCCTAGAGTCTGTCTAGGCATGTAGTTCTAACTCGTGGGTAGCGTTCAGTGGTGTGCCCGTCAGGGGCTTGTTGATTGGCCAAGGGCCGTGGTGTACAACGAAGACGATACTGTAAATATATTTAATCTATTTTATTTATGCAAGGTCTCAGTCGAGAGTGAAAACCCGGAGGTATAAGGTGTCCTTGAGCAGTGGAATGTGGTTGACGGAAACCAAACTGGTGAGTAGAATAAAGGTTTTTGGATTCAACAATTGGAATTAGACGTTATAATAGGAGTTCTTCAAATATATTTGAGAGGATAGGGAGTGGTTTAATTGGGTGGTAAGATGATGTACTATTGGGTTGTTTACCGGGTTTGCCAAATAGGACTATTTTTTAATGTTTCCAGAGGAGGGGAAAGTTTCTGGCATTAAAGAATCTTCGTTTCCAATTTAAAGAATCGGAACGAAAGGATGCCAATTGTCACTTTTCCAATCTGCAGTACTGTTTGTACAAGCAACGATCAGCAGGATGTTGGCAAGGTTGCCACACTGTTCTCAAGTGGCATTTGGATTGGATTAGGTCTTGAAGATGGTGAGGGAAAGGATTTTTATTAAGAATTATTGGATGACTGTGGGGCGACGATGCCTCCCAAGTCGACCTCTGGACCAGAGTAGTGAAAAAATGCACTGCATCATCTATGTCTTGCGATGTTTTCAGGGACACTTAGAGGTCTATGGAATCTGTAAGAATCTGGTGGAAGTAGTCCCAATCAACTGGGCCCTTAATAAATGAAGCAAGAGGCAGTTTGTGAATTGTTCTTAGGGAGATGGTTAGGATCAAAGAGCTATGATCGGAGGAGAGGTTACCGAGGTGCGTAATTGACCAGTTTAGTGTTCCTAAACTATTGTGGAACCAGAAGTCAAGGAGATCTCCAGGATCATCTCATTCATCTCAAGGAGATTGGGATTTCGGTTGGGATCAGATGGCCATTAGGTGGCTGTGCCAGAAGAGATAGTGGAGCAATGTTTCCGTGCGAGTGCAGAGAGCAAAGCACGTCCTCGTGTATTCGTGGATCTTGACTCAAGTTTTGGTGATACGCAAGTCCCCAACCACAAGGAAACGATGTCCGATGGAGTCTAGAAAAGAGATGAATTGGGAACCGGAAATGGATTTATTGGGGGAACAGTACACTGATGCTAGAGCGTGAGGAAAGTGAAGGTGCTGATGGACACTGCAGTGGACTGAAGGAAATCAAGTGCTACCAAAGAAACTGTGTGATGAGAAATGGAGTTATGAGCAATGACAGTAGTACCTGCATGAGATCTTCCATCTGGCAGATCAGTTCGGTCCTTTTTATCAAGTGTTAATGTTTTTATTTTCTTATAGTATGATCTCATTTTTTTAAATAAAAGAGATGAGAATACCATATAAAAAAAGGTAAGTATTTAAAAGCTGGCAAGAAAGAAAATACTTACCGCCTGCCTCCTTTGAACGGAGTCTCCCTGTCGTAGAATGTCCACAGGATAAGGAGAGGGACGATTGGCCAGTAGTCTGTGAGGACGATCAACAGAAGAAAAACAAGGCAGTTGATGTAAAGATAGATGAAGAAACTGTAAGTGATGGCAGCTGCCAGCTCCAGCAACCTCCGCACTTTCTCCATCCTCTATCTGCCATTTCAATAAATTAGAATATATAAGTTAAGGTTCGGACATAGTAGATAGCCAGCCTAATCCTCAAGTCATAGGGATGTAAACATCCCCAATCTATTTAGAGAGGCTTTAAAAGGCTCAATAAAAACAGTCTTATGACAACTCTCGATCTGTAATTACATTCAACCTCTTTCCTTTTTCTTCACGTTTTTCGTTGACGATCATTAACTGGTGCCGAAACCCGAGAGCGGAGTGGGTTCGAGTCATTAACATGCGAGTTGGCTTTTGTTTCTTTTTCCTTCTCAATCGCTTTCGTGTGATTTATTTAAAGTAGGTAATGGTGGACTTGCGGCAGGCAGCGTTTGAAGTTCCACAGTTACCTAAAGAAACCATGGCTGAAGCCCATGCGAACTCGCTGGCATGTATGAAGGTGCGGGCAGTGACGTCGCAGGACATGAGAAAAATGAACTCAGAACTCGAAAACTTTTGTGGGAAACTAGGTGAGTTGAATCATTTTCTCAAAGGTGGTGATAGAATTATGGAGAGGATACAAGCCAAGATGGACGAAGGGTTACTTGACCCAGGTGACGCTAAGTAAATAAAGGCAGACCTGGTGTGCAGGGTGAAAAGGAAGGTGCTAAACCTGATACAGGTGGACGAGGAAACCCCATGGGAGATAGTAAAGACGAGACTGAGGAAAGCATATAGGGGGGGGGGACGATGGACCCCAGAGGAGGATATCTTCCAAATGTTTCGAGAAACGAAATCTCCGAGACAGAATAGTGGACAGTATGCTGCAGTCCTGGTAGTCCGCTACAATAAAATAAATCAGAAAATAAGGGAGACAACTAGCACCGAGGAAGTGGAGGGCAGGATGGGGTTCTGTCTACAATCTTAAAGGTACAATTAGCGAAGGAGACGGAAAGGAAGGAAGGGTTCCCTAATGAGCGATCGTTCCTCGAATGCGTCCAGGCAATCATAGATCCTAGCGCAAAAGAGGAAGAAGTGAAAATGAACGAAGATGAAAACGATTAAAGCCGGATCCCATATAGGAGAAACAGTACCCCAAAAGCAGTGTGGAAGAGACAGGAAACGCCGTTTGCCGGTAGAGACAGGGGAGCGACAAGAGAGAGAAGATTGGGAGTGACGAGGCCTAGGTACGCACCTCGGAAAGAAGATAGGAAATGTCATGGCTGCGGAAAGACGGGCCATCTCGTAGCTCAGTGCCCTCGCACTAAGTGCTTTGAGTGTGGGAAAGAAGAACACATAGCAAGACAATGTCCATACTTGTTTCGTAGAAAGGAATCTCACAAAGCAGAACCAATATAGGTGAATAACCGAGAAATCCGGGAATGGCCGAGCGCGACACCAAGAGAAAATGGATCATCGGGCAACGAGTCATCAGGGACGTCAGAGACAGATGGAGAGGAGTCGAAGCGCAGCAGAAGCAGAAGAGACGAGAGTGGCAGAAGAATCCCTCGCGCAGATGGGAGCGGCGTACGGAGGCCTGAGGAGAGTGGCAGCAGAGAGTCAACCTCATTCTAAGGTACAATACAGAGCAGGAAAGGATGTGTGGGTCGGGAAGAGGGAGAGGTGCCTAATTGATAATGGCAGCACCAATACAATAATATCTCGTGGTGCGTTAGAGAGGTTGCGTGGAGGAAAGAGGGCACACCAGATCGAGGTATGTAAGTGTAAATTACTAACGCGAAGTAATACGAGAAGCGGTCGTGGGGCTGGACGTATGGGCGAAAGTAATGGGTGACATGAAAGTACACGTCGTGGAAGATATGCCGCGGGAATACTAGATAATAGTGGGGTGTGATTTACTGGGAAAAAAAGGCGTGCGCATTGAAAACGAGGGTGAGAACTGGAGGATCAAATTAGGGAAGAAAACCTATCGAAGCCAGGGGGCGTAAGGGACCAAACGGAGCAAATAGGAGCGGTTAAGAGAGTGGAGGATTGGAGGGAGGGTCTGCGGAGTGAGTTTAGGGATATTTTTTCGCTGAAGGGGACACGCTAGGAGCAACGGGGAAAACGCTAAATGGGATCCCGTTAAAAGTAGAGCGGGTGACGTATGTGAAGGAGAGGCGGTATCTGCAAGCGCTCAGACAACACATTAGAAAGGAGATCGATGATCTCAAGCGCCAAGGTATCGTCAGAGATAGCACGTCTCCGTATAATAGCCCTTTGTGGGCAGTGAAAAAGAAAAGTCGACCAGAAGAAAGTGAGGAAAAATACCGAATCGTGGTGGATTTTCGAAAATTTACGATAATACCCTGGAGGAAAAATATCCAATACCGCGGGTAGAAGAAATCCTAGACAGACTCAACGGTGTGAAATTTTTTAGCAAATTAGACCTAAAAGCAGGGTACCATCAGATCAAGCTAGCTGCGCATGACCAACATAAAACGGCGTTCTCGTTCGAAAGAGGGCATTTTGAGTTCACGAGAATGCCGTTTGGTTTCATAAATGCTCCAATAACCTTTCAGCTTCTCATGGACAAACTTCTGAGAGGAATGGACGAAAATATGTGCCAAATTTACATGGATGACCAGCTGATCTTTAGCCGACCGGAATCGGTACATATCCAACACCTCCAGAACGTAGTTAGAAGATTAAGAGATTTCGGGATGAAATCGTCGCTGGGACAGGAGCAAATTAGTTTTTTAGGGCACACAATCTCGCAGGAAGGGGTTCAACCAGACTCAACGAAAGTAGAAGCTATCCAGAAAATGGAGGTAAAAGGGATTCGGAGATTACTGGGCACGCTCAATTACCACCATCGTTTCGTGCTGACATGGCAGAATACATGGTACCCATTAACAACTTACTACGGAAGGGAGCACGGATAATGATCACGCCTCTGATAGAGCAGAATATCCGCAAATGTTTGGCACGTTTGCAGGAGGCGCCAATTTTGGCTTTCCCTAACTTCGAGAAGGATTTCACGTTCACTACCGACGCAAGCGACTATACCTTGGGGGCAGTATTGTCACAGGAAGGCGGGGAGGGGGATAGATCGGTGGCTTACATGAGCAGACGCCTGACGGACACGGAGGCGCGGTACAGCGCTCTGGAACGAGAACTCCTCGGGATAGTGTGGGCCATTGGACACTTCCGTCCATATGTATTTGGCTGAAGGTTTCGAATACATACGGACCACCAACCTCTTCAATGGGTCGGAAAACTCAAAGAATCCTTCTTAAGGGTAACGAGGTGGAAGGAATTCTTAGCGCAATACAATCTGGATATCGTGTATAAGCCAGGGAAAGACAACGTCGTGGGAGATTGGCTGTCGCGCGCTATTATGGTGAACGCCATAAAGGAAGGAAAAACATCGAGGGGTATGAGGCAATTTATTGAGGAATGGACGCCTGGAGAAGCGGGCAGGTGCAGCACGAGGGAAGATAGTGACATAAGTGCGGATCCACCATCAGACGAGTCTATAGGGGAGAGACCGCGTGATATGGAGGCGACGGATAAAATCATCAATGATAAGCGGAGGCAGATCGTTTGGAAAACTCAAACATAGGGTACTCTGAAAATACTCCATAGTACGTACGGCAGGAGTCAGATCGTGGCGATTTGGTCACCACCGGGAGTTTGTGAAGATCAAATTTGTCAGGCTCTCAAGGACGTTTCAAACCTGGCAAAACATACCATTTATTCGTGGGCAACAAGACTGTGTAGAACAAAATTAAAATGCTTTGGCAAAAAGAGCTGTTGGGGATGGATCGCTCGTTCATTCGGTGTCTTTCCACGGTCCAGCCCCTGCGTGACGAGGAGCAGCAACGCGAGGCAACACTGGTGTATCACCAAGGGAAAACCAACCACCACAAGCACTACGAAGGCGCTATTTTTGGTGGGGAATGCAGCGGACTATTCAGGAGGTAATCGGAGCTTGCGAAGTTTTCAGGAAGACAAAATATGATAGACATCCCCCGCAGGGACGCCAGGAAGAATCACCCTCGGCAGAAGCACCATTGATGGAGATTCAAGTGTACACCTTCACGTGGCGGGGTTTTAAGTGGGTCACTATCATCGACCCATTTAGCAAAGTGTCTATGGCCTATGCGGTGGGCAACAAGTCATCAGATTCCATATTACAAGCCCTCAACACATGGTTTCAATTCTACGGCATACCGGAGAGGATCTCGTCGGACTTACCCACTTGGAGGGGGTATAAGTGGGTTACCACAATCGACAGCTTTAGCAAAGTGGCCATGGCGCACCCGGTGCAAGAACGGTCATCAGACGCGGTAATGCTGGTATTAAATACCTGGTTCCAGTTTTACGGAGTACCAGACCGGGTCTCGTCGGATGGGGGCAGAGAATTCGAAAAGAAATGAAGACTCTCGATGTCTCTTGGCATCTTAATACCCCAGGGCACCCTCAGAGTAGAGGAGGGATAGAAAGATTGCACAGCACCCTGAGTGACCACCTGCGGGTATATCACGCCGAAAAGGGTCTGCCGGCGAATGAGGCGATGCCAAAGGCGGTGGCCGCTTACAATCATTCAATCCACACCGCGACGGGGTTCTCCCCGTTCGAGATCCTCTTTGGGCTGCGCGAAAGACGGAGAAATGGGGCAGAGACGGTAGCAGACGAGGGAATGGCGGAGAAAATGGCGAGTAATACTGTCGGTTTTAGGAAAATATGTGACTAAGTCCGAGAAAGGATAACGAGGGACAAAGCGAGACGAGTGGAGCGGGAAAACCTCAAAGTCCGGGATAGAATGGGGGAACTTAAAATCGGGACTATCGTCTATAAAAAACTAGGGTCAAATAGGAGCAAAGAGCTGCTGCGATATGAGGGCCCATTTAAAGTGGTCGTGATTAGGGAACACAACGTCGTGACAATTGAGAGTATACGACCCCCCAAGAAGCGGCGAAATGTCCACATAGAACAATTAAAGCTTCCACCAGGGGGGTAGGTTGTAGACCAGGAATGAGCTGGAGTGTCCTCGCAGCATACACGCGAGGAACATTGTAAATAGTTATAGTTATGTGATTTTTCCCACAGAAGTATTGTTTTTTTTTCAAAGTCAAAGTTTTCTTTTATGTTTTTATTATTTTTTATTACTCCCCCCTGCCAGTTTACGCACACCTCCTCGTAAACTATAAAGTCTAAGCCTAAATTGAGGACGACTTAGGTGGTATTACGATCACTCTCCTAATCGTACTAAGGGAGCGAAGGCCAGCCCAAACAGTACACAACCTGTAATCCTTTACATTCGGTCGTATTTATAAGACACTTATAGTCCAAATAAAACGCTGCCTCCAACACTGCAGCCACTAGTGACAAAATAAAAAAAAACAAGCAAAAAAAAATTACATGGCTCATTACTCACAGAAAACAATGGCATCTTACACGCTACGCAAAATCGATAATTCTACACAGCCTGTGTACATTCTAAAAAAACAACAAAAGGAAATACAAAAAAAAAAACTTCTACAAATGGTACAAAGTGTACGTATGTATACCATACCAAATTTGGCTACGTGCAGAAGCGAGGACACTCCAACTCACTCATGGCCTGCACCCTCCCCCCCTAGTGGGAGTTTTAACTGTTCGACGTGGACGGTCCTCTGTTTCGTCGGAGGTCTTGTACTCTCGATGGTGACGATGTCATGCTCCCTGATCACCACCACCTTGAATTGACCCTCGTATCTGACCGACTCTTTGCTCCGATTAGAGCCAATTTTACGATATACAATCGTCCCAATTTTAAGGTCCCCCATTCGACCCCGGACTTTGAAGTTTACCCAAGCAACTCTCTTGACCTTCTCCCTTAAGATTTTGTCACGAACTTTGCCCAAAGTTTTCTGAGTTTTAAGTGAGCACTTAACATTTGAACGTCTCTGTCCCGTTCCGGCGCCTCGCGCGCAGTCCGAAGAGGATCTCGAACGGCGTAAACCCCGTGGTGGAGTGGATGGAATGATTGTATGCCGCCACTGCCTTCGGCATCGCCTCGTTCGCCTGCAGACCCTTTTCTACCTGATACACCCGCAGGTGGTCACTCAAGGTACTGTGCAACCTTTCGATGCCTCCGTGACTCTTAGGATGTCCTGGGGTGTTGAGATGCCACACGATATCAAGATTTTTCATCTCCGTCAGAACGTTTGCATTATCGAACTCCCTACCTTCATCCGACGAGATTCGGTCCGGTACCCCATAAAACTGGAACCACGTTCGTAATGCCTGTAAGACGTCGTTGGATGATTTGTCTTGTACGGCATACGCCATAGCTACCTTACTGAAGGTATCTATTGTCGTAACCCACTTATATCCCTTCCAAGGTAGCTCTTAGACATGCTGAAGTAGCCTGTAACCAGATTAGAGGAGATTGGGGACTCAATATCTCTGTGAATGCGGATAAGACTGAAGGCGTAATTTTCTCTTTCCAAAAGGGAAAAATTCCGCTGCCTACTAGTTACATAGTAGGAACGCAGCAAAATTCACCAGCCAACAACCTAGTATATCTGGGGATTAAAATGGACAGACACCTCTATTTTATTAACCATTTTCCGTGGAAGTAGAAGCAAACTCACACGAAGTCATACCGGCTTACGCATTAATTGACTTCCCCCAATCTATCACTGCGCCTAAAGCTCATAATATATAAGAGTGCACTCAAGTCTGCTCAGCAGTATGGTGCACCACTTTTTAGTCATCTGACGTTTACGACAGCTCGTCGACTCCAACAATTTCAAAACGGCATACTCATGAAAGTGGTCAGACATACTTCATTCGAGCAACGGAGAAACAATGAACTCCACGAAAATTTTGAGGAGCCTACAGTGAATGAATTCATTCACCGTAGACATATCAAATTCTTTGGCTCACTACAGTACTTGAAAACCCGGTATTTAACACGATAAACCCAACTCTGTTCCCCTATCGATGGCAAGACGCTGTAGAGGCAGAAACAATTTAGTCTTAGGTTCTAGTATTAGGTTTTAGTTTTTAGTTTACACACATTGTAAACCGAAGGTGAGCCCCATCACCTTGTATTGTATATATATTTTTGACTTTTTAACTTCAGTTCGTTGTAATTCTACCCTCCTTCGAATGCATCTGCGTATGCAGCAAGAGGAGAAATTGTAATATTTGTTTACTGAGCTTTGTTCACTTATTGTAAAAAATGATAAATAAAGAGGTTAGGGAAAAAAAAACAAAAAAAAAACCAGCCTTGGAAAGCACTGTCGGTGTTGGTCGTTGAAAACCACAGTGGGTTATTAATTAGTAATGTACCATAGCCGTTGTCAATGTGAATAATGCCATATTTAGAGCAAATAAAATGAAACTAATTCTTTTGAGTGTAGTTATGAAGGAAGTTCAATTGTCCAATAAAAAAAAAGATCAAGTTTAGTGTAATCAAAATATTTTAATTTAGATATTCTTGGTAAGTAGAAAATAATGATTATGCCTACCATGCTGATTTATAATTGTTCTTTTTTTCATTCTCCAAAGCTATAATGATTTTTTTTTTTAAATCTTACCTATATCAATATTGGTTGTCTAAGATTTGACGAATCAAGGTACAATAGTTAGTTACAAGTTAACGACGTAAAGAAAGCCAATTATATATTCTAGATATTTTAGAGAAAATATTTAACCAAAAAGTTTATAGATGTCAGTAAGACTCCAATACTTGCTAACATAGAAAACTATCCAAACACATGCTTATCTTACAATCTATTATTTGTTTTTTTAAAATTGTTTATGTGTTTTGCGGTTATATTTTTTTTTTTTTATAACAACGAGTGAACAAGAAATAATGTTGAAACATCTGATCAATGGAAGAACTAGACCATATAAACATCAGGTGTAGTTAAGGAAATAAGAGTTACCCGTAGGATAAAACCCTACTTTGCGTTCTCCTTTTCCTGTTAAGATAGTCTCTTCAATTAAATAAGATGGCCATCATGCATACAAATTACCTTGTACAGTTGAAAAAAGTTGGAGATCCCACTTAAAGTAAAAGATGGTGTGGTGTGCATCCAAAAACTTACGTGACTGTTCTATAGAATTATTTTCGGTGACTTGGGCTGAAATGTCATCGAGACTGTCACTAATACTCACTGACCGCGAATACTATCTGCACTTCTATTTATATATAGAGAGTTGAATTTATATTACAACAAAAATTGACAATATAATTAACCAACTCACTTCTAGTAGAATAACTGTTCGATCCTATACCAGCCTTCCGCTTCAAGTGGAGCCTGCGACTGGTCTGGGCTTCCGTCAAAAATTGAAGACATTTCACACAATTAGCATCGAAGAATAGGTAATGCGGGAAAATTTTTTTTTTTTTCTAAAAACACCATCGTCCGTTTGATTTTCATTAATATTGATCAATATTACACCTTTAATATTCACCTTTAATTTAGTGAATTTCATAATTAGTGAAATAAAATCGAAAGAATACATAGAATATCCTGGACTAATGGACTAGAATTTAATTGTATTTTATTTTTAATTTGTTATTATAAATTAAATTAATTACAATAAAAAGATACTAACTTGCCATTTTAGGTTCTTTAGCTCCACCTCATTTCATGATTCATCCTTCTTTAAAACATTTTTAAATTCTTCGTGTGAACTGTCAGACATGTACATGTATTTCCGCTCAATTGACATACGAATTTCCGTTTGGTCACTCATTTTAACCAAAAGCGGGAGAGTGGTGGCGGTCGTAATCTATGATATTGTACTACTAGATCATTTGTCGTTACGAAAGACTGGCTAAAGCCCTCGTACAGTCTGACAGAGCGTAGTGCAACTAGACCACCTAGCATTATTAGTGACATGCCACTACCTATCAACCAAAACCAACTGTTCTGATTCTCTTAAATAGTCTCTACTTGATACCATAGATCAATCAGTGCTTCTTTAAAAGTTAAAATCATCACAGCTCTAACCGCTAGTTTCGATCATTTCTTTCCAACCGTTCACTAGTAGTTCCTATCCCTATCCCTAATCAGCCCATATCAATTCCCGTTATTCCCTTCTCAGGCGTAGCCTAAGGATGGAGCATTCCTCCCCTTCTTTTATTTATTTTATGTGTATTTACCCTCAATTGACATACAAATTTCCGTAATCTATGATATTGTACTACTAGATCATTTGTCGTTACGAAAGACTGGCTGAAGCCCTCGTACAGTCTGACAGAGCGTAGTGCAACCAGACCACCTAGCATTATTAGTGACATGCCACTACCTATCAACCAAAACCAACTGTTCTGATTCTCTTAAATAGTCTCTACTTGATACCATAGATCAATCACTGCTTCTTTAAAAGTTAAAATCATCACAGCTCTAGCCGCTAGTTTCGATCATTTCTTCCCAACCGTTCACTAGTAGTTCCTATCCCTATCCCTAATCAGCCCATATCAAGTCCCCTTATTCCCTTCTCAGGCGTAGCCTAAGGATGGAGCATTCCTTCCCTTCTTTTAAGTTCGTAGACCAATGATTTCCATTATTTTCTACCGGGCAACAGGTACGCTTAAATTGCTGCATCGCCTCCAACTCTATATCCTCCCTAACTTGTCAATGGCTATATGATGTAAGATGTATGATGCATGATCTAATGCCTTAAATGTATGGTGTATGGTATAAGATGTATGCTGGCTGTATGGTGCTTGGTGGTCTCTCGGGTGGACTTGGATATAAGTTAAAGCGAATCATGAATTGAAATTAGATCTTTATTTGAATAATTACAATTGGGATGTCAGAATTCGTTCGTACTCAATTTTATAAATTATTTCTCGTTTAATCCAAAAAAAATTTGTTTTCATCAGTAATAATAATGGAATACATTTTTATGATTACATTAAGATAAATATGGCGGGTTATGATAACTTCATCACACAATGGACTTCCGTTTTGAAATAGCTACGTGGGTGTGCCATTTTAGATCAAGTTAAAGCATATAAAACAACATGATGTGATCACAATGACACTGTTATCGTACCTGTTTGATGGGAACTTCTCCAGTCTGGTTAAAAAACTAAACAACATTACTGTCAATCGTTTAATAAAATTCAACTTTGCTATGTCTTCTATATAATTATTATTCAGCAATTATCAGGTGAGTGTTGTCAGGATCTGATTCGAACTTATATTTGTACTCTTCAAACAGCCTCATCAGTTCCTCCTTGTACAGTGAATGGTAGTGATCGATTTGTTCTTGGGTCGGCTCGGCGATTTTAGGTATGTCCATCGGCTTACCGACTGAAAAACAGAACAAAATAAGATACTAAGTTATATAGAAATAAATAATAATATAAGACAAATTTACGAGTACGAGAAGAAATCTCCACAGAGCGGTTTTCAATAGACAAAAACACACAACCGCGAACTGTAGGGCACAGAGCCTTAAGTGCCCTTAGAAAACTATTAAAAGGATTTTTAAATATAATTACAGCCTATTTAGAAGACCACATACGAAGGATTCAGTTAAGATCTTATTTCGACAGTTGGACTTCTTCAACATCTGACCTGATATGATCTATTTCTTCAGTTTGATCACTGTTGTTACTTTCAAAGTCGATTTAAATAAAAAATGCGTTGGAAAGTGATACGAAATGACTTCTTAGAGACCCGGATTATGAATACTGATTCACCATTAAACCTTTTTTTACTTACAACAGGCTTATAATGATTGTCACCAAATATTGGCAAGTTATTTTTTCTGCCTTGATTCGTTTTTCCTTAGTACGTCACCCTCCATTATGAAATAAGCACTCCGTCAGTATCTGACATATAACTTATTCCTAACTAGTTAACCATGTGATTTAAACAAATATCGCTTACAATATAAAATAATAATGGTGTTCATAGTCTGGAGATAAACTTACTGTCGGTCGTCACGAGGGGGATGCCTAGTTACCCTAGCCCTGGTGACGAAGTGAGGGTTGATCAGGCTATGACTTGGACAATTGTTTCTTGATCTTGCTATCTGACTCCATATTTGATAGGTATGTGCCCAGACAATGCACTATGTTCAGGAAAAGAGGTATAGTGTAAGTAGTTTGTGTGATCTTGGAATGACCACGAATTCACAATCGGTATCTGAGGGTAGGCGAAATCCGTCCGGATCCCAAAGGCGAGTGTGAGCCGGAGAGAGGCAGACTGTATTGCCGTGGGGGACACTACTCGGTAAATTTGTAGGGCCACGACAACCGTTGTCCACGAAGGAGAGGTCTTTCCCAAGGAGCTGCTAGTTTTAGTGAGGCGAAGGAAGAGAATCCCTCTATGAGGTGTGGGGTCTGAAAAGGCCGGACTAAAACATAGCGAGGTTAGGAAAAGAGGTCCAGAGGTTTTCATAAATGAGAAGGCCAAGTTTTGAAGATCAGTGCAGCCGCAAGTCCGCCAGTTAGATAGCCGTTGTTAGAATGATTTACAAGCCAACCCCCGGGTATATTTATTCTTTGGGTCCCTCGTTGGTACCCAATCATGTGAGGTTTTATTGTGCCCAATGAGATCCCAGTATGCGGTGGCCCTTTGTTCTCCTAGTGACTCAGGCCTCTTCCCAGTCGCTATATAATTATTCCCAGTAGCTACCTATTATGGGTAAGGGTTTCCAGCCTCTATCTAGTTTGTTTGCAGCTGCGTCTTTTATTGTTTACAACATTTACAATGACTTATGGTTTGGTAACGCTATTTACATTTATTTTCATTAATTTACAACATATATACACCAGAGTATAGGGTGATCTATTTATCTTATGTAGATAGCGGTCGCTATACTTACCAACAGTGTTTATCGGCGACTTCCTGGGCACGAACCTGAACGGCCAGGATCTCCCAGTGGGCAGGCAAATTTGGAAGCCGGTCAGCTTAGCAATCTGGTCCGAGAGCCACTTCCCCAGGGTCCCGGGAAGGGGAGACAGGTCGAAAATGTTGTTCTCCCCGAAGTGGAACACAGGTACCAGGCCGCACCTGGCAAAATAAACAGACACTTAGAGGAGGTATTGCCTACGGATGGGGGGAAGGGCAACTCTAACTCGATGTAGAGATGTGATATCGCTAAACGACTTTTACTCTCCATATTTGCCCTAAATTTATTTTGCACTAAAATTAATCATCATATTTGGAGATGAACCTGAAATATAGACTTACAATTTGAGATAGTTTGTACATTTCCAGGACCTCTGCTATAGCATGTGCAGTCATATAAAAGTCTATGGGAACGACGTGTACCTGAATTCACCTTACCCGAGAGTCAGGGCCAACTTGATGAAGCCTTTCTTCCTGTTGAGGATGATGTTGTAGTCTCCGGGCTTGCAGTACTTCACTTCGTCCGCTCCACCAACGCTCAAGAGTATCACTTGTCCTTTTCTACTTTCGTCGAGCAAGTACCGGAAGCTTCTCACACTACACGACACCATGCCTGAAAACCAACCAACAGGTTAATAATTTTTATAGAGGAGAGTCTTATCAAAGAAAAGAAAGAAAATCTTTAATATAAAGTACAAGCAAATCCCTGGTATATACAAATATTAAGAGTTACGTTACTACATATTGGGTGGAATGTCTAGGGACGAGTGGGGTCTGGGGCTAAAGCTGAGACATGTATGTATACGAAAAGGATAAGATTCTGGGAAGTAGGGAAGTCTTGGAAGGATGACGTTGCTTAATTAAAAAATAACAGGGAACCATCAATGACATCCATGAATTCACGAGGCAGGAATACAGTTCTTCTCAAGCCCCTTCTACTTGTTCTTAGCATTATAAAACTAACAATAATACAATACACGATTTATAATGTATTGGGTCTTGGCCTATCACTACAATAAAGTCATAAAATTATTTAATTATTTATAATCGGGAAGTCATTACCTTTTCATTTTATTTCCGTGAATATATTTATTATATCCAATCCATTTATTCATTGTTCGTTATGTAGCTCATTTTACTTTTAATAAGTTAAGTATTATATCTAGTAGTTTTATCTCTTTCGCTTTATTGAATATTACCGTGCTTATTTCAAGTTCTCTAAATACCTGCTTGGTAAAGAACGACCTTTCAATAATTTATGCTTTGCTGGTGCAACTCTAGATTTGAATTTTTATTAACAACAGCTTTATTATGATAAAATTACAATATGCCTGATTGGGCTGTAAGTAATCTCATTCATACCAATTTACAATTTTCATTCACACGTTCATTCATACTATATATACAAACAGCACAGAGGCCCAAGTCCACATGGTTGTCACCTGCCTCGCCTGCGAAGGAAGAAGCGTTTTGGGAAGTCCCCCACGCTCCACCGTCAGCCAGGTCACCGGATACGAGCCGTTGTTTCGTATATTCAAACTAAGTTATACAGTCTACCGATGAGAACTTTTGGACGATACCAAAAACAAGGATCCAGGAACCAGCCAGATCCCACAAGGAACCCAATCTCCCCAAAGGCAAGTGGATAGCATTTTACAAGACACGAGGTCCAATTGGAGGATCGCACAAATACCCATATCTATCAATTTCTCTACGATATGGTGAAATATCTTATGATGAATTAATGAATATTTTTCCTTCATGTTAATCATGAATGTGTCAATTATCGTAAGTAGGCGGAAAAAGAGAATTTTTTTTACCTAGAATAGACTTTAACTATATATATATTTTTTTCTTTTATATATAACTTCTATATTGTACTAAACTTACAATCTGCCTTGTTAGGTAATAGGTAATTGAGAAAAATGTTCTCATTCATACCATATTTACAATTCATCATTCACTCGCTCATTCATACGATATTTACAAACAGCCAAGAGGCCTCCCAATACACATGGTTGTCACCTCCCTCGCATGCGAAAGAGAAAGCGAAGTATTGGGAAGTCCCCCACGCTCCACCGTCAGCCAGGTCACCGGATACGAGCCCGGACTGGACATGACGAAGAGCGCGAGAGCCACATACGCTCAGGACATGATTCGAGAAACTGGCCATTGCCAGGGCTCCCACTGTCACGTATTTATAGCAGGTCACGAGCCCACTGCCGTTTTAGTCTCCGAGGAGGATTGTAGGGATGAGTGGTGCAGTGCAATGACTATGCTACGGGATCATGGTGGTTGGATAGGTTACTATGGAATTTTATGAAATTGGAAGGAATAAGTTCATGAATGTAGGGTATGCTCAGATCATTTCGAAGGATTTTGTTGTTGACGTAATAATTGGCATTTACTATTGTTCTCAGGACTTTTGATTGAAAGGATTAGATGCGCTTGATGTCCGACTTTTATGCTGTCCCCCAGCAGCTCTATCCCGTATGTCCAGATTGGCTTAAGTGTAACTTTGTAGATAAGTAGTCTGTATAGTTGTCCAAAGCGTCTGTTTAGTTCTTGTCTTATTAGCCTTGTGTGTAGGTTCCATGTCAGTCTTTTTTCGAGATGGAAACCTAAATACCGTACTGTCTCAGACACAGGGAGAGGAATCGAATTAAAAAAAACTAGCGGACAGGACTTGCGGCAGAGGGTGAAGGTAATGTGGGAACATTTTACCTCATTAACTTTAATCCGTCATTTGTTGCACCAATACTCGATCTCATCAAGGTGTTTTTGAAGGTTTTGGGATGCTATATCAGGGTCTGAGTGGGATGACAGGACTGCAGCGTCATCTGCAAACGTTGCCAAGAAGGTATTGGTGGTCAAGGGGACATCAGCGGTGTAGACAGTCTATTACAGCCAGTTCTCACGAGCGTAGGGGATCATTTCTACGAGAACTGCTTGCCACAAATCATTTATACCCTTCAAGACTGTTTTTCGTTGTACATAATTCTTCCTCACTGGCTTGTCCAATTCTTCAACGACTTTTTTTTTTACTGCAAACATTTCCACACTTTTTACTTTGGTTTTATTTCTTTTTTCAAGTCACTTATACAGTTATGCAAGTAGTCGATAGTCACTGCGTCAGTTTTATCGATATGCGAGTCAACGTTTGATGTTTTTCTACCATGAGCAGTATATGTACATATTCTTCTACCATGAGCATTATATATATTCTTCTACCATGAGCATTATATACATATATATATTGTAACATTCATGATATTTGAGAATATCATGACCAGCCACCCTCCCACTTTGTCCAGCATCTGCCCTTATGCTCTTAGGAGTGGGGATGGGATGAAGGGCCAGCCTTAGCAGTCTTAGCCAAGAGCCAGAGAGCAAAGCAGAGCAAGCTCCCGTTCCGTTGACGGTCATCAACACAAGCAGAGGAGAAGAAGAAGAAGAAGGTTACACGGATATCATCGATTGGGTGATATAGATATTGTTTTTTTTATTATGGATCCATTAAAAAGAGATTGAGCTCAATTATCATTTTTTTTATATAACTAATTAGTAGTAACTATCCTTGTTCAAAAGGAATTGAATATTTTTTTTATATAATTAATGTCAGCACGATTGATAATTATAAGTATTTGTTATAACCATTATACTTGTATATATTTCACAATTCCCAGTTTCTCAATTTATTAATAACTATAACATTAGCCTTGAGATCGGGCGATTCAATCGGGATAATTTCCTATGTCGAAGACATAAAAATAAGTTGAATTAAAGATCTCATGACGGACCTACCAAATTAGTTAAGGTCAATTGATCTAATAAATTAGAAAATTAAAATGGTAGAAAATGAGGTAGGTTTCAATGGGGGCCGCTCCGGGATTAACTTCAAAAATTCTAAAGAAACCAAAGGAATTGTGAGGTATTGCATGTTAGAATAATAACTAGAACTAATCAATAACAAATTATATTTCCTATAATTTTACATTTGTTACACAGACACAAATGACGAACACAAACAGGTCCGGGTCAGAGTCAGGTACTGGGGTTGGGTCAAACCCAGCCTCTAAAGGAGACCCTCCAGCCCCCGACCCCGAACCCACGATAAATCATTCCAAGATGTTACAACTAATCCTTGCCCAGTTAAACAGTCAATTTAACGCAATTAAAGAAAATAATAAAGAACAAAAAGAGTTGAGCGGGAAGTTTGATCAATTAAGGGAAGAAATAAAATCGGGAAGATCGGCTAAATTCGAACAAGGTTTCACGGATGTAAACGAAAAATTAGATAGACAATTACGAATTTGTGAGGAGAGAACACTCCAAGGAAATAATAATGTAAATTCAAAATTAAAAGAAGAAATCATTCTATTGAAAAATACAACAGATCATGAAAAAACAAATTTAACAAAGTCACAACTAGTTGATGCTGATTGTCAGACAGATCTTAGCTTATATTCAACTAAGGATAATGAAGAGAAAATGACTTCATTGGAGGATGAACAGAAGATTGCAGATAACAATGATGAGTGTACCTCACGTCAACATGATCTAATAAAGCTTGACTATGAGAATAATATGAGTTTGTTGGAGAATAAATTTTCAGAGTTAGAAGAAACAGCGAATACTAAGAAAGGAGAAGTGATTTCATTGAAAGATCAAATTACAGAGCATCAGCAGACAACCAGCGATAACGTGAAAAATTTAAAAATAATTCAAAATAAAGTTTTGGATATGAAGAAATTGGAATCTCAAATTCCAACTCATCTTGATGAAATTCCTTTTTGCGTGTTTGATTTGAACAACATTAAAATTAATGAATGGAAGGCATTTAAAAATAATTGCAGGGATGTTTTTTGTTCGATACAATATGACTTCAAAAAAAGAAAAAAAATTATAGTTTTCTTTTATTATTTTTATTATTAAATGAAAATAATACTGATCGGATGACACATAAACTTTAGAAGTTTATACAAACAAAAACAAAACTGTTATTAGAAATGCTGACCCTAGTAAAGTCTATGGAATTATCGGCAAGTGAAGCTTCTGACTTCACTATCACTTAATCTATAGAACAGGTCGTAAATATTCCTTGAATGCTTAAGTCCATTTAATTGATTTATTTAATATTATTTTATACGCGACAACGACGTCCCTATCTTTTCACTCAGGTAAAATATTCAAATCACCCACACACACACACAACAATTTTTCTCTATTGTTACTAATTACCAGTAGAATTGTCTAGTATTTTAATTAAAAACCAATATGTATTACTAATCACACTCAACCGTTTTTTCAACAAATGTTTCCAAATCGCGTTATGTTCCATAAAACAATGTACCTTCGAACTAATCCATACTAATTAGCATAATAATTTAGTTAAGTAAAAAATTAAAACAACTTGTACGCTTTTCAAGCAATTTAAAACCTTGCAAAATTTGAACTATTATTACTATAAACTTTGTAAAATTTCAACACCCGTTATAAACAACCAATTCAACAAACCGAACGCAGCAACATAATATTGTGGATCCATTTAAAAAAAAAAAAAAAAAAATTTTCATAAATTTTTTTTTATTTATAAGGGAAGGCAATTGTAACATTCATGATATTTGAGAATATCATGACCAGCCACCCTCCCACTTTGTCCAGCATCTGCCCTTATGCTCTTAGGAGTGGGGATGGGATGAAGGGCCAGCCTTAGCAGTCTTAGCCAAGAGCCAGAGAGCAAAGCAGAGCAAGCTCCCGTTCCGTTGACGGTCATCAACACAAGCAGAGGAGGAGAAGAAGAAGAAGAAGGTTACACGGATATCATCGATTGGGTGATATAGATATTGTTTTTTTTATTATGGATCCATTAAAAAGAGATTGAGCTCAATTTTCATTTTTTTATATAACTAATTAGTAGTAACTATCCTTGTTCAAAAGGAATTGAATATTTTTTTATATAATTAATGTCAGCATTATTTATAATTATAATTATTTGTTATAACCACATTTTACTTGTATATATTTCACAATTCCCAGTTTCTCAATTTATTAATAACTATAACATTAGCCTTGAGATCGGGCGATTCAATCGGGATAATTTCCTATGTCGAAGACATAAAAATAAGTTGAATTAAAGATCTCATGACGGACCTACCAAATTAGTTAAGGTCAATTGATCTAATAAATTAGAAAATTAAAATGGTAGAAAATGAGGTAGGTTTCAATATATATATATATATATATATATATTGTAACATTCATGATATTTGAGAATATCATGACCAGCCACCCTCCCACTTTGTCCAGCATCTGCCCTTATGCTCTTAGGAGTGGGGATGAGATAAAGGGCCAGTCTTAGCCAAGAGCCAGAGAGCAAAGCAGAGCAAGCTCCCGTTCCGTTGACGGTCATCAACACAAGCAGAGGAGAAGAAGAAGAAGAAGGTTACACGGATATCATCGATTGGGTGATATAGATATTGTTTTTTTTATTATGGATCCATTAAAAAGAGATTGAGCTCAATTTTCATTTTTTTTATATAACTAATTAGTAGTAACTATCCTTGTTCAAAAGGAATTGAATATTTTTTTATATAATTAATGTCAGCATTATTTATAATTATAATTATTTGTTATAACCACATTTTACTTGTATATATTTCACAATTCCCAGTTTCTCAATTTATTAATAACTATAACATTAGCCTTGAGATCGGGCGATTCAATCGGGATAATTTCCTATGTCGAAGACATAAAAACAAGTTGAATTAAAGATCTCATGACGGACCTACCAAATTAGGTAAATTTATGAAATAAATTAAAAATGGTAAAATATGAGGAAGGTTTCAATGGGGGCCGCTCCGGGATTAACTTAAAAAAAAAAAAAAAAAAAATTCTAAAGAAACCAAAGGAATTGTGAGGTATTGCATGTTAGAATAATAACTAGAACTAACAAATTATATTTTTCTTATAATTCTACATTTGTTACACAAACACGAACACAAATATGTCCAGGTCAGAGTCAGGTATAATAACGGTTGGGTCAAAAGACCCTCCAGCCCCCGACCCCGAACCCACGATAAATCATTCCAAGATGTTACAACTAATCCTTGCCCAGTTAAACAGTCAATTTAACGCACTTAAAGAAAATAACAAAGAAATAAACGAAAAATTAAACAGTCAATCAAACGCACTTAACGAGAATAATAAAGAACAAAAAGAGTTGAGCGGGAAGTTTGATCAATTAAGGGAAGAAATAAAATCGGGAAGATCGGCTAAATTCGAACAAGGTTACACGGATGTAAACGATAAATTAGATAGACAATTACGAATTTGTGAGGAGAGAACACTCCAAGGAAATAATAATGTAAATTCAAAATTAAAAGAAGAAATCATTCTATTGAAAAATACGTCAGATCATGAAAAAACAAATTTAACAAAGTCACAACTAGTTGATGCTGATTGTCAGACAGATCTTAGCTTATATTCAATTAAGGATAATGAAGAGAAAATGACTTCATTGGAGGATGAACAGAAGATTGCAGATAACAATGATGAGTGTACCTCACGTCAACATGATCTAATAAAGCTTGACTATGAGAATAATATGAGTTTGTTGGAGAATAAATTTTCAGAGTTAGAAGATACAGCGAATATTAAGAAAGGAGAAGTGATTTCATTGAAAGATCAAATTACAGAGCATCAGCAGACAACCAGCGATAACGTGAAAAATTTAAAAATAATTCAAAATAAAGTTTTGGATATGAAGAAATTGGAATCTCAAATTCCAACTCATCTTGATGAAATTCCTTTTTGCGTGTTTGATTTGAACAACATTAAAATTAATGAATGGAAGGCATTTAAAAATAATTGCAGGGATGTTTTTTGTTCGATACAATATGACTTCAAAAAAAGAAAAAAAATTATAGTTTTCTTTTATTATTTTCATTATTAAATGAAAATAATACTGATCGGATGACACATAAACTTTAGAAGTTTATACAAACAAAAACAAAACTATTATTAGAAGTATTGACCCTAGTAAAGTCTATGGAATTATCAGCAAGTGAAGCTTTTGCTTTCATTATCACTTAATCTATAAAACAGATCGTAAATATTCTTTGAATGCTTAAGTCCATTATAATTAATTTTATAGCAAGGAAATAAAATGAGCTCATACAATTTTATACACGACAACGACCTCCCTATCTTTTCGTAACATTTATAATTTTTTTATAAACACTATCTTTTCACTCAGGTAAAATATTTAAATCACACACACACACTCAACAATTTTTCTCTATTGTTACTAATTACCAGTAGAATTGTCTAGTATTTTAATTAAAAACCAATATGTATTACTAATCACACTCTACCGTCTTTTCAACAAATGTTTTCCAAATCGCGTTATGATCCATAAAACAATGTACCTTCGAACTAATCCATACTAATTAGCATAATAATTTAGTTAAGTAAAAAATTGAAACAACTTGTACGCTTTTCAAGCAATTTAAAACCTTGCAAAATTTGAACTATTATTTTTATAAACTTTGTAAAATTTCAACACCCGTTATAAACAATCAATTCAACAAACCGAACGCAGCAACATAATATTGTGGATCCACTTAAAAAAAAAAATAAAAAAAAAAAAATTTCATAAATTTTTTTTATTTATAAGGGAAGGCAATTGTAACATTCATGATATTTGAGAATATCATGACCAGCCACCCTCCCACTTTGTCCAGCATCTGCCCTTATGCTCTTAGGAGTGGGGATGAGATAAAGGGCCAGTCTTAGCTAAGAGCCAGAGAGCAAAGCAGAGCAAGCTCCCGTTCCGTTGACGGTCATCAACACAAGCAGAGGAGAAGAAGAAGAAGAAGAAGATTACACGGATATCATCGATTGGGTGATATAGATATTGTTTTTTATTATTATGGATCCATTAAAAAGAGATTGAGCTCAATTTTCATTTTTTTATATAACTAATTAGTAGTAACTATCCTTGTTCAAAAGGAATTGAATATTTTTTTATATAATTAATGTCAGCATTATTTATAATTATAATTATTTGTTATAACCATTTTACTTGTATATATTTCACAATTCCCAGTTTCTCAATTTATTAATAACTATAACATTAGCCTTGAGATCGGGCGATTCAATCGGGATAATTTCCTATGTCGAAGACATAAAAACAAGTTGAATTAAAGATCTCATGACGGACCTACCAAATTAGGTAAATTTATGAAATAAATTAAAAATGGTAAAATATGAGGAAGGTTTCAATGGGGGCCGCTCCGGGATTAACTTAAAAAAAAAAAAAAAAAATTCTAAAGAAACCAAAGGAATTGTGAGGTATTGCATGTTAGAATAATAACTAGAACTAACAAATTATATTTTTCTTATAATTCTACATATATATATATATTCTTCTACCAGGAGCATTATATATATTCTTTTGCAATGTAATCGCGTTCTTCTCAACGTACTCCTTTGTTACGCCGTCATATCCGTTAATGGGTGGCGCGAAATTCACCAGCCTTTTATTACTTTCGCTTATATAATTGCCGGGCCAATTTTTCATGTTTGTATAATACACCCCCAAGTTATCCACATATATTTTGGACGCCGCATCGCCCGATTCGACCGGGCAACCGACCTTAATGATGCGAACATTACCTGCATCTATATACTGTTCAGGCTTTAACGAACTAAAAGGAAATTGTTTCTACTTTTCGAATTCTTTTTCAAAAGGTGAGATCCAAACTTGTTAACTGTAATGACTGGATTTGATAAGTTCAGTGAAAATAGTAGATCAAAACGGCAACTAGTTAACTTCAGAGGTGAAACCGTTACAGTTAGACTTCACTTTAGGAAGACAAACAACAACAGCAACGATGGGAATTGATTTTATAACACCACCTTAAAAGACGACGGTTAACAACGGTAGTAGAAGACACGATACTGAGTTATATAACCCTCATATCTAGCCTAGTCAATATCAACAGCCTAATCAACAACCATTGATAACTAGCTATATAAGCACCCCTCTCACGACGGGGACCAACTTGTTAATTGTTATCCCATCTAGTATGTCATTTTGATCATTTAATATATATTTTTTTGTTTTTGTTTAGTGTTTGTGTTATTCATAATAAAGCTTTTTGAAAAGTCTTTCCTCCTTTGAGATTATTTAACTACTGCTTATAAAAAGGCTCGTCGCTCATCTCGTAGAATTAGTAAGGTCAAGACGTTTAACCGATTGACATCAGATAACAAGAAGTTTTTAAAACAGTGTGGATTTAAGTTAAAATATAGGAAATACACATAGTGGTATGTTAGCAGTGGATTCAGGAGTGATATTCGACAATTCTCTCGATCAAGTCCAGTATCATTCTCATCAACCGTACGCGGGAACGACTTTTAATAAATCGGAATAAATAAGAATACCCATTACGCAACAAGATGTTTATTCATTACCTTCGTCAAGTTTTCTCTACCTGGAAGGAAGTGTGTCAAGGGCAGACGGAACTCCTGCAAAATACGTGAAGTTGACTAACAATGCTTTTGCTTTTTTGTTCGATGAAATACGCAACGAATTGAACGGTATAGAAATTGACAGAGTTCGAAACCCTGGTATAACATGGACTCTAAAAGGTTACACTTCTTTCACATGGAGTAGGATCAGCGCTTCAGAGAACGCCGGGTGGACAGGAGGAGGAAATACGCTAACCATTGACCAAAATGGAATTTTCAGTGTATGTTTACCCTTGGACATTTCGCTCGGCCTCTGCGAAGATTATAGACAGATCTTAATTAATCTTAAGCAAGAACTCGTTCTAATCAGACCTAGTAATGATCTAAATTCCATTTACTCGACGAGTTATACGATCGATACCCAGATCAAATTAGATAAAGTATTTACGAAAGTACCTTACATAAGAGTTAGTGATGAGCAGAGACTAAGCCTGCTGAAAATGTTGGACAAAAACGTCACAGTAGCGGTTCCGTTGAGGTCGTGGGACCTCTACGAATACCCTTCCTTGCCCTCAGCGAGCGCTCAAGAGACATGGGCAATCATGACCTCGACAAATTTAGAAAAAACACGATTCGTTATAGCCGCTGTAGCGACCGCTAACTACATAAGATAAATCACCCTATACTCTATTATACAATATTATACTCTAGTATCACATACAAATTGGCATTTAGGAACAAACTTTTTCAATTCGTTTGCATATGCATTTACTGGTTCATTAGAATTCTGCTTCTGTGATAAAAATCTATGACGTTCGACAATTACGCTTGATTTGGCAATTAACTGATTCTTTAAAATTTCAATCACTTCTTTGTAATTTAAGTTAGAAACTTCTTTAGGTACGGGAGAAAATTTTAAGAGTTCATAATGTTCTGCACCTATACTATTTAAAAGAATTGTTTTTGATGCAAATTCATTATTTTCCAAACCTTTCATTAATAAATAATTATTGAATCTTTCAAGGTACTGAGAAAAACATTCTTTAGGTTTATCAAAATTATAAATAATAGATTCGGACTGCTTTTGAATTGGAATTACACCCTGTAAAAAGGCTTGAAATTGTGCTTGTTGTGCAGCCATAAATTGTTCAGGATCCATATTTAGTTTCTTATCTTGTTTAATATTAATATTGTACCTTACCTGGAATTGAATATAGTTTACTTATGATTACTTCCAATGTAATAATACAGATCCAAGTTCTTGAACACGATGTAGACAAACTATTTACAGTCAGTATTTATAATAAATAATAATGCACAACTATTAACAGTTCACTGTAACACCTAAAGTTCGGTTTTGATCCTCGTCGCCAGTTTATTATGTACTGGTTGAATTTAAATAGAATAAATGCTCATTGAGCACACTGCTTTATTACGTGATTGATAACTAAAAACAAAAATTATTGAATATTTGCAGTAAGTGATGTCAAATTAGATATATATATGGGAGCTCTTACCCCACCCCAACGCTATTTCCCTCAGCAGAGGGTATAAGAAGTTGAGTTCGAGAGCGGCTATGAAGAAGGTAAGACCCGGAAAGAATTCGTCTCTTGCAGAGTAGACAAGCCCGAAGTTGCAAAACACGCTAGTGCATATGGTGCCATGAGGGTGGTTCAAGAATATGTAGTTCTTGTCGGCTAATATGTCGGCCGTCTTGTGTAGTCTGGCGGGGAAGTAGTCATTGAGGTACTTCCAGATAGGCAGGCTTTTGAGGAACTTGAGTCTGAAACAAATAAGTGGTGAGAGCTTTCTTCAGTTTCCATGAATAAACAGTTCGAATAGAAACGATATCTAACTAATCGACATTTTCATATCGACTAACATAATATAGAGAGTACTAACTTTTATACTAAATTTTCCACTGTTGTTTTTTTTCAGAAGCATGGTATTTTGCTGATAGTTCCATATGGTATATGCAAATCTATGAATGGTAGAAGAATTGGGAAGGAGAGAATGCCATTGGTTCTAGAATAATTAGCTAGAGTAATAATTGAGGAGTGTGGTATACCTCGGCTGAGGTGTAGATATCTCAGTGGTGAGAGTCCACTGAAGGCTGAGCCTAGAGTCTGTCTAGGCATGTAGTTCTGACTCGTTCGAGGTTGGGTAGTGTTCAGTGGTGTGCCTCAAGGCTTTGTCAGGGGCTTGTTGATTGGCCAATGGCCGTGATGTACAACGAAGACGATGCTGTAAATATGTTTAATCTATTTTGTTTATGTAAGGTTTCAGTCGAGAGTGAAAAACCCGAGGTATAAGCTGTTAAATGCATAAATATTAAATCCATTTTTATCAAGTGTTGATATTTTTATTTTATTAAATTAAGGTTTTTTTTAAGCAAAAGAGATCGCAATGCTATATAAAAAGAAGGTAGGTATTTAAAATCTGGCTAGAAAGAAAATACTTACCGCCTGCCTCCTTTGAACGGAGTCTCCCTGTCGTAGAATGTCCACAGGATAAGGAGAGGGACGATTGGCCAGTAGTCTGTGAGGACGATCAACAGAAGAATAACCAGGCAGTTGAAGTAGAAATAGACCACTAAACTGTAAGTGATGGCAGCTGCCAGCTCCAGCAACCTCCGCACTTTGTCCATCCTCTATCTGCAATTTCAATAAATTAGAATATATTTGATAGATTACATTATATATTAGGGAAAAAACTTTATTCTAACAATAAAAATAAGGTACAGGTAAATAACTCTAACTCTGTATAACAAAAAAGAAACGATTCATCTCATAAGAAATGAATGATATCTGACAGCATAACTTCTTTATTGTGCTAAAATTACAATCTGCCTTATTGGGCAATAAGTAATTGAGATAAATGTTCTCATTCATGTCATATTTACAATTCATCATTCAGTAGCTTATTCACTCAGTATTTACAAACAGCCGAGAGGCCTCCCAAATCCACTTGGTTGTCACTTCCCTCGCATGCGAAAGAGGAAGCGGAGTCTTGGCAAGTCCCCCACATTTCTTTTTCAGCCGCGTCACCGGATATCATCCAGTGGAGGCTGACGAAGATCGTTAGAGCCACATACGCTCAGGACATGATTCCTGATCAATTCCGTATGTCCAGATTGGCTTAAGTATAACTTTGTAGATTAGTAATTTATTTTCTATTGAGAGATGAGATGTTATTTGAAGTAGTCTGTCCAAAGCGTCTGTTTAGTTATAGTCTTTTTAGCCTAGTATGTGGGTTCCAGGTCAGCCGTTTGTCGAGATGGAAGCCTAAGTACTGTACTGTCGCGGATACAGGGAGAGGAATGGACAAGACTTGTGACAGAGGGTGAAGGTAATGTGGGAACATTTTGCTTCATTATCTTTGATCCACCATTGGTTGCACCAATACTCGATCTCATCAAGGTGTTTTTGAAGGTTATAGGATACTATATCGGGGTCTGGGTGGTATGATAGAACGACAGTGCCATTTACAGATATGTGGCCAAGAAGGTATTGCGGGTAGATGGGACATCAGCGGTGTATAGGTTATAGAGGATGGGACCCAGGACACTCCTGTAGAACTCCTGCTTGTATGGGATAGTAGTTGGAATATTCTAAGCCACAGCGGACTTGGAAGAAGCGGTTTTAAAGGTAGGACTGTAGGATTAGGAAAAGGGTCTGTGGTAAATATATTTTTAACTTGTAGAGCTAACCTGGGTGCCAAATCCTGTCAAAATCTTGAGCTATATCAAGAAAGGCAGCAGTTCAATACTGTTTGGTTTCAAGAGCTGAGGAGATGTGATCAACAACGCGAAGGCCTTGTTGAACAGTGGAATGTCGTTGGCGGAAACCCCAACTGGTGTGTATGAAAAAGGTTTTTGGATTCACTAATTGGAAGTAGCCGTTTTGATAGGAGTTTCTCAAATATTT